>OY987316.1:28733113-29245798 GCA_963920655.1 Geranium rotundifolium | reverse complement strand
CTAGGGACATGGCTTGTCCTCCTTAAGTTTTTCTTGTACCATTATTTTAAATTCGTCTTAATGTATGAGTTTCTTTACAAACATTTAGATGATTAAATTTTGAACATTTTAGCTTTTAAATCGACAAAATCGGAGTTCTGTATCTAAAATTATAATCAGATCCTTGTAACTAAATCTGATAAAAAAATGGAGGCTGCTCGAGGTTGCAGAAGATGCATATGACGTCATTTCGCCAAAATTTTCGTTGAAGGTTGTCATGAAGTAGACTAGACTGATTTTTCTAGTGAGGACTTTTTCAAAAAAATATATCTCTTTCACTCGATCGACGCTACCTCCACGTTGTAAAGAAGGATGATTAGGCTTATAAGTGGATCGACAACTCCAGGATACATATACATTACTGCTCTTCTCGCTCCATCTTGTTCTTGTGGGTCCAAAATTATTTCAAAAGCGACGACGACGATTGAGGAATTTGTTGGGAAACGCGGGATCTCATACATAGAAGCAGAAGCAATATAGCAAATTTTTAACGGCGTTCCTAACAAGGATCTACTGCATGTTTAAGCTTAATTGATGAAAGAGTTAGAAAATTTTAATTACCTCTTGTAGATCTGACTTTACCAAACCTTCGAGAGATAACAAGTTTTTTGCGAATCAAACAAAAGCGTCTCCTTCGGGATGCGCTCTCTACCATTATCCACACGAACAAGTCTTGATCGAAACTTGACGAAAATCAATCTACTATAATTGATCTTCTTAAATAAGATCTAACTAACAATTAATCATATCAGGAATTTTAGGTGGAGTTGTTAATGTTGCGAATATTGCATTAGGGTTTCAAATAAACCGATGCAACATATATATATAGGACTATGAGGAATAGAGATTTTATTCATAATAAAATCTTACTTAATTGTGAATTCCTATTTCAGAATTTTTCCTAAAATTCGTGCTCCATAATTCCCCAATTTGCCTAATACAAATCTGATTTGTATTAGGAAATCAGAAACTGAACAGTACCGTTACCACAGACCCTTCACGGGGCCGTGGTCGATTAGCCGCCCCGTGACCAACTCGCCTGGTCACAGATCTGCCACAAATTCGTGGCCATTGGGTCATCCCATGACCAAATATCCATCGTCACAGCTCGTGGCCTATTGGTTGTCCCGTGGCGAACCATTGCCACGGGGCCGTGACCACTTAGGTAGTTTGTGGCTAACATTTGGTCACAGACTCGTGGCCCCTTGTGGTCACTCGTGGCCAACAATTGTTCTCCTAGTGCTTCGGGCTTACTCTTTGTATGTGACACTGCAGGCTCATGAGTCATTGGCAAATGACCCTAAATCTCCATTTAGTCCATTCATCATAAGTGGCCTCTTAGTAAGACATTATGATTACCCAATGATCATGAAGATCGGTGATTCGACTTAACCTAAGTATCATAATCACTTTGTCTCTAGATTTCTTATTTGAACATAAGGCTTATCGTCACCCTTATATATTCAAATATGTTTCTTGTTCTCGAGATGACTGAGTATGATAACTCTTCATCAATAGTGCGACCACACATTCCTTCTCAGTTATTCCCATCAAGAGTCCTAAACATATATCGTTCACTAATACGTGAGGGACAAATCTCTTGACCGTCATCTACATCCCTAATGTTCATAGAAGGATACCTCGTCGAAGAAATTGCTCTAATATATTTAATGAAAGCCCTCCATCGAATTTGGTCAAAGTGGTATGTTATACTCGCTGTAAATCAGTATGATCAAGACCAATTTTCTAAAATTGTGTAAATATGGACAAACATAACAATAGAATTATATTCCAGTGCAAATTCCCTATATGTTCACACACGTCCGAAACTTCCATCCAGTTGTTCGTTTTTACGAGACTAAAACAACGCGCGACATGTGACATGTGTGCACTGTGCACTTAAGTGAAGGGCAATTCCGTATTTTTGCGCAACATAGCGTACTGTTCAGTTTTCTCATTGGGAGTGTAATGTCAACAGTGGAAATGTAATGTAAACAGTGTAATGTTCAACACGGGATTGTTGAACATTACACTCTCAATGTTGAACATTACACTCCCAATATTGGACATTACACTCACAATGTTGAACATTACACTTCCACTGTAGGAAATCTTACTCCCAATGTTGAACATTACACTCCCAATGATGAACGTTACACTTCCACTGTTGAACATTCTACTCCCGTGTTGAACATTGCACTCTCAATGTTGGACATTACACTCTCAATGTTGAACATTACACTCTCAATGTTGAAGACTTCCACTGTTGACATTACACTTCCATTGTTGACATTACACTCCCAATAAGAAAGCTAAACAGTACGCTCTGCTGCAAAAAAATACGGAATTGCCCTCATTTAAGTTCATGGTGCGCTCTGCCATGTGTCGTGCGCTGTCTTAATCCGAGCTAGATAAGCGTCTCACACGTGTTTGTTCTGTTCGGACATGTAGATAATTTGTAGTGGAGTGTTCCCCCATAATAATATTTAGGAAAAACACATAAGTACACACACAAATGTTGTATTTCTAACATAAGGACAACAATGTTACCAACACTTGCTTTACCAATTGGTTAAGCACTTGAACTTGGGTCCAAAAGATCTGAGTTCGAGTCACGTTGCGGTATCTCGCCTTTGTTTTCAACTTATGTTGGATTTCTCTCCCAACTTCTGTTGGGCCTCCCTCTCCCGGTGGGAGTCAAGTGGCAATATTGGACCCCCTTTTACATAAGAGTGTCTTGAGCCTATTATTAATACAATAATCTTAAGAACTTTTGTGTTGTTTTGCTTCATCATAACATAGTCGAGCCCAAATCTCCATACAATTTGTCAATAAAAAAACTCAATTAAGTTCCCCCTTTTCATCATTGAAGGGACTTAAATCGTGACTAAACATGAGAAAAACTACAATTTGAGTGAGCGGGAAAGAATAAATTAAACTTGAGTGTACCTATACAAGAAAGACGCAATTTTTTAGTGTAATTAGTGTGATTTTCGTAAATATTACATTAAAGTGGATTATATATAAGAGTAATTTTTAGTGCAATTTATATGAATAGTTACTTGTAATAATTATTTGGGATAATTATAAGTTGTTATACCCATCAAGGTTGTAATTAATTACAAACTTCCCGATTCACTACAAATCTTAGTTATAGTATTTTGGATGAAACAATTAATAATTAAAATTTAATGCTGGGTCATCAATAGTATTTTAATGTAAATATGAATTAATTGTGAATTTCTTTTGTTCATTTTACACCAATATAGTGGTGTAATTGTATTTTTATACCATTAACTATTTTAAATCTTATTTCATGATTTGAATATCTTTTAAATTTAAATATGTTTGCAATTAATTATGGATTGTTCATAAAATTGGGTTCATCGTTTCATTACAATGGTTTCATCAGTTCACTTGTAACCGTTTCATCAATTCACTTAAAACTGGTTTCATCGTTTTGTTACAATAATTTCATCGATTCAATCACAACCGATCATTAGTTCGTTTGAAGTCAGTTTCATCGTAATTGTTTAATTGGAACCGTTTCATCGATTCATTTGAAATCAGTTTTAGCGTTTCATTATAATGGTTTCATCGATTCGATTGCAATTGTTTATTGGTTCACTTGAAATCAGTTTCATCCTAATAGTTTAATCGTTTCATTGGAACCGTTTCATCGGTTCATTTGAAATTGGTTTCATTATTCAACTACAATTGTTTCATCGATTCACTTGCAATTGTTTCATCGATTTCACTTGAAACCTATTTCATCGTTAAATAGCAAATATTTCATCGGTTCACTACCACTGTTTCATCGCAATTGTTTTATCGGTTCACATGACCCATTTCATCGGTTTTCACTTGCAAAATTTTCATAGGTTTTACTTGCAACCCTTTCATTATATTGCACATAAGTTATTTAGGTACCATGAACATTCTTCAAATTTTCTACAAAAAATTCCCAATATTGAGGTACATCAAACAACAATCAGAAACAAAACAAGCAGATACATCCAATAACTAAAAAAAAGATGAAACAATGAAATCAATGAATCAATTCAAAATTAAATGATTACAAAACCAAAGCGATACAGAAAAACTTTCCAGTGCAGCCATGGTGTGGAATGAGAGGGACAATAATGCTTCAAGCCTATCTATCACGATGTTGTAGAAGCTGCCGAATCGTCTGGTCCATCGAATCGTCTCGCCTAATCGCGCCCCGTGAATCCTTCCCCCTCTCAAATAGTCACGGGACCACACTGAATAGCCGGATCGCTCCTCACGATCGACCGCCTCAGGAACCCAACAACCTCTGACGAACCCTCTGCCTCCGACGAGCCCTCCACCCCTTCAGCCACCTCTACTGCTATTTTTTGGTGAAGTCGACGAACCCCCGATACTCGAAGCATCTGAGAATCACCGTGAAGCGTCATCGTGTGTGGATGTTGTGTCCCCGTGAAGAGTAGCGTTGAAGCGTCACCATCACTGTGATTGCTGACCATGCTTCGTCTAGATATTGTGAGACTTAAATTTGTTGAAATGTAAACATGCGTCTAGTTTAAGGTTATATATATATATATATACACATATAAGGAAACATTCGGCTGAGAACCAGTTATAGTGTGAGAACCACTGGATATTCACTTATTTTCGTTGGACATTCATTTATTTTCAATGGCCAAAGTATTTTCGTTGGACATTCACTTTCATTAAATATCACCATTTTTATTGGACATTCAATTATTTCTACTGGACATTCCCTTATTTGAAATTTTGACCTTCTACCTATTTATTATCATGTTATCTTTAACGGAATAGAAATAAATCCAAATAATGTAAAAAATAAAAGGGGTGATGACAGTTGACTAAACCAACTATGTCACGTTTGAAAATGAATAACCCTACTTCCAAAATTTCATTTCGAGTACCCCAAGTTTTAATAAGCGACACTTACCCAAACGTCTGTTAAATCTAACTGAATTGGTGTGTTAAAAATTCTAAAATGCCCTCAATAGTTTTGGTTTGTTAAACCAGTCAGATTGGTTCAATTGATATGATTATGAAATGACTATTTTACCCATAATTGAACAACTAATTTAACTAATGGTTTGAGGGCAAATTTGACTTTTCAATTACAAAAATAATAATTATAATTCTTTAATAATTAAATATATATTATCATTTATTGATTATATTATTATTATTAGTTAATTAATTAATAATGAGATTAATAACCCATCTTCTTCCCGTCTCCGGCAGCCTGCTCCTCCTCTCCCCATCTCCGGCCGCAACTCTAACCAGCCGCGACTCTGACCGGTGAGGAGCAACACCGTTGATTTCGAGCACGAAGTTCCATATCGATTTCGAGCAAGATCACCACCGTCGATTCCAGAGAGCGGCGCGCGGAGGCATAGCTTCGACGGGTCGTTCTTGTCCATCATGAACATGGGCATCTTCCTGATGATGTTGTGCATCGCCCCGGAGACGCTGAAAAAGTACAGAAACACCGACCCAGTGAGCCATAGCTTAGGGTCGTGTAGCAGAGTTTGTCCAGTCAAGACCCTCTTCACCAAGAACGGCAAGCAACCCAAAACCACGATCGATATGAGCAAGATCTGGGCCCGTGACAAAATCGGCGTGCGATTGATGTGTCCGATGGAAAGACCTGTCTTGGCATGAACAAAATCGGCCATCGAATCGGTCATTCTCGAGATATCGCTCTGGTCCATCTGATCCGAGTCTTTCAAATTGGTGACCTCAGGAACAACGATCCTAATGTGAGGAAGCGAGTTGACCCTGAATTGAGCAAAACTGGATTGAGACTCCTTGAACTCGATGTAGCAGAAGAAGAGCTTGGGTACAGATCCAGACCCATAATCGAGATTGTTGTTGTTGGTGATGTATGAGGAGGCGACGAGGTTGAATTCGTTATGGATCTGCTTTAATTCGAGCTCGGACTTGTCGTGGAGCTGGAGGGCGTCGAAGAAGATGAGGAGGTGGTAGGGACGAGGGGTCTTGGCGGCAGAGATGAAGCGGTGGACAAAGTGGTCGTTGAGGTGGATCACGCCGGTTTTGGATTGGGACTGGAGCTCGGCGAGCTCGACGAGGAGTTCGGAGTCGGAATCGGAGATCGCGAAGAGAGGGACAAGCAAGTGAGAGCACATGACGAGGACGAGTGTAGTGGATCTGGGTTTTAGTCGAAACCAAGATTCGGCGCTCTCTGCAGATCTGGTTTTCGATCTGCTCAGGGGAGGACGCCGCCGAGGCCTATAACGCCGCTGCTCTCTGCAATCGACGGTGGTGCTCCAGCTCGAAATCGATCTAGATCGTCGTGCTCGAGGCCAGAGACGGATGTCGGAGTCGCGGCCGGAGACAGGGCGCAGAAGGTCGGAGTTGCGGCCGGAAACGGATGTGCGACGGCCGGTTAGCAGGCGGCCAGAGACAGATGCGTGATGGTGGCGGCATGGAAGAAGACGAAGAGCTGCCCTCAAACCATTAATATGTTTTAACTAATTATTATTTTTTAATTAATTATTATTTATGTAATGAAAAGTCATATTTTCCCTCAAACCATTAGTTAAAATAGTTGTTCAATTATGGGTAAAATAGTCATTTCATAATTACATCAATTGAATCAATCAGACCAGTTTAACATACCAAAATTATTGAGTGCATTTTAGACTTTTTAACAGACCAATTCAGTCAGATTTAACAGACGTTGAGTTAAGTGTCGCTTATTAAAACTTGAGGTACCCGAAATGAAATTTTGGAAGTTAGGGTAATCATTTTAAAACGTGACATTATTTAGGTACAATCAACTGCCATTACCCAAAATAAAATAGAGGTACTGACAGTGTATAATTGAATATAGGGAAAATGTCACTTAACTCACTCGTGGTTTACGCGTTTTTCACTTAGCTCCCTTGCCCGACAAATACGTTCTGAAAGACCCACGAACTTTCCAAAATTCTCATAGAATCCCTAACCCAGTTAGTTTTTTGTGAGAAATCCAAAACACCCTCATCTCCCCACCGCACTGTTCATGGAGGCACTCCGGCCACCGCACTCTGACTTGGTGGGATCGATCATGTCCCATTCCTCGTCGTCCCTCAGGATCTTGCTGATATCGAAGGTCTCGTACTCTTGTAGCTGTTGTTGTTTGCGTTTCTGCCCGAAACGGCGTCGGATTGGGCGGCGCCGCTGGAGGAGGAGGAGTCGTTGGTCTCGATCTCCTTGAGGACGCGGTGGGGCTCGAAGCGCTTGCGAGAGTAGAGATGGTCTCGAATCTCGATGAAGTCCTGCTCGGGAGTGCCAAATTTTTCGGCGCCGATCATGCCGCGAAGAACGACGAAGGTGAGGACGAGGCATATGACGCTGAGCTTGCCGTTCCGGATCAGCCTCCGGATCTTCCGAGCTCGATGAGCCCCAACACACCTCTCCATCATCGCAAAACCCATAAATCGATAGCTTTCACACACACTACAGATCCAGAAACTGAATCAGCCAAAACCTCGCTTTTCTCTTTTGGGTCCTCAACTCCAGATCTGAATTCGAGATTCGTTGAGCCAATTCATTGCGAAAATCGCGAGATATATCGATCGATCGAAGCGGAGGGTTCTGGGTTATTCGCTTCTCTTAACGGCGAAGCAAGACTGAAAGTGGAAGGAGATTTATGTTTTTGTTTTTTATTTTAATTTTTTATTTGAATATAAACACAACATGGGGAGCAGTCTGAAGGAGGGAGTAGGGCGGACGGAGGGTCGGAGACGAGGCGGACAGAGGGTCGGAGACGAGGTCGGTCGGAAGGTCGGAGACGAGGTCGGTCGGAGTGGGTGGCCGGAGTGCGATGAACAGTGAAACAATGGCATTAGTTTGAAAATTAAATGGTGAGCTGAGAGTATTTTGAATTTTTCATGACAAAACTAACACCGTTTGAGCTTCTGTGAGAATTTAGAAAAGTTCGGGGGTCTCTTAAAACGTATTTGTCAAGCGAGGGAGTTAAGTGAAAAACGCGTAAACCATGAGGGAGTTAAGTGACATTTTCCCTTGAATATATTTATCGGTAATTATCCAAAAAAAATAAAGAAGCTGAAATCACCTAATATTATGTTTTCCCGAGATATAATTCACATCCTCATCTCTGTGTTCATCGTCCAGTCGATGTTGGCGTAGGCTTTGGTCTCCACCTACTTTCCTCTCCGAGGCGGTTCTGGACCTGACCTCCCCTTATCCCCCCCTCACTTTTCTCTCTGGTTTCTCGCGAAAATCATCAACATGGCTTCTTCGCTTTTTCTCGCTAACCCTAGTGTCTTCACTCCTCCTCTTTCCCTCAACCCGTAAATTTCTCAACCTTTTAACCTACTCGCCTCTTTATATCCCAATTGATGTTCAATTTCTTTTTCCTTGTTGCAGTTCTTAATAAATTGTCTTTTCTTATTCTTAGTGTACCCTTTAATTGAATTCATTTAATTTGCTTTCAATTGGTGCTGGGTATAGGTTCTTGTACCTAATTTAAGATTTGCTTTGTATTTTTCTCCTGCAGTTTTCGTTATCAGATGGCCAACAAGTCTCCGAAGCATTTGCCCCATCTTCGAAGCCCTAGATGTTCGGTGGATACACCTTATGGAGGTACCCTTTTTGCCTTTTCTTTTATTTTGTATGATATTTATTTTTTTTGTAATTGCTTGACTGCAGATTTTATTCTTTTATATGTATTTAATTTTTTTTAACAGATTCTAATATGGTCTCGATTGCCTAATGTGTTTTAGTTAAGTTGAGCTGTGCCACACCACTAGCACCTGAAATATGCACTGATCAAATTCCATTGTTGGTTTATTATTTCCACTGCAATCTAGATGATTTGCAGGATACATCAATTGTATGTGATTCAGATGAAGTATCCAGCAGGCTATTACTTTCTGTGTAGATTTTTGCAAGGGCCAATCTTTGTTCGCATTTTCTAGTTAATACTTCATTGTCAGAGGTCTATTTTTTTGTGCAGAACTTGTTCAATTAGAAGGAATTGGGTATTACCATTACTGTTATATTGTTAATTTTAAAAAGCAGAGCATTTATATTTGCCTGAGACTGTGATAACTTGTCGTCGGTGGTCTATTCATCCTCATTTTTTAGTTCTTATTTCTCTCTTTCCTTTGCCTCTGTGCACATCTCTTTATATGATTTAATTTGCTCTTGTGACTAGGAAGAATTAAATTGCTTCATGACTTAAGTTGTGTTACTTGATGGTCCATCATATGGTATAAATTGTTGGATTCGAAAGGATTTGACACAAGCCCTTAAGTTTTCCTGCAATTTTGTCATCTTGCTTTATGCTGGATGCGGAAGTTCATATCCATTGTTTGTTTGTAGGTAATGCTCCAAAATTTCCTCGAGTCCGTGTTAGGGATCCTTACAAGCGGTTGGGTATAAGTCCCTATGCTTCCGAGGAAGAAATTTGGGGGTCTCGCGATTTTCTATTGGAGCAATATGCTGGAAATGAGAGAAGTGTAGAATCGATAGAAGAAGCTTTTGAGAAATTACTTATGGCCAGCTTCAGACAAAGGAAGAAAACAAAAATTAATCTGAAAACTAAATTGAAGAAGAAAGTCGAGGAATCACCACCATGGGTTCTTAGCATGCTTAGTTTTGTGGAGGCTCCTCCAATTGAGGTTATTTCTAGAAGATTATTCCTCTTCGCATTCATGGGTGGCTGGAGTATTATGAATTCAGCTGAGGGTGGTCCTGCGTTTCAGGTTTGTTCTCTGTTTCTACATAATGTTGACAACTCTCTTTAGTATATATAATATTGAAGGAGGCCAAGTAGGGTTTTCAGCTTATAACGTGTTATTTCGTCGATTTATTCCTACACCCTACTTTTTGCAATCAGTATATCCATGTGATGTGACTGCTTGGAAATACAACTGTTGCATAAAAACATTATAATAAATAGTGAAATTTAAAGGGTATTCCACAACCAACTGCACATTTCTCAAGATTTATGAATGGTAAAACTTTTCTTGTTTTGTATACTTGAGAAGTTAAGTTGCCTTTTGGTTTCAACTAAGTTATTTGGAAACATATTTTGGTTGAAATATATTTTACGAACCGAACACACAAGTTAGTTCGGTGATCGCCCCCCCCCCCCCCAAATGCATTTCTGAGATTGTGAGAGCCTAATTTCCGTTATTCTTCAATAAATAAATCTACCTGGTTCTGAAAAATTTTCTTTAGTAAGAACTCCTAAACTCTTAAAAGGATGCACTTATAATTTACTTGATCTTTATGATAGATGGGTTTGTGTCTTGTTCATGGGCTTGTGTCTTGTTCATTTTCTTTTAAATTTAAAATGGCGTGTTTTTAGGCAATTATAAGATGGGACGTAAGTGTATCAGTAAAGAACTATGTACTATTATTGTCTCTCTATCTTGACAGATAATTTCCCAGAAAGAGAGCGGTGTTGTATTTATGTAATTTTATATGCAGGTGGCAGTGTCCTTGGTAGCTTGCATATACTTCCTGAGAGAGAAGACACAGAACCTGCGTAGAGCGTCCATTATCGGGTAAATTGTGAATGGCAATATCCTACTATCTCGTTAATTTTACTCTTGTCTGTTTGGTTACTTTACTTAGCGGATTGATGTCTGCATATGCAGATTTGGAGCTCTAGCAGCCGGGTGGGTATGTGGTTCTACGGTGGTGCCCTTATTGCCGACAAGTTCTCTAAGCCCAACATGGACACTGGAACTCCTAACATCATTGGTATCTTATGTTTTCATGTTTCTTGCCTGTACTTTTCTCAAGTGAAAACATACCGATACACTTGACAATCGGAAGCTTGATTAGAAGGACATCATCATCATATTCAAAGTATGCGTTCTTTTTCATGTTATAATCACAGTTTGTTCATTTATATCTACAACACTCAAGCATCATTAGGTTGTTGGCTTAGATATTGCTTGAAATGAAAAAGATTTGACATGTCAATTGACATCTTTGAACTCCATATTATGGGATGGTTTATATTTGATATCTTTTCCTCAGTATACTTCTTGTTATTGATTGTTTTGGCTAAGTGCTCACTCATGACTTTACATCTGCGGATGCAACAGTATTTGTGTTGTGCTAAATTAACCTTGAATAAAAACAACTCAAAAGTATTTTTAGGTATACTTGTTTTGCTCTTAAATCCTCTTAATTAAAAAAATGTTTTCTGTATTACCCTTAGTATTTAAATGTTGTACTTTAGTTTAACATCTTTAAAAAAACAGTTCGACTGCATTTTCTATTAGTGGTCTGGGAGTCTGGAACGTCTCTGGTCTTCATACATATCCATGACTTCCACCTCTGGTTGCTGCAAGTCTTGACAAGCAGCGCTAGCGCTGGAAGCCCGGTCGAGTTGAAGAGCCTCTTGAATGGCAACAGAAAGAACGAGTTATGGGTCTGTTAGGATTTTTGATTTGCACCACCAGAGAGATTCGCATGCACTAGTTTAGGATTTGTGAGTTGGATCCAATTTTGACACTGTTGGGGCCGAAATCAAGCAGCTGCAATGGTCGTAGCGTCAACCGTTTTGAGTTAATTAGGGGGAGTATGAAGAATAATAACCATAGAGAAATATGAAGGAAAGTCAGATGAAGAATAATAACCATAGAGAAATATGAAGGAAAGTCAGTTAGGGGTAGTTTTTGTAATGTAAGATGATAACATAATTGACCAAAGGGATAATATCACATCCCGGAAGAGAGCCTCCCGAAACCCTCTTCACAAAGCCCATATCTGAAAGACCTTTCCTGCCCAGATTCGACTTGCTTTCCATACTCTATGGCTCAACCATGATTGGCCGGAGCTTCTGCCTGAGTCGCTGGAGGCCTGACCAGGAAGTTTCAGCAAACAGAGATTACAAAGCGCCAGAGTAAGTGGTTATCGACGAAGTCCAAAAAAACAAAATAAAGTGTCGAAACTGGTTCCTTCTATCCACTTCCCTCTATTTCCACCGAAAAAAGCTTCAGACCTTGCTGGAAAACGGTAAGAACCGCCGGAAGGAGAAGAGCAGTGAACAAAAGAACTGGATCAGAGAAGAACTAGTCCATTTCATCCAAATTAGATCGGTCCATTTTGGTTGAATTAAATTGAGTCAAATCAGATCGGTCTATTTCGGTCCAAGCAGGACAAACAGTACTTTTAAAATTTTAATTTGGAAAGACTAATATGCCCTTGACATTTAATATGTATCAATTATTCAAATGGGAGAAAAATATCATTTCACAACAAAATAACAGTTATTAATAGTGAATTAGTGAATTAAAATATCATTTAATATGTTTTCATTTTTGATGACATGCATAGTAACAAAATAGTTTAGGTGTACCTACGTCCTAGTCTTTCTCCAGGTGCACCCACACGATATTATCTCTTGACCAAAATATACATCACCCAAAGTATTAGAAGGTGTTAAGTTAAAACAACGTATAATTAAGACGAGTTGTGTATTAAAAACAAAATGAGATTGAGGTTTTGCAGGAGTTTTGACCTACGAAAATGATGTTATTTTGAGGGAAAATTTTGTGTCATTACATTGAACTTTACACATGTATCATGTCTGAAATTTTAAAGGCATTATGTTACTTACATTATGTAGACCACTATCTGTGAATGTAAATGACAACTAACACTATTGTAAATATAATAAGTGAAATATAAGAGTTGTACCGAAAACGTCTAGAAGATCGAGATTGTAGATTGTGTGAAAGAATGTCAGAGTGCAGCTGATCGTTGTTTCTTTAAGATAATATTGCTCCATCTTTGGCACTTGAAGGATTATCGAGCAATTGTCTCTCAAGATAGAACAGACTCACCAGTATCGAGTGATGCGAATAGTGGAGACTGACGAATTAACGATTGTATGTATTTAGGATGGGAGAGAAGATGGTAGGAAGAAGATGATGATTTCCTACCAAATTTTAATCTTTTAAATAGGAGAGTTGGCACCGTCCAAACATATACATAAGATCGTAACATGCCTCTTTTGAAAATGTTGCGACCCTTTAACTAAAAGGTACTTCATTTTAAAGCCAAAAACATTGAATGGTTGAAATAAAAATATGAATCCTTTGAACGAAAAAATCATCTAGATTCAATAGTTAGAATGATAATATGCATCTTTACAAGCTATCATCTCATTCAATTAATATGGGTTCCAACACATTAAATTTTACTTTTGTATCAAAATGTTTAAAAATGAAAAAATACACTTTCCAAAATCTCTAAATTATTAACGTTTAAAATTAATATGATAGATAAATAAAAGTTAAGCTTCTTACTAAATATAGTGTTTGAGCTTCGTTGGGCTGAATGTCTCCTCCGCTCTTGTCGTACCTCTCTTGCTTAGGTCCGTTCCGATCAACTCATTCGATGCAATTCATTTTTTCAACTTTTGTAGGACTCTTTCTAGTTTCACATTTTCCTCAAACTTTCAATCGACCCTTTTAATGCATTTCATTTTTTTGATGGATCTCTGTTTTTTATTTCACAATTTTTTAATGGGCGCAATTCAAATTTTTGTTGGGTATCTGACAATTTTCTCAATTTTTCAATCAACCTATTGACACGATTCATAGGATAGGAGTGCTTTAGCAATGAGAAATGTGAGCTCACAATCTTGCTCTCTGACTTCGCTTATGTTGGGGTTCCTAGCGGGTCTAGCGCAGCGGACAACATAAAATTGACCCGAACCCCTTACACCGGATCCTTGCCAACAACTAGATGAATCATAATCAAGAGTAAAGGTTGAGACTTTACCTCTCAAAAGCAAGAATCAACCGATTCGAAGACAATTCTTCGGGACCGTCCTCTACGAGCGCACACACACCGAGCTCGACCTTGTGAAGCTTGAATCCATCTGACAGCTACTAGACTGTCACTGGACCCTCCTTACTTGATTACACTAGCTCTCGGATGTGAAAGCTAGAGTCTTTTCTTGGGTGGTGTAGCTAATATTGCTCAAGAGCATTAGGGAGAGGCTCTCACCCAAAGCTTCCTTATATAGGCTTTAGGGAGGGCCTCTAGGTTTTCAGCACCCGCTATAGGTGTCGATCGACACCCTTCCCGCATGGAAGCTGTCGATCGACACTCCCTTTCGGTGCTAGACCTAAGTGTCGATCGACACCTCCAAAGTGGTGATCGACATCTCCAAGGTGGCGATCGACATCTCCAAGGTGGCGATCGACACCCCACTGCAATTATTCCCACACCACTGCTTTGGACCTCTTGAGTCGCTTCGGTCTTACTCTTGGCGTGTGACCCTGTACGCCCGTGACTCATTGGCAGATCGGCGTGAGAATCCATCTCACTTGATCCATCACCGGTGACCTCTAGTAAGACGTAATGATTACCCAATGTCCATGAGTGTATCGATCGGTTCGATATCTCCTGTCTGGCATCTGTATCACTAACCCTTTGTTTGCTTTGAGGCGTATGAGATTGTATGAGGCATAGAATCGCCATCCTAATGTATTCGATCTAGTTCCTCGAATTTCGAGTTGACTGATACGTATTGATGCGGTCGCACACTTCATCAGTCACACTCATCAAGGGGCCCTGAACCATACCTTTCACCACGTCTCACCGTGGGGAAACAAATCCCTTCAGACGCAAGGTGCGCTCCCACAACAGTTCGTCTAATGGCCAACGATGTCCGTTATTGCTGTCATGTTACATGCAGCGTTAGGACATGTCAAACTAACGGAGTGACGTGCATGTGAGCCACTCGCTCCAAGTTATTAAGGCAGTGATCACACGACGACAGAGTATGCGTTGGTGACTAAAACTATGTGCCATACTCCACCTCGGGTCATCCAATATCATCCTTCAGATGATATCCGTGATATGACTTTGGTAGTCCCACTACCTTGATCAGCAAGACTTGATCTTAAGTCATCATCACAGTAGTCATTTATAGATAAGCATTTGACTAGGGATCTATCAAGCATAACTTCATAATATCTAAAGGTTATGTTGTCCTTATGTAAACACTAACGACTTTAGATGAAATTATCGTTTGATACATTACCACAACACAATAATGTAAATGCCTCTTTTATTGCTTAACAGAAGATAAAAGTTTACATCGTAAAGACTTGGACTAGGTCACTGGATCCTACAACTTATTCTTGGTCGAGCTCCAACTTCTCATCGAAGGCTACAATCGTGGGTCTCATGCGAGATCAAAAGCCAGCTCGACGGTCGGATGGGGATCATGCTCTACGAGTTCCGGTCGTCGAAGGCATCGATGGAGGAGATCAAAGTGGAGTTGGAGGTGAGGCAGGCCAAACAAGACTTGGATTGAATGGCTAAGGGTGAGACCAGATAGAGGGTAGTGAAGCTAAGTTGGTGTTTTCATATATGTAGGTGACAATAATGTTGCCCAACTGTACGATTTCTTCATTTTTTACAATTTGGGGGTGAGACTAAGTGTAATTGAGGATTAGAAACTAGGGACTGTTTTTTTTTTCATTTTAAAAAGGATAACTACATCTTAAAAATAAATTCTTTCACCTATTTTACAAATTACCATGACTATTAAAAAAAAGTTATACTCGATTTTCCTAATTGCATTTTATTATTTTTATATTTTACTCTATTTTATTAGAATTAACTAATATTGTTGTTAATTTTTTTCAAAATAACAAAAATATCCTCATTCATTTATAATTTAAAAAAATGAAATTTCAACCCTACTTTGTTCTTGCCATGGGCACGATTTAGCTTCTCCATCCTCTTAGTCTCTCAATAAACCAAAACCCTCCTTCAACATTGCTAATTCTTGAATATGTTACGAGCTCCAAATTTCAATCCCAAGTCAACTCTTCATGTTCCCTTCAGTCTCTCCAGGTCAACTCCTCCTGTTATTCTAATATAAAGGTAGATTGTGTATTTTGTTAAAATTCTCATTAGGTCTGTTTTAACAGAGTTGGGGTAACAGTGACATATAAAAATAGTTTACCATATTGAAATTACTCTTAAAATAGTACATCATAATGACGTGAAAATGTATAATGCTCCACACTGATTAGAAATTATCCCCTAATGAATGGAAAAATAAACACTTTTTAAATTGAAGACACCTTCAAATTATTTTTCTAGCTTCAAGCCATGTGGAGCATATCAAAACGGGCCTGTTAATCTCATCCACGTGTAATCAATCTAACTCGTACATGAGTTGTTGACAAGCAAAATATAGGCTTTGATAACCTTTTCCGTTATTTCCCAAGCTGTCTCTTCCATTCTATTTTCCTCTAATTTTGCTTTGAAACATAACAAACACCACCCCATGTTTGCTGTCCAAGAAAAAGCACCACCACCTTATATCAATAACCATCTCCTCCCCATCACCACATTTTTCATCTAATACCCAGTATTATGAATAATAACATGGAAACGCAAATGCAAAAGACGAGGAAAGAGGAGGATGAATCGGAATTGGAATCGGAATTGGAATCAGAATCAGAATCAGGGTTAATGATGAAAATGGTGGTGGAGGAGGAAACATGCTCAATGAAAGAGATGGACGAGGAGGCGTCGGTGCAATTCGCGCAGATAAACAAGTTGCGTGACATCTTCGCCCGGTTCGACATGGACTCGGACGGGAGCCTGACGACCCTGGAGATGGCGGCGGTGCTGCGGTCGATGGGCCTGAGGCCCAGCCCCAACCAGATCCCTATCCTCCTCGCCAACATGGACTCCAACGGCAACGGATTCATCGAGTTCGACGAGCTCGTCCACGCCATCCTCCCCTCCATCGACCGACAGATCCTCCTCAACCAAGACCATCTCATGAAGGTCTTCCAGCTCTTCGACCTCGACCGCAACGGACTCATCACCCCCTCCGAGCTCGCCAAATCCATGGCCAAGATGGGCCAGCCCCTGACCTGGCGCGAGCTCACCGAGATGATCAAGGAAGCCGATACCAATGAAGACGGTGTCATCAGCTTCAGCGAATTTGCCTCCGTTTTGGCCAAATCTGTCACCGACTATCTTGGCGTCGACGTGCATGATTCTCATGATGATGCCTAGCTGATAATAATCATTATTATTAATTGTTTACCTTATTTGTCTTCGATCTTTTGAATATAACTCGCAGGTAAATTTGTAAAATTTTGCTATGAAATTATGTTAGTAAACGGCCGTATGTGGTTGACATACCAAGTTATTCGTTGCAAACCCCGAGATATTATCATAACATGGTAGAAAGAAGAAACAAGAGACACATAAATGTTTGTTATGAAATTAGATTTTTTAAAATATTTTGAAATATCGAATCAATTCTACGATGATGTTGAAAACCGAAAATGTCGCCCTTTAATCGCTCAAGTATAATTATATTCCGTTTTACCGGGTCGAACTCTCGGTGATTGATATGTGAGCGTTTGTTACAGCTTTGTATAAACCGGCGTGTTGTAAGAAGTATGAAAGTTACACAAGTTTTGTGGGTTGATTTTGATTACTCTAACACTTCACTTCATATAATAACTAGTAACACGAATTAAACTTTATCTCAACAAACACAAATAGCAAACTAACTGTGCTCAACAAAAAATTTCCAAGTTTAACTAGCCATCACAGGTGCTAGACCGACGACAATAAGCCAATTCAAGATCAATAATGAAGCAACATGAGGCAAGCAAGTGATTCTAAGTTTTAAGTGTTTAATCCGCCTTTCGGGCTTGAATTAAGCATTTCCTCGAGTTGGCTTCCCTCTCGGGATCTTATTACCAACATTTGAAAGTCTTAGAAACAACTATTTTCGAATCAAAGTATAGATGCTAGGCATCAACACTCCAAATCTACTTAGGACTACTCATAAATTTGAGCTCATATCATGGCAAACTAAAACTCATGATGGGTTTGAAAAAGTAAGAATGCTCATTGTTCTCTCTTGGTGATAGTGGACTTGTGTTGGAAATGTCTTCCCCTTCAAGAAAATCTTTCAAGGTCTTCAAGAACTCAAAATATTCAAGCTCTCAAGACCAATGGAATACTGCTGGAGATACAAAGGGAATGGCTACTGATTTTTAAAAGTGGTAGGTAGGTAGGATCCCTAGGTCACCTTGTCTTATATAGGACTGACTTTTAGGTTGTCACGATCGTGACAATGAAGGTCATGATCGTGAAGCAGTGTAAGTTATGCATGCCCACCTACTTTTAGGACCACATTGACTGGTCAATCATGTCGAGGTGTTCACAATCGTATCCTTCTTGCTCAGGGGTCACGATCGTGACAGGTAGCGTCACGATCGTGACAATCTTCTCTTCACGATTGTATCCTCGTCGTTTTTCTCTCTGTATCGGTGTTATGTCCTCAACTCCTTTGCCTGTGACGATCGTGACCCTTATAAACTTTGGCTTCTTCGTTACTTGAGCTGCAAGTTTCGTCCCGTCACGTCTTTGCATGTGACGATCGTGACCCTTATAAACTTTGGCTTCTTCGTTACTTGAGCTGCAAGTTTCGTCCCGTCAAGTCTCGATTTATATTCCAAATGTGTACTTGAGATAAAAAATACAAGTGCATCAGTATCCTAATCCAAATGCCCTAAAATGACCGAAACGAGGTGAGTAAGAGCGATCAATGTGTGGTTTAGCGGGTTCTGAGATCACTCAGAATATATGAGATTCTTATGTAACCAATAATGTCCATTCGCATGTCATAACCTCTATATGTGTGTGTGTGTGTGTGTGTGTGTGTGTATATATATATATATATATATATATATATATAGAGAGAGAGAGAGAGAGAGAGAGGAAAACTGCTACAAAAACAAATCTGGGTGTCCAAAAGTTCAAATTGTAAAGCCTGTAATGCAATGTTGTAGAACGTGTTATGTAAAGTTGTAGAACGTGATGAACCCGCGCAAAATTGAAGAACCTTGTAGATAGTGTATTGTAATGTCGTAGAACGTGTAGTGAAAAGTTGTAGAACGTGATGGACTCGTAGAACCATTAAGTATGTGCTATAGAACCTTATTGCCACGTATCGCACCCTTAAACAGTTTACCAAGCTAATAGACAATTATGCCCTCAAAAATATGAATCGGCTTTAAAATAAGTGATACAGTACAGACCAGCAGGCTATATAATGTACATCGACATGTTATACATAAACAGAAAGACAGTTGCAAACTTGATTAATCTAAAGCTTGATAAGAAAAAACATTACAAAAAAGTCACAGAAGATGAGTAAATAAAACATGCAACGAGGGTGATCAGTCGTTGTCATCCTCGTCGTCATCGTCTTCTGCACCTTAGATTTGTTGCAAATGTTGTTCAAATGTGTACTGAAGTTTTGGTTTGAGATTTATCTACGAACAAAAGTTGAATTGTTAGAAGTTTTACGAATCTCAAATCAAACATAAAAACCCCCAAAATCACATTTTTTTCGAATCTCAAATCAAACAAAAATCTACTTAAAATCGAGAGGAACCCATGCACATCAATCTCATTACAAACACAAATAAACAATAATTATTTACTGGAATCGATGAATGAATCAAGCTCAACTCTCCTCCGCAGGTAATATCCATCTGCACACATGTTTGATTGGGACAAAATTTCAATTCGAGTACGCGATTTGGCAACGACGAGTTGGAGAATATAATATACTAATCGTTTAGCTCAAATGAGCGAAATGAAGAGCATGCCCTCACTTCTCCATCTGTTTGTATGTAACGGGGTTAGCGAACCGTCTCCGCCACATGTCGCTTGATCGTTGCTCGCGAAGAATTGGACAGGCATATGAGGGGTTTGGATGTTTGGAAATTTTTTTTGTAGTTGATATATCCTTTCATACATACAGTAGATATCAAATATAAACCAGAGGAAAATGTCCAAACATTGTCGCAGCCGTCTAAATTTTGTGAGCGCTTCCTGATTGCGACACGTGGCACGAAAGGGATATGGTTGAGTTAACAGTGTCACACAGAAATTGGGGGGTATATTTATCTTCTTGTGTAGCAATTATATTTGCGTTTTCGACGGTTTTTATTCCCAGATTATCGCGCGTTTGGTTTGGATTCTCAGAACAACGCAATGAGAGCGATTTTGACTTCGTCTCAGAGACGACGAGAATAGTGATTTGTTGTCGTCGATCTGGTTTAGAATTATTGGTAAGTAACGCGATTTCATGATAGATCTGCAGTCGATTGTGTGTGTTGTGATTTCCGATTTGCTATTTTTTTATTTTAGCCGGTTTTGATCTGATCTTGGGTTTTTCTTTCAACTACAACAAATTTGAGGTGTAGATGAGATGACGACGAGGATGACAATGACTGACCACCGTTGCTAAATATTTTTTTTACTCATTTTTCTGTATTTGTAATACTTTTGTAAACGATTATCCTTCGAGACAAACTTTATATTTATCAAGTTTACATCTGTATTTATGTTTATTTATAACATGTCGAGTTACTTTGTATAACATGTCGGATTGTACAGTATAACATGTTGGTTTGTACTGTATCATTTATCGTAAAGCCGATTCATATTATTGAGATCATAATCGTCTATTAGCTTGGTTGACTTGTAATTAATGTCCCACTCAAATATCTGCGGTAAATGCTCATTTAATTTGGAAATAAATTTTCAATTAATCATCAATAATTTTTGTACCGAATAGTTGGTTGTTGACCTGTAATTTATTTTCTACTTCAATATCTGCAGTAAATGATCATTTAATTTGGAAATAAATATTCAATTAATCATCAATAATTTTGGTAACAAATAGTTGATGGTGGTGTACCATGTGTAACATAATGTTATATATATTGTATAACCAGTGTAGTTAAATATGTTCAGCATCACATAAAACGATTACCCACTTTCAAAGGTTTGTGTATGACTGTCTTACTGTCGATTTATAACATGTCGATGTACCATGTATAACATGTTGTTATATATTGTATCGATGAACAATCGCTCTCTGTATCTAGCCTATTTTTAGCGTGAATCGTTGAATGATCGTGGTTTAAATGCACGATCTTGCATTAAATATGCGATTCTGCTTTAAATGCGCATGTTTTTAGTGTGAATCGCTAAATGATCGCGTTTTTCAATGCGCGATCATCACACACAATATGATGTTATACAATCCAACACATAAGGTTATACATCAAATCTGATATTAGAATGACGAGCGTGCCCTCAGCTCTCCGTTTGTTTGTGACTAACGGGGTTAGCGAATCGCTCCGCCACGTGTCGCTTGATCGCCGCTCGCGAAAAAATGGATGGACAGATGAGAGTTTGGACTTTTTAATGGAGTTTGTAGTGGAGTGCATCCATATATATATATATATATATCAATTAATTGAGGTTTTTAATTAAAATATTATAATATGTTTGTTCAATATGTTGTTAATTAAAAAATTATTTATTAAATAACTATATTGAATAAGTTAATAAAATTACTTGAATGAAAATCCGTCTTGACGCTCGCCCGACCTCATTTCAGCCTTTGAGGTCTTGTCCGCATCCGCCTTAATGTCGCCTAGCATAAACTACAACCTCGAAAATTAGAAGTCACGTGTTAATACGTAGTTTTTTTTAACAGAATATTTTTATAATGTTATATCACTTTTTCTAACTACCGAGAGAGGTAAATTGGTCACTTTAAAATTAAGATGGCATTGGCGATCAAATTGAAGCTATGAATAAACAAGAAAGGAAGTAACTAGAACCATAAGCTTTTCTTCCCCAATCAAAGTGCAAAAGTTGTAAATCCCATTGAAAAAGTCAATAGATCTGAGCCGCTGAAAATGAAGGGATCCTGCGGTTTGTGGTCCCGCAACTGATGGGGCAATGCGTGACGCGCCCAGATAGCGCGTGGGAAACATGAAGTGAACGCGCTTTAGAGGCTCGTTGTTGCCCTAATCGCCTGGAGCGACGACTCTACTGCATCTCTTATCCTCGTATATTATCAACCCTCTCCTTCATCTTCATCTCCCTCCACCTCCGATCCTCAATCTCTTCAATACGGTGAGCCAGATCTATCTTCTTCTTCTCCTCGACACGCCAATTTCGGATCTCTATCCAACTGATTTCTTTTACGTGTTTTTTCTCTGAACAAGGCTTGAGATGGAACCGATGGATATTGTTGGAAAGTCCAAGGAGGACGCTTCTCTACCAAAAGGTTAGCTGTTTTTCGCGCTTGGATTAATCTTATTCACTATTATCATTATTCTATTCTGGTTTTTTCATTGCATGATTTTGATTTACTCTATTAGCTTCTTTTTTCTTCTTAGCTGATAAATAGTTGAGATGAATGCTTTAAAATATAATTGAACTGCTCAAAATTGTCAGTTTTAGGTAATCACTTTGGCATGAATTGCTTTAGATTTGGTTTTCAGTCAGTTCTACCATTTTTGTCCACCCACAAATGTTACTTGAATTATGTATATTTCATTTTTGATAAAGGAGAAAACTTTAATTATAACCTTAACACACAAAATAATATTAATTTTATATTATGGGTGTATCTACACATACATGTGAAATACTCACCAGATGATTCCATAAAAAGAAGCCAAGTAATTCATGTAGCTTGGAGTTGATGCTTCATTGTACAGAACACCAAATTAAAACAGTGGGTTAGATCTATTTGTGAGGCAGAATGATACACCTGGTGCAACTGCGAAAAGAAACATAATATAACAATAGGGAGAATTAATTGATCTTTGTTTCCTGCTATGTATCTATTAGTGGGAAAGTACTTGTGTAATTCTACTTTTAGGATTATGTGTGGTTTAATGGATTTGTTAACATTACCCAATGCTCCTTCCATTGACCTGTATATAGCCCTATCAGAAAAAACTGTTACTGCACTTACCTGTATTTTCAAAGGGTTTTGTGATCGTATGGTGATAAATTATCTGTGATCATAATTGTGAATTGCTACACATGACTTTCTGATTTGGATCATGATATTTTGTTGCAGCAACAATGACCAAAATTATAAAGGAGATGTTACCCCCAGATGTTCGTGTTGCGAGAGATGCTCAAGATCTTTTGATTGACTGCTGTGTTGGTAAGATGATTGTCCTGTGTGATGCTACCAAAGTGTCTGCCTTTTCTGATGCCAAAGAGCCTATAACCAATATTTTTGTTCTACAAACAATATTTTGGTTTAAAAGATGGAAATTTAATTAAGTATGAAACTAGCATGGCTGGTATAGGTCATGGCCTCAATACTTCCTCTGGGTAAAAGGTCTTGCCCGCGGTTCCTTGGTTAATAAAGATCACTGCAATTTTCATCACTGTCATGCGCCGCACGTGCGCCCTTCTGTATTGTTAAATTTTCAATTTACTGATTTGTATCATATAGATACTTTTTTCTGTATAAACAAGCAGAACATCGATTCCTCTTATTGTGGTGCTGATATTTATCATGTTGGTGCTCTTGTTTTCCTTGTAATTAATTGAAACATGTCTCTTTCTGTTATCCTTTCAGAATTTATTAATCTCATTTCATCAGAGTCCAATGAAGTTTGTGGCAGAGAGGAGAAGAGAACAATTGCACCTGAGCACGTACTCAAGGCTTTAGAGGTTCTTACTTGACTTTAAAAACTTTGGTTTTCATTGTTTTCCAGCTTTATGTTCTTTTTACCTGCAATTATGCCTATTTTTTTTTCATTTTACCGTAAAGCCTCTGTACATCATCCATATAGCAGGATCCTCCACTAATATTTTGCAGTTTGCATATATATATACATTGTACATTGGCTGTTATAATGTACTTATAGTCTCATGGCATTGGATATGTTGCAACTATTATGTACATCTTGCCTTCTGTCATACCTTGGTTCGTTGCTTCTTATACTTCTCAAATGAACAGTGACATCTTATACATTCATTGGTCATATTTGTCTGATAAATACTGCTTCAGACTTTTACCAAGTGCAGATTTAAAAGCTATTAAAGCACATCCCTTGTATAGAAGGTTTTGTAGCTTGAATCACCTTAGTGGCACAAATAGTTTGCTAATGGTGTTGTTGCCTATTCGTTTCTTTCAATGACATTCTAACATTTATAATCAGTAAAACTTTTGTGAAGACCCTAAAACTCGTGATATGTACTCATGTAATCAAAGCTGTCTCTTGGCTCTAAACATATTAAAAAATTGCATTTCATGTAATTAGTTTATTAAATATTTGAAGTTGTCATTTGATGAGTTTGTATAAATTTGCCTACTCAGGTTCTAGGGTTTGGTGACTACATTGGAGAGGTTTATTCTGCATATGAGCAGCACAAAGTTGAGACTATGGTAATTACTCATGTTTTCAATGTGTTTATATATTATTTCTATTATTAGAATTGAATAAGCTGTTCAACTATGCATTTTAAACTGTTTTATTGAAGCATGTCGTAACAATGAGTCTTGTTTGAAAATGCTTTCCAGCAGGACTCCTTGAGAGGAAGTGGTAAGTGGAGCAATGTGGCTGAAATGACAGAGGAAGAAGCTGTGGCTGAGCAGCAGAGGATGTTTGCTGAGGCACGCGCAAGAATGAACGGTGGGACTATTGCCCCGAAGCAGCCAGATGTAGACCCTAGTTTAGAGAGCTAACTGTAGGATAGGATGTAACGATTCGTGCAACCATAGGCAAGCAAAGCTTTTTTGGGCTTGTGCTTCTAATGGGTGATGTAGCCTACGCACTTTGATTTGTACTTGGGCATGAATCGGTCGGTGTCTATAACTCATTGTAAATTAGTGAAGTTGTCAAAATCTGCTCTGCTTGTAAATTATGTTATATATAAGGTTGAAATTGTTTTTCCTGGCAGTGACAAGGTTGCATTGCATCATCAAATGATTTAGTCTGATGATTATTAAACTTTAGAAAAAGAGCTGTGTTTGGTAACAGACAGAAAGTGTCCAACCCAACAGGAAGAACATAGTAATTGTGCAGTAGAAAAGGTTCGATGGATGATTCAAGACAAGAGGAGCAGCAGGATTTGTAGCCATGCTTTGTTTATGGATTTATCTCTGCTCTCTCTCTCTTGCCTCGTCCATTCATGAAATTGAAGTTAATTTGCCCCCTTTTATTCCTTTTCGTTTTTACTTTAATATCAAATATATGTGATCCGTGAACTGACTAAAAAGTATTCAATAAAAGAGTGTCTCTAAGCATAAATTGCTACTACTACTACTACCAGTGATCATGGCAAGGACCTCTTAAGACAAGAGACATTTCCACTGGACCAACAAGGTTGCTGCCGATGACCATCAACCTCCTCTGGCAGTTTCCAAGCTCAAATTGGTTCTTGTTGCTTATAGCAAGAAGCCAAGAACAATCTAACAACCAGCTACCACTCGGGCTAGAGTGGTAGGTACTTTGTTCGGGTGCAGGAGGGAGCACGTCCATTTTTACATTCCAAAAGAATCCTACGTCGTCCCAGCCTTGATAATTCAGGTTGCAACTCAAATGGCATTGGGGCCTTACTGCAACGGCAACAAGTGTGAACTGTCCGAACTTCTATCAGGCGTTGGATCGCTGAAGATCTACGTGTGCGATGTCCCAGCGCACGACACATTACAGTAAAGTTCTACCGTGGTCATTTTCAAGGTTCTACCAGGTCCATAACACTCTCATTTCACACTAACATTCTACCATTTCACATTGATATTCTACTGGTTCAAATGGTTTATATTTATACCTGGTTTGTATTTAATTTCACATCCTAAGCATGTGTATACATATACTCGTTTGGGCTATTTTTAAAAATCATTTTCAAAAATAGTATTACATATGAGAAAGCCGAATTTAGATTTTTCATTAAACGACCAATTTTTCGTTTTTAAAATGGAGAAGAATATTGAAGGCTCTAGTAAGCTTCAATATTTGCAGTTTCAACAAGGATTGTTCATGTGGATCCCACTGAAGGGCAGACTGAGAAGAGATGGTTAAAAAGCTAAACATTATCTGTAAAGCCGAAATTCACAAGAGGTAAAAAGCTTATTTAACTTTCTTCTCAATTAAACATGGAATTGCATGAATCCAGTAATGAATTCTTCGTTAAAATGAACCCAAACAATTATGTTTCTTCCAACTTAGCTTACAGCTTTTACTTTAGCCTTCGCTTTTCATTATATTTATTGCACGCCCTTAATGGTTTGCATTCATACAAAAGAAACTCTTGCTGAACAAACACCATAAACCATATGTTCCCTCGGCTTTACTTCTGGAGTTTCGTCCCTGTTGAAATAGTTTAAATCATTTTGTATGAATGCAAAACCCAATTATGATGCCAAAAATCCCTGAACCCAATGAGGATCATTACACATGTCCCAACATTGTTTCATTGTCATCGTACAAAAATGTAAATTACCCCCAACCCAATGAAGACCCAGTATCTCTAATCTAACGGGGCGGAGATAGAGATCGCAAAACTGACATTGTTGTCGTCCTTAAACTAGGACGGTGCTCCTGCTTTTAATCATAAAACCCTACCCTGTTGCATTGGAGCAAATTTCTACCTCCCACAACTTATATGCAAAATTATTATGGCAAGGTAATGCTCCTTTTGTATCAAGGGAGCTGACTATCAAAGACAACTACAGATATGCATAAGAATACATTGGATGGCCCCGCTTTAGAGTGAGATGACTTTGATGGTTTCAGAAATAGCCAACACCTTTTAGTTGTGCTGGGGCTAGCTGCTGGCCGTCCACACCTTTCCCAAGAAACACAATGCGACCTGCAAACAAACAAACATAAATCAAACACAACGCCCAATATCATATCACAGTTTCTAGCTTTGCAAAAGAAATGGACATACCATTTCGGCGAATTGCAATCTCTCTCAATCGTCGAGCAAGACCTGTCTTCTCATCAGTGAAAGCTCTGGTCTCCAAACTCCCCTCCAAATACACAATTGAACTACAATTGTAGAACAACAATATATAATTAAAATTTAGATGGGAAAAGGACAGAAAACCATAAATCCAAATATAACTGGGCATAAGGCCTTCCACAAAATAAACCACAAATAAAAGCATACTTATTAAGAAACACCACAAGGATTTGCTATTCAGCATAAATAAGTCTGGTAAAATTAATGACATTAGGAAACCTAAATGTAAGCATGAAAATTGAAGATTTATATGCAAGACTACACAACAATTTCTCTGACGATCATAACAAGCAAATATACAACAATTTAGCCTTTTCCCCAATCAAATGGGATAGGCTCCAAAAACCAAAAAGCATATCACATTGGGTCATTTACATGGACATGCTTTCTACAGTGTGTCTATGATCAATTGCCAAGTCCTTGGTATTACCCTAATCTACCAAATTCTTACGGATAATTTCCGTTCACATCTTTTTTGGTCATCCTTGTGCTCTCTTAAATACTTCCAAGTCCATCCTCTCCACTCGCCGAATTGGTGCTTCGATAGGCTTGCGTTGCACAAGATCCAACCATTGTAATCGGTGTTCTTGAGTCTTCTCGTCTATCGGCGCAACACGAACTTTGTTTCGAATATGCTCGTTTCAGACTTTGTCCATCCTTGCGCCCACATATCCAACAAACCATACGCATCTCGGCAACTTTATTTTGTCGATATGGCTTTGCAACGCAACCGAACATTCTGTCCCATAAAGTAATACTAGTCTAATAGCAAACAGATATGAAAGCCAAAATCTCTCACATCGGGCCAAGGATTCTAGAAGACCAGCAACACATCAAACTTGTTGTGCACATATCTTTGCTTCAATCATCATGTCTAAACTAATACAATGTTGATCTTAAAAACCAAAGATTATTATGGACAAGTTTTCTCCAATGAACATCTCTACCGTAATAAAAATTTTCGGAAGTATCAGGTTATATAATCTGCAAGAAGATACCTTTTGGCACATTTAGCTAACTAACTTGGTTTATGTCAATGTTGTAAAAATCCCCGACTAGTCCCCGATTAATCCCTCCGACTAGTCCCCAATTAATCCTCTATAACTACCGATTAATCATTTAAACCGATTTATTTTCCGATTAATCTCCGACTAATCCCCGATTAGTCCCTAGAAAGCCCTTGCCGACTGACTAGTGCCTAACGATATTTACAACACTGGTTTATGTATTTCTTATCAATTTCCTTTCCTAGTATCAGGCCATATCAGGCCAACATATACTTCTAATTGCTTCCAATAATAGCAACTGTATTAATTTTGTTTTTACGTCTGGATTGAACATCTTGCTGAAGCCATAATAAAAATGCTCTTTCACGTTATATTTGTTTCAGTGCAAACCTACAATTCAATCCAGCATTCCAAAATGACATTTAAGGAACCTGAACATTATCTTTTCCAATACACACTGTTCGGAAA
The DNA here is from genome assembly GCA_963920655.1 of Geranium rotundifolium. Taxonomy (NCBI): domain Eukaryota; kingdom Viridiplantae; phylum Streptophyta; class Magnoliopsida; order Geraniales; family Geraniaceae; genus Geranium; species Geranium rotundifolium. Next base: position 29,217,392 of record OY987316.1, on the reverse strand, counting down.
CTTGCAAGCCTTCAAAATGTTAGTGGTGAATATAGAAGAAGAGAATACTAGATGAATAAAGGGAAAACAAAATATAAGCATAGAACAAAATAAATGTTTGAAGCAAGTCTTAATTCTCAACAAACATACCTATATAGGCTATATTGATTATGCAGTAAAGAACCAAAAAGTGCCATGCAAAAATGTTTCAATAACACATTTAAGCATATATGTCGTACTGTCAACAAATGCTAGCTACTATGCTCTAAGAGCATCTCCAATGGGTCTCCCTACATTGGCTCCTTAATTATTGTAGGGAGTGAAATGTATGAACATCATTGTTAATTTTCCATTTTTCTAGTGCTATTTGTATTTAGTAACAGTTTATGTAACCACGTATAAATTGTAACACTTATGGATAGAGTGACAATTAAGGGTCTCCACTATGGTGGTTAAAAGAAGCCAATAGTATGAAAAGTGTAAAGCTATAAGCTATTAATCGGTTACTAGTTCTTCAATCCCTGGAGTACAATTTTGTCAATCATCAGTCTTACTACTTCATTCAACACACTTGTTTTGAGAATAATAATACTATTATAACAAGTTATAAACCTTTTGGGATACAAATCATTATGGAGAGGTATATAATAGAAAAGGTTGATAACCGTGTGAAACTGAGGCATGTGTTTTTAACATTTTAGAGTCTAAACTGACATCCTCTAAGATGAAGAGTTATCATTGAAGATAATGTGCTCGTCTATAAGAGTATAATTTTCACATGTCTTTGAAATGCATCCCCATGTAGAAGCTCATACCTTGTCGATGTCTTTTGCATAAGCTTCAGCAGAGCAGCCTAAGCCTCGGATGTGCATTGCGCCTTTTAAATCGTTAGCCATAATAGGTTCATGTTTTGAATTTTTTATTTATATTTGAGATCTAAGATGGAGCCTTACAGTGATCAAACAAAAAATTATGCAGACAAGCTATCCTATCATAAATAACTCATACTCTTTACAAGAAAGCAATTCATCATAATCAAGTACTTTGAAAAACAAACCATCTCCTTAATCTTTTTTCAAATCTTTGTACATGTAGTCCAGCACTTATGAATAGTTCATGTTACCATGTTAGCCCAAAGTTTGGGTGTTGAGGCAAGAAAGTATAACACCTCATTTAACACAAAACTTAGCATTTTGGGTTCCAATGAAAGCACGTATAATAGATGGTACTAAGGTCAGACAATGCAATATTTATTTATTTTTTGAGATGACAATAACACCCTACCTACCCACAAATACAATAACTCATCCCAACCCATGAGCACTATCGGGAATCGAACCCTAATCTCGGGCTAGGGAAGTGCACCTTGGACCACTGCACCAAGTAGCAGGTTCACAATGCATATATTTGTACGTCACACACTATTTTTCCTTATTCTAATTTCCTTAGCACTGTTACAATGAGGTGCTATGATAAGTACCCTCTCTTAGCATATCCGTCTCCAATGCCTAGCACCTTATCTCGACGATTTCCCTATCCTTTAGCACCTCTCTTAGTATTAATCAGGGTTACTAAGGTTTCCTATTTAGGGTTTCCCAATTTGAATTAGTAGATACTTTTCTATTTGTAATGTGTATTCCATATATAAAGGGATGCCCTCATTGTATTATGAACAACAACAATTATCAATACAACTTTGAGATTGACATGGTTTTCGAGGCTCTCTAACTTTTTGGATCCTTGGGTCAATTTTCGCGTGAGTGTTGCTTTGCCCACTCGTTACTTATGTTTTAGCGGGTGGGCAAGGTATTAGAAATTTCAATTTCATCCTATATTCAAACTCTCCTCCCAATTTTTTTCTTTCTAAAAATAAAAATCCGGCTACTGTTCATTGGATACTATTCACAAGTACTGTTCACCGGAAATTTTTTTACCAATACCTCCCTCCCTGATTTTTTCCTCCCAGTGTTCTCTAATTTGCTTCACTACTCTCTTTGCTACCATGAACTTTTCGCCAATTTCCTTAATCATTGACATGTTTTAGGTGTTTGCTCAAGATATTCGGATCTCTGTTTTTTTTTTACTATCTTAAGCCTCTTTCACTCAAGAATGTGAGAGGATATGGTGAAGTCGTAGCGCACTCTGTCTCCGTCTCCGAGGTATGGGTATAAATCCTCATGATCTCCAAGTTGGGTATAAATCCCCAGAATCTCCGTCTCCGAGGTATAGGTATGAATCCCATGATCTCCAAGTTGGGTATAAATCCTCAAGGCTCTTGTCTCCGTCTCCGAGGTATGGGTATGAATCCCATGATCTACAAGTTGGGTATAAATTCCCAAGGCTCCTATCTCCGTCTCCGAGTTACAACTTTCTGAAGTCCCGAAGTCTCTAAGTTCTCCGAGTTTCGAGTTCAAACACCAAATCAACGTCACTCCACCGACATAGCCGTCAAGTGTTGCCACTGTATTAGTTTTTTTTTATATAGTCAAATTGATATTGGTCGACCCACATCAATTTGAGGGGAGGGGGGGGAGGGGGGTGTTAATTAGGGTAAATAAGGTTTCCTATTTAGGGTTTCCTAATTTGGATTAGTAGATACTTTCCTATTTGTAATGTGTATTCCCTATACAAAGGGATGCCCTCATTGTATTATGAACAACAACAATTATCAATAAAGTTTTGAGATTGGCACTTAGCATAGAATGGCATTTTTCATTTTATTTCCTTTACCAATTCACTGACAATGAATGACATCCTAATGGCTACATGAACAGTGAAAATAATAATTCCCACAAGAGCAGGAGCTACTTCCAATATTATACTTCTACTTGCACCAAAACTTTGATTTCTATCAATAATCAAAGTGGCGCTAACATTCTATTCTTGTCACTGACTATAGCAGTATAGCAAACAGCACATTTGGTGTTATAATACCATAGCAAAGACATGCATATTCTTATAACTTTTACCCAAACAATAGAAAATTGTGCGAGTTTAAAATCATACCCAGGAACAGCATGATTCATGGCCGTATCTCCCATTGTTTCCTGATAAATGCGGACCCGATGCCACTGAACAAAGCAGCGATTGGCATAGTCCTTGGGGTCCTCGTTCGCTAACGGCGTTCTATTGATATGAATTCCGCCTGTCCCCACGGACAAAAGCACAAACTTCCTGCCATTTGACAGCGTCTTCTGCAGGGGAAGCTGCCCCACCTGACCCACCAAGATTGCCTAAAACCGCATACATAGATAAGTCACCATTATTGACTTCACTACCCAAACATACAATCAGAATCAGTAAACAATTAGTGAATATGAAGTTGAGTAACACAAACAGGTGCACATTAGGTCAATCGATAAAATAAACTTAATTTAAATTAACAATTACTATAGTTTAGTATAATGATGGTTTTGTGTGAGTAATGTACCCTGTAAACGCCACTGTCGACACCACCTTCAAGCAATTCATCGTCGTGCAATGAATTTGAAGTGCGCTGTAGAGTGGAGTTGTCGGCGAAGCTTGTGCAAAAGGGGATGGAGAGATGGGCCGAGGTGGTGGATTTTGAGAGCAGAAATGAGCGATGGATTCTTCGCGATAAGGTAGATATTGAGGTTGCCATGGAAGAAACTCAAAGCTTGCTCGCTCGCACGCTGATGTTTATTAACCCTAGTCTAACCCCTAAAATTGTATGTCTTAAAATTTTCACTTAAATTCAAAAGGTTTTTTTGGATGGTTTTTTACGTAAAAAATCGAGGGAAATTTCACTTAACCCCTTTAATAATAGTCGAGTTTCACCTAATTTTTTAATTTCAAAATCAAATTGTGTGTACTTATTTATGTTTGAAAAGGTTTTAATTTACCATTTTTCAGTTAACTTTTTTGAAAATTTTGTTTTTTTGTAAAATGGCCAAAATACTTTTGCATTAAAAAATTTAAAATAAATAAATAAAAATAATTTTGGATATTTGTTTTCTTATTTTTTTAAAGAAACATTTATTCTAAAAGCTCCGGTCGGGTCTCCTCCCTATCAGGATGAGGCTAGCCGGAAAAGGAATTTCTATCTTGGTCATATGTGCGTTATGTGGAATAGCCCCAAAAGTGGATGACTACATGTTCTTGTACTGTACTTTGGTTCGGGAAGTGTGGGCACATCGAACAGCGGTAGCGGTTGGTGCGCATCACGGGGCAAGTGTCAGTGGGTGACTAAATGGATTGGAAGATGGGGATTCGGGCGATCGCATTTTTGTTTCGTTTCTCTAGGTGATATGGGCGGCAATAAACGATAGGATCTGGAGGAATGCAAATTTTTCCGTTGGGGGCGTCGTGTCGACTGCGGGACAGTAGTGGCGCCGTGTAGCGGAAGGGGGTGGCGGGAACCCGGGCAGGGCAGTAATTCATCCTATATCTATTTGGACGACTCTAGAGCCAGGTACCCTCAAAAACAATATCGACGGGGTGGTTGACGGGGAGATAGGCTATTGGAGTGTGATGTTGATATGTCGAGATGATAGAGGAAGGACGATGAGTGCTTTTGCATGAAATTCACGGAACATCTCCAGCCTGTTGAGGTGGAAGCTGTGGGGATGCGATAAGCGCTTCGATGGAGATGGGTAATGGGCTGGAACGCGGTGACTATTGAATCAGATTGTCAACATATGGTGAACAACATTATACATCGCTTAATCCATGGGAGCCATTTTGGGGGTATTATTTTGGATTGCATTGCTTTTCAGGAAGAGGCGCCTAGGCCGATCCCTGTTTTTATACTAAACGTTATTGTAATTAGTTTCCTATTCGATTGCAAAATACGCACTATGTGGGTCGGATTGGGATTTAGGAGAGGGCTCTATCCCCTCAGAAGTAGACACTATTTTGCAACTCGATGTTTTGATGAGCGAATAATAAAATTTATGAATGTTTTTGTAAAAAATACAATATTTTAGAACTAATTTTTTTAAAACTATTTTTTTATAAGAAAAAAAATTTAAAAATTATTTTTACTACTAACATATTTTTATGGAAAAAAGACACTTTTGTGCACCTGAATATACACTTTTGACACTTTCATACCCTAACTTTTTTTCTTTTTTTTCCATACCTTACTTTCATTTTGGACAATTTACCCATAAAATTCTCAAAATACCAAAATTACCCCTGGTCTAGTGGAGAGAATCTTCCCTTTCCTTAAAGAGTGTGAAAAGACAAAATTACCCTCAGCTATTCATCAAAATTTCAAGTGAATGTCATTTGGAGCCTCCTACTTCATCAAAACAGAACCTCATGCGGCGGCGATGGCGGGAGACGATGACGGCGATGGCTGTGTCCCGGGAAGAGGCTCGGCTCCGCCAGAGACTTGCGGCGGTGATGGTGCTGGAGCAGCAGTCATATGCTTTGTTTTCTGGTTAGAAAACAGAGGCGAGGTGACGAAGTTGCTGGGCAGCGAGCGCCTCGTCGATCGCCGGAGCATTGTGAGCATCGTCGATCGTCGGATCTTACATGTTGGGCTTCGTACCCAGTGACCGGAGTTGGTGGAGGTGACCAAAGTTGTGCCAAAATTTTCACTCGTCGAAAAGTGTGCCGGAAAATATGTTCCGGCACACTTTCCGGCGAGTGACAATTTTGAATTCTTGAACTCATTTTTTATTCCCTCTCTCCTTCTATCTCTTTTCCGGCCATTCTGTGCCGGAGACGATCGTCGGAGCACCGCATTCTACCCTTTTGGTCGGTACCCATTGCCCACCTCGTCGATACTCACTGCCCGCTGCCCATCTCGTCGATGCTCGCCATTTTGTGTTGTGGAGGCTGCAGAGAAAGAACTATAGTCGGCTCCGGCGAAGAATCACTGGAGAAGACGGGAAGGAGGGGTTGAGGACGATGGGGTCGAGACGGACACATTGGAGGAGGTGTTCTGGAGGCCTCGTCGGTCCACCGTGCTCCCCACATGCCAGAGAAACCCCGGCGATGGATACCGGAGGAACGCCGGTGAGAAGGGGATGACGGAGCAAGAGGAGAGGAATAGTTGAAAGAGTGGCATACTTTTGAAAAATTGATGAACAGTTAAGGGCAATTTCATCTTTTCACACTCTTTAATTGGACCAGAATTCAACCAGATTTAATTTTGGTTCAATTCAGGGGTAATTTGGGTATTTTGAAATTTCTGAATAAAGTTGTCCCAAAATAAAAGTAAGGTATGGAAAAAAGAGGGAAAAAAAGTTAAAGTATGAAAGTGTCAAAAGTGTATATTCAGGTGCACAAAAGTGTCATTTTCCCTATTTTTATTTTGGGAAAACTTCACTAACTCCCCTGTACTATACCCGATTTGCACATAACTCCCCCGGAAGATAAAAGTGGTATGTGAAGCCCCTGAAGTTGTCGACTTTAGCACTTAGCCCTAACGCTGTTAATTCTTGGTCACATGATTAGCACATGGGTGCTCTATTTTAAGAAAATGACGGAAATACCCTTCTCTCCAAAAGGTTTAATTATTACATAAATGTGAAATGACCATTTTACCCTCGATTAAAATACATAGATTAACTCATTGTTGGGGTATTTTTTTCTTTTCATATCACAAAATTTAAAATTGCATGTGAAATGACTCATTTGCCCTTGTCTTCAACCTCTTCCCTCTCTCCTTCTTCCCTCTCTCTCCTTCTCTTCCCCGTCGACATGAACTGCCTCTGCGCCATCGCCGATCAGCCACCGCCAGGACCGTCAGCGGCGAACCCAAGCCCCAATTCGATTCTGTCGCCGTCTTCGTCGGCTGATTTGGTCTCGGCAGCAATGGGGAGGGCCGCGGTGACAGAATCGGCGCCTGATATGGCGGTGGGAAGACCCGGAGTCGGCGCAGATCGACGTCGCGAAGAGGATGAGCTTGTGCTACTCGCGAAACTGCATCTAGCCACCGTCGAATTCAAATGTCTCCAGCAAACCAGATCTGTCGCCCCCGCGACCGTGTCCTTGCCGGAGCCCAACCTTCTTCACTGGAAGATCCCAGATTCGTCGCCCACGCGACTTCATCTAGCAGTGAGGCGTGGACGGTGATGGATGCAGACGGAGGAAGGCAGCGGAGGCGATGGCAACGCCGAGCTCCTCCCAGTTGATTTTTTTAATATTTTTTATTTATTTAAATAAATAGGTTGAAAAGACAAGTTTACCCCTTAAATATGAGTTGATTATGTTATTTAATAAAGGGTAAAAGTGTCATTTAACATTTAATCAAATAATTATACAATTTGGGATTATACTATGAGGGCATTTTGGACTTTTCACAATCAAACTAACACAGTGAAACTTTAGTATACTTCAAGGGCTCCACAGACCACTTTTATCTTTCAGGAGAGTTATGTGAAAATCAGGTATAGTTCAGGGGAGTTAAGTGAAGTTTTCCCTTTTATTTTTTATTTTCTACATTGAAATACTATAGAAAAAGGTTCAAAATCATACTTTTTTATTTTAATATTTTAATACAATGATATATTCGTTTCACTAAAAAATTAATAGAATTTTCAAAAGAAGTTAACTGAAAAATGTTAAAGTGAAACTTTTTCAAACTTAATGAACTCTATGAGTTTATTTTGAAGTTAAGGGGGTTAAGTGAAACTCGATTATAGTTAAGTAGGGTTACATGAAATTTTCCCAGAAGTTACATCAAATCATATCTACCAATAAAATCTCTCATATCTTCTCAGTGAGATCAAACTCTCGACTTCACCACAAATACTATGACATTCAATTATTGGGTGTCACCTTAGAGACATGGTATCTTGAAATTTGTTAAATTTGCACTTTGGTTTAACGGTCAATTTTCTTACTATTTTTAAAAGGTAAAATGATACCTACACCTCATTAACTGAACATAGTTTGTACCTACCCTCTTCTCATTAAAACCATAATTTTGAAACCCCCTTAACATTTTTGTTATATGACTTAATTTAAATCTGTCTATTTTATAAGGAAATTTCAAATATACCTCATAAAATTAAAAAGGGTAATTTCACAAAAATACACTCAAGTATCGTCGAATCTCTATTAAGTGTACTGCACTAAAAATTTAAAGTTTAGTGCACCGAACTTTCATTTTTTTCTCTTTACTCAACTCCGTTAAACACCATTAAATTTAAAAAAAATAGTTTAAATTCATTGTAGGAAGACTAAAATGCCCAACTTATGTTTTAAAATTTTAAATTTGTGACACTCAACCCTCTCATCTCTCACCTCTTCTCCGACATCCATTTTTTCTAGCAACGACTTCATCAACGCAATTACTTCCTCCATCGACAACTTCACAATGGCCCAACTCAATAGCTATAGTGTTCATCTTCCTCGTCCCATCGGGAAATCTCGACAACCTCTCATCCACATCAAAACTTCTCTATGGTCCAAGCACAGAACAACTCAATTTACTATTCTCATATTCATTTCCACTACCAACCCTCAAATTCCTCATTTCCCCAATCACCCATTTCCCCAAATGACCTCCAATATCACCTCGAAACACAAACTTCTCATTCGCGCTCCTCCGAAGACCAGAATGAGCAAATTCAACCGCCTATCTAGCCTCGAACGTCGCATGAGAAAAATTCTTCGACGACAGAGCAAAGGGGTTAGTAACACCAACGACCTATTATTCAGAGAACTTAAACTTTTCTTAACCTTGAAGAATCTAGGTCACGAAACCACATATCGCGACCGCTCAAAATGTTGGGTTTTGAACTATATCGATGATCCACTTTTGCAAATTTGAAAACCATACGACTTTTCACCATAATTTGACGAGTTCAATAAATTCATCCTCAAATTAATTCTTCAAAAACAATAATAATTATAATTATAATAATACTAATAATAATAATAATAAATACATGAACAGAAGAACAAAAAAACCTAACCGTCACGAGCTCCGACAACATTGTTGGGGTAGGACCTATTATATCCGACGCATAAAATGCACCTATGAGAATCAGACCCTAGCTTTACTGTTATGTCTAGTTGGTTGATGGTGGAAAAATATTACGATTCAGGGATGTTAGTGTGGGTTGGGCTATTGCTGGGTGGCGACACAGGAGTTGCGCCAGTGAAGTCGTCGATAAAAAATGGACATCATAGAGTAGTTGGGAGAGGAGAGTGTTGAGTGGCACAAACTTGAAAATTAAAAAAACAAAAGAGGGATATTTTAGTTTTTTATATTTAATTAAAATTAAAACTTAAAGGTGTTTAACGAAATTATGTAAAGTGAAAAAATAGAAGTTAAGTGCACTTGTTTGAGAATCGACAACACTTGAGTGCAATTTTGTGAAAATGCCTCAATTAAGAAACATAACTAATTTAAAGCATTATTCTCTTGTCCACTGAAGAAGCTTGTGTTGTGAGCTGAGCGGATGAATCATAAGACATTAATTGTGATTTTATGAAAAAATTCCTGTTATAGTTGGGAGGGAAACAAGCTAAGCTGATATGGGCCGGGCTGAAGAGTGAGTCGGGCCGAGCCACTCGCTCCTCCTTGTCCAGCACCAGCCGAGCCACACACAGATCCAATTCCTCTACTCTACACACATTTTCTCCACTGACTTTCTCGCCAAACTGCACCACTTTTTGTTAAAGCCGTCCAAAATTTGGCGTCAATCGGCTCAGATCCACACCTCCACTTCCAGCCGGCGCCGGCTCCAATCTCCCACCATTTTCATTTCCAAACCATCTCTCTCTCTCAACCCTATTCACCAATTCAGCTCGACTGGACTCTTCTGTTTCCCATGAATTTTGGGGTAAGATCAATCGATACCTTTCTTGATTTCATCCACCAGCTAGTTAGTTACTTCTGAACAACATTTACAGTTTTGCTCCTTTTATTAGGCTTGCCATGATATACCTTTCTAACTAGTGTTTAGATTTGTGATCATCAACAATCTTCTGATATTGACTACTCAAAATCAAAATTTCCAAATTTAATCTCTCTCATCGACATTTACAGTTTCTATGCTTTGCACTGAAACTGTGAGTATCCATTTGTGTTGGATTCACAGGCTGGACAGCTGTCTGGGAAATCAATGGACTGGAATGCAAATAATGCCTATAAAACATTCAAAGGTACTGCAACTACAACTACATCTAATATAGTTCAGTATATGTGAAAACATTCAGTTGAGTTCTTTACTGGCCGCTAACTGCTAACGTCCAAGTAGTCTATACATTTTAGTGCAGTATCATGCGCTACAAATTTTGGGTTTTAAATGAGAAGGACGCAGTCCAAATATTTCTCTAGTTCGTGGTCCTAGTAATTTCTAAACCTAAAATTTGAACAAACCAACAAATTAGACAATCAGACTTTGCTTACATTTTACAGCTCCTGAACTACCCTTCCCAATTTCACATTTCTGGTTCTTTATAAAATAGGGCTGAAATCAAACTCTGGAACAAATCTGAATTGAATATTTTCATTTTAACCAAATATAATTTCACAAGTCAATAACGCTAGCTTCTAATAATAATTTCTCTCTGTAAAATGCGTTCTAAGACAATACAGGTTTTTCTTTCACGTGAATTACTGGATGGGTGGATGTAATTCTACAGTTCTATATTTTCTATAAAAACATTTTTTTACTTTATTAGTTTGAGATGTAAAGATTGTTTTATCTTTGAGTATTGTCTCTATTAACCATACCGCTGCTAAACAAGTACCATATAGGATGGATGACAGTAACTTACTGAAATTCTAAGATCAACGTTTCTAGTCAGACAAGAACTGGACGTTGTCCTTTTAATATTAAAGATTTCATACTTGCATACGCGCACGAGTCAGCCTATAAAATTTAGACTATTTTATAGGCAAACTAAATAACTCACCCTTGCAGTCATGGAAATGCTTTCAGGGTATTTGGGGTACTTAATTTTTTTAATCATCAATAAATTTATTAAAATTATAACAGGAGATCCTGGGAAGGGAACCCCAAACCAAGTTTTACAAAATTGGATAGATATAAGAGACGAAAAACAATCTAAAAAGCAACACAAGCAAAGATGGCTTGGCTGAAAAAGATACTCTTATAATAGAAGCTCATCCGGGCGAAGAGCACCAAAAGGGGCAACCAGCAGCAACCAAGAAAGAAATATCATATCGGAGAGTGGGGCTCTAAATCTGGGCCACTCCGCGTGAATTTCTCAATAGACCCATTCTCAACCGAGTTAACCTGCTGGTGAGAGTCCACTCTTGAACTCTGCCTTGGCTGCCCGTCTAAGACGGTTTGCGTTTCGAAGATGGTTTTGAGGCGATGCGTTTGGCCTGTCCCAACCTAGCAAATTGAAATTTCTGGTGACCGGAGTTATAAATTGAATGTCTGGAATGGGAAGTTCGGAGACTTGAACTCTTATCGGGGTGGACCTTTATGGAGCAAGACCGGGAAAGCCCACTCCATTACGCCGTCCTCAGGGAGGTGCAGCAACGCCAGAGCACGGGAACACTTGCCCTCGATGATAAAATTCAGATGAACCGCAATCAAGTGACCTACATGGTTCGCAATGTTATCCGAAGTCAAACCTGCAATTGGTAAACCATCTGAATACATTGTAGACGTCCTCCCCATATGATCTTGTCCAAACAATCACAAATAGAAAAAAAAAACATTTGAGTAGCCACTCCCACCCTTGCTTTCTAAGAATTGCTCGGGTGTTCGGATCCTTGAAGCTGAGTAGGAAAGCTTTACTACCCAAACTGATCACATCAATTCCTTTCCAATCATTGTCCAACAAAATTTCCCGAAGTGTTGCATGTATATATGGACATCGGGTTTCGAAAGAGTTGCATGAAGTAGTTCGATCTGAAGTGGGTTCTCATTTGTGAATGATTTGAAGCTTTAGGAAGAGATTTGAAGCTTTGGGACGCAGATCTCTGCTGTTGATGATGGGCCGAGCGCATTGAGTTCACCGCTCTGGTGTCGTCCCTGCCGGAGTTCATAGGAGCCCCACAAACATAAGCCCAAATCGTCTTGCTCTAATACCATTTAGAATAGGTCGTATATATCAGACTTGGCTCACAACTAAAAGTTACCTTGTTACTTGGTTTGTTCCTTCCCTTTGTATATGACTCTTTCTTTTCAATTTCTATTTATGTAGGTTTAACCTTTTCCTCTCATTCCTAATTGCGTGTAGCTTATTTCCCTTTATGCTCATATGCTTGGGTCTTTACTTCAGCAACTAATTAAGAAAAATTTGCGTATGATTATCGTATGCAAAGTATTAAATAAATCTAGATGCGAAATGGTGAGATAATGGGACCTATATGGGACGTTATGATACTTTTCACCCTGCAAAGTAGGATACCATGCAAATCTGTTTCCTTTGATGGTCTAATGGTTTCTTAACAGACTAGGGAATGTAAAATGATAGAGTTTTTGTATTTACTGAAAATATGAACGTGCCTTCTTCATCTTGAAGCCTGCGTGATATTTTGTAACTTTAAAAGTGCTTGCTTATGAATCTTATTTTATTGATTAATTGTTGCTTATTTGCTTAGAGATGGAACCCAAAGCCATGATGGACATGACACTCATCCCAAACATTGATACAACAGACATCGGATTGGGTTCATCAGAAAAAGCAAACACTGTTCCTTCTAAGCCAAGAAAGAAGACCATGACATCAGTTTTTCTCAAGTTTTTTGAGACGGCTCCTGATGGGAAAAGTCGGAGGTGCAAATTTTGTGGACAGAGCTATTCTATTGCAACCGCCACTGGTAATTTTTTACAATTTCTGTTTGACCATTGTAATTTTTTCTTCACATTTATATACAGCTGAACAGATTTATTACCCATAAACCTCAAGACTAATAATCCAACATCTAAAACTAGTACTGGTGTTTTATGTGGTGTCTTACTAAGAATCTGTTGGTCTTCACATGAACCTTTTGTTCTGTGTTGTCAACTTTCAAGTTCACATGCATTTGAGATATTGTGTATGACATATATCTTTGAAATTGGGATTTCCAAACTAATTCTCTTTCTTAAAGCTTCTAATATTTTGCTAAGCTGCTTTTCATTTTTAGCAATACCATGGTGTGAATAAGCACACAACACTGACAAGTGACAACTCATTTGATATGCCTGCAAATTCTGCTAATCATCTTTCCTTTGTTTTCTTTCTCTCAAGGCAATTTGGGTAGGCACCTTAGCAATCGACATCCAGGATATGACAAGTCTGCGGATGCTATTACAAGTTCCACCCCACAGCCTGTTACTATAATTAAGAAGTCTCAATCCCATGCGAAAGCAACTCATGTGGATTACGATCATCTGAACTGGTTGCTCATTAAGTGGTTAATTTTAGCTTCTCTCCCTCCCTCGACTTTGGAAGAGAAATGGCTAGCTAACTCATTTAGATTTCTGAATCCATCAGTACAACTCTGGCCTGGTGAGAAATATAAAGCAGTTTTTCATGAAGTTTTCAGAAGCATGAGGGAAGATGTAAGGATGTCGTTGGAACATGTTTCTTCTAAGGTCTCAATAACACTTGATTTCTGGTCCTCCTTTGAAGAAATATATTACATGAGTGTCTCATGCCAGTGGATAGATGGAAATTGGTCATTCCAAAGGGTGCTTCTTGATATTTGTCATATACCTCATCCTTGTGGGAGTGCTGAGATCTATAATGCACTAGTAAAGGTTCTTAAGATATACAATGTCGAGAATAAAGTCCTCTCCTGCACGCATAATAACAGCCAGAATGCCATGCATGCTTGCCATACTCTGAAAGAGGACTTGGACGGTCAGAAAGTTGGTCCCTTTTGCTATATCCCTTGTGCTGCTCGTACTTTGAACATGATTATAGATGATGGGTTGAAATCCACTAAGCCATTGATCTCTAAGGTTCGGGAGTTTGTACTAGAGTTAAACACGTCTTTGGAGATTTCAGAATCTTTCACTCAATATGCTACAGCTTACCAAGAAGGTAGTTGGAAGTTTCCCCTCGATACATCACCAAGATGGAGTGGCAATTACCAAATGCTGGATATCGTCCATAAGGTATCATTTTCTGCCTTATAAGGAAAGATGCGCGTGCAGCATGCATGGATAGTGTTGGTTTTTATTTATTTACCAATCAGCTACAATTTTTATGCGAGCTCTTATTTTCGGTTTCCAGATAAATGGAGAATTAATTCAGCTACCATATTTTACGTAATCTAATTATTGAAGTATTGTGGAGAAGAATCAGGAAAACTTATGAAGAGGGATGAAATACATTGGCTGGCTCAATTCATGAGCTCATAGTACAACATAACATGCAAATTTTGTCATGTGCCGAGTGTTAAAACTACTCTTAGTATTTATTAATTACCAGTAGCAGATTGGTTGTATATATACCATACAACCGCAATACTCCCTTTTCCATAACCTTACCCACTATTATGCTAGTTTTGAAATGGTGGTAGCATTGCATTAAATATTTCCCAAATTTAAATGGTTTATGTTCTCAGCTCTAAGCATTTTGTTGTCACTGAATTAGGACATTGCTGCATTTCATGACATGAGTAGGACTTTTGTGCATGATGCAGGCGGGTAAGTCCATGGATGCTGTTATTAGGAAGTATGATAACACTCTTGACAGTAGGATGCTGCTAAGCTCTACGGAGAAGACTGCCATGAGTCTCGTGCATTCATTTCTCGAGCCCTTCTACAAAACCACAAACAACATATGCGCAAATAAGGTGCTCACAATTGGGTTGGTTCTCTTCTTCATGGATCACATATCCGAGACAATTGTGAACTGCAGAGAGTCCCGTCATCATCCAGATTGGCTAACAAATGCCGCTGAAGACATGGCCAAAAAGGTCAGAAGTTACAACAGCCAGGTCTTCAACATTTTCACTTACATGACAGCAATCCTTGATCCCCGAATTAAAAGTGAGCTCATTCCCGAGACCCTCAACTCTGAAAATTATCTGGAAGAAGCGAGAACCCATTTCATGAGGAACTACTCTGCTAACCATTTCCCATCCATGACCGGTGCATATAGTGCTCAAGATATTGAAGATGGAGGAAGTGTCTCCTTTGCGGAGGAAATTGCTAGAAAGAAACGAAGGGCAAGCATGAGTACAGCCACGGACGAGCTGACTCAGTATCTGTCGGAGCCTCCGGCTCCAATTCCAACGGATGTGCTGGAATGGTGGAAGGTCAACAGCGCGCGATACCCGTGGCTGTCTCTGATGGCTAGGGATTTCCTGACAGTGCAAGCAACTTCAGTGGCACCAGAAGAACTGTTTTGCAGCAAAGGTGATGAGATACATAGGCAAAGATTTTGCATGCCGCACGATAGCACACAACCTCTGCTATGCATCAGGTCATGGTCTCACAGTGGAATTAGGTTGAAGTATAGGTCAACTGAGATCGATTACGAGAGGTTGATGGAATTAGCAGCGGCTGATAACAGCATTGCAGGTTTTGACAGGAAACAAAAATGACCATATTCATATTTACAAAGGTGGGAGAATTTGGGTCTAATCTTAAAGGGGATAATGTACTTTAGATTTTTACTTAGTATTCATTTCATGTTATTGTTATGTTGTTGTTTGGTGTAATATGTACGAGTGAATGTACAGTGTAGGAAGTGAAGAAGATTTGATTCATGTTTCAACTTAATTAAGCATAACTAGCTTCTTGTTGTTCCTGAAAGGAAGTGCGTGCAAATTAATTATATGAATAATAATTATCTTAGTGAAATAACACTGCATAATTATGAAAACAATGACATTCATAATAATTAAATAAAGACGAATACTGTGAGAATATAATCAGTGTTCAAATTTTCATTTTTTTCAAATAATTTTATTTTAAATTGTTCACATAATCAACGTGGACTGATTTGAAAATAATTTAAGATTAAACTAGAATATTGTAACCAAAACAAGACGCTGAAAGTACATAGGGAATCCAGTTCAATTCAATATATGCAACGGCGCTGAGAGCTCAATCAGACAAAATATATCACGAGTTTTCTTATATAACTATTATACAAAGAATATACAAGATATACAACCTGTGCAAGATCTCCAAAACAGTAAGAGGTGAAGTATATTGATCAAGAGGAATTTAAATCTTACACATCTATAAACCTTATACTTGTAGAATCATGAAGTCAAAATCCTTGTACTTGCAAGTATTATTTACCCCGAGAAAGAAATCGGAACCCAAGAGCACATCTACATCCATATTTGCTCTCTCCTGTACTCTCGCACAATAACTGCAACGCTTGTGGGTGGAATCTACCATAACACAATAACATCTGTCAATAGTTTATAACCAGCAAGCGATAATAATGATGTTAGATGTGTAAGAGGATGCTGACTAACAATGATTATATTTTAGCTTCAATCTTCAACTGATAAATATCTTAAACTATTATGAACCTCAACTATGACCATAAGCATGTCCTGGTAATTGTATCAGTTTAGAGTCTTCCATCCAAATCTTAGTCCATATGGCAGAACACACAACACAACTTGACGAACAAGGGAAGGGGGAAAAGGAAAACAAAAGAAATCGCCAATGAATGGATGCCATATAAAAGTTCAGAATTTACTATTATAATTACTATTCCCATCAGCATCCACTGTAGCAAACAAGTTACACAACTTCTCACACAAACTTGAACAAAAGGGATTATATTTGTGTTATTTTCACTATGAAGCCTTGAGGGGCAAAATTTGTACATTTTCATAGACCAAAAACCTAGTTTTCCTAATATAATCAGTATCCAAACATTTTACTTTCAGGCAACAATTCACCATTTGCACTAATTTGACACTTGCAAACTGCAGCGGTATAAAGTCCCGAAAAGATCAAATTTCCCATCCCCTGCATAAGATGAGACAGTTGGGCAAGAAAAAGCTGCTCGGGATTCAATCAATTCTGCTTTCAACATTAAGGCATTGTTTTTGTACGAGGTTTATGAACAAGATGAATGCACTCGTTAGGCAGAAAGCTTACCAATAACCCATCACTTTTTAGAATTGAACAAAAATAGAAAAAAGATGTATATATACAGGGGAGAGTCAATCCAACAATTATTCAGGTTGACCTTCTAAATTTTCAGCTTGTGAGCATTTGGCCATATGGTTGGTTGTCGTGGTTATATTAAATATCAATAGGAAAAAAGCTACATACAAAAGAGTCAAACTCAACTATTAAAGTTGATATTATGTAGCTTGATTATAAGATTCTACACAAACCTTATGAAAAGTAGCAAAGACATCTTGGGGTGCACTAAAGTTCTAACAACTAACTTATGGAGAGATATTATTAGTAATCCATAGATAATTAGCCAACTAAAGTGACAAAGAGATGCTTATTTCAAATCATAGATGGAAAGAAAGAATTATCCTTCTGAAGGTTCCTAGTCAAACAATGGAATTAAATTTGGACATCTGATTCAACTAAGACTCACTCACCATGCCATAATCCGTGACAATCATAGAGATGTAATCAGGAGGAGTTGCATCATACCTATTCAAAAATCACATGAAATAGACCAATCAAAACAAATTAGTCTGTCTAATTTTCTCTTTCATACATCTTCAAAACTTACATTAAATTAAGAAGTTGCATATTTTCCCTATTGGCCCAATTTTCCAGATAATTCACATCCATTCGTCCAGGAACCTTGGCAATAGAATTTGGGTCACCTGCAAATAAATTGAATATGTTCTGAGCAGTGTTGGCAATACAAGATGAACCAGAAAAATAAAATACATTGAAGACGATATACCTAGCTCATTAAAACAAATTGAATCAAGCAACACCCTTTCGTGAAACTTATATGCTTCACAACAGATTAAGACTGGAACATGAAAGGTGTGAGCAACCATAGCAACAGAAGCAGTCCCAACCCTTGAAAACACAGTTCCGTTAGATAATATCGAGGAAGCCCCTAGGAAAACTCGTGTGACCTCATGCATTATGTACGATACAGCATTAATATGGGTGTATGTACAGCTCAGGCCCTTCGCAACCAGCCTACGAAGTAATGCTTTCCCTTCAAACTTTGGACGTGAGTCCACTATCACAACACGGAACTGCATCCCAAGCTCATGGGCATGTAACAGAATCATCTCAACAACACAAGACGATCCATATGTGAGAATCACGTCCCCATCCCTGACCTTTTTAATAGCATGCCTGACTATCACTTTATCAGCAAGCACTATCTTCTCATTTATGAACCGATCAATATCCGAACAAAGCGTAGCTTTTGCTTCTAATTCAGAAATAGTCAAGGGCAATTTGGTAATGCGACTTTTTAGGAACCTGATAGCATTCCCCATGCTGATGGATAACGGCCTGCATTCTGCCAAATATGAAACAAAACTACTGATTTTTGCAGTTAAATCCCTTGCAAGTGTTTTCTCTGGAGGTGTAGAGTAGTCTTTAATGGCTTCTTGAAATGCTTGAAGCATCCCAATACAACGAGCATTACCTCCACACAGATCTCCTGCCAAATACATCAATCCAGCCTGAAAAATATTCATATCTATATTACTAAATGATCACATGACAAATTTGCATTTCCCATCATAATCCTAAAAAGAATACGAAACCAAATTATTAGCCCATCACTAGTACGACTAATTATTATAAAAGGAGTTCATAATTAGATAGAAATAGAATTACAAGAAGTTGAACTTCATTTTCCTGCAATTAGGCAATAAAATTATTAAAACCCGGTATCTGGATAGATTTGGATAATGGATGTTTGGAATTACTGACTGAGTGAAATTTTTCAAAAGTTCTCATCTGAAATATGATAAACACTCCCTCAAAAACAAAATGGTTAGTTTACAATAAAAAATATTCAAGTTTGATTATTGAAATTCTTGCTAACAAAATATTCAACTTCAATTCCAATATGGTCAAACAAGGTTGTACATGCTGAAAATAAATAATGAAGTCGTGTAATTCCATAAACAAAGTACCTTGTATACAGAAGGGTGCAATAGATCAATTTGGAAAAATTTGGACTCAAGATCAAGAAGCCTAGTTTCGTATTCATACTGAGGTAAATGTTGAAACATTTCAACCCTGTTTCTAGCTTCACTTTGATTAACCATTGCACGCCTCTTAGCCTTTTCAACTCTGTTCTTATCATCAAATTGCATGAGTGGGGGAGGAATATCTTTCTTTATTTCCTTCTCTGGAAGATGATGGCTTCCTTTCTTTTCAGAAGCTACTACTGAGGGTGTAACATAGGAAATATCTTTCTTTTTGGAAGGCTTAATCACCGTTTGACGAAGAGCAGGCCCACCACCACCAGATTTATTTTCATCACCTATAACAATACCACTACCAATGTTTACAAATGAAATACGACACACTAACAGATGTTAAATACAGCCCGGAAAACTACCCAATAACAAGATATACTACATGTAAATAGCTGCCGAACTTCGTCATCTTATAAGCATTTTATTCATGTACAAGTACAAACAAGTAGAAGATCACTCTAGAAAATATACAATGCCATGTTAACTACCAAGTAACAAATGAAAGCACATCGACTCTAGCAGATGAATGGTCTCACTCTTTTTTTTTGCTCAGCAAAGGGAGATTGTATTATAAACTGAACCAAGTTTTTCAAAGACAGGAGAAAGAGGCCAGCCAATTACATAATACAAAACAATTGAGGAAATTCAGATAAGGAAGCTCAAGAGAAACCGAGATAGCCTCAAAGGAGTTCCTTAAAATGATTTGAGGAAATTGAAATACGAAACTGAAAAAAGAATACAAGAAACAAGAAAGAAAAAGAAAAAGAAAAATTACTCCGCATCTGTCCAAAAATCCGTCCAAGAGTTTTTGGTTGAAAGCTTGACATTCTTGAGAGTATTTGAGATTTGGGCTTGAGAGCAAAGCTCAAAAAGGGCCAGCAGCCGGCCCGAGAACATAAGCCAGCATGTCAGCATGCAATTTGAATTTTTATTTCCTAGGAATTCAAAATGAAGTGTCAAACTATCATAGCTTACGAAATAGTTTCAATCAATGTAACAACTCTCTTACAGTCAGAAAGAAGATGGTCAACTGAAAATTATACTGAGGGTCATTTGTTTGTTTCTGTATTGACCCCTATACTCTGGACTTTGGATAGAGCTATAAACGAAACAAAAAGTCAGGAGATATAAACTGCAACTTCACAACTATCCCAGATGAATGTAAAATCTTATGACCTTTTGCAGCATCCTTGGCAGCTCGTTGTGACTCCTGCAAGATACGTCTTTCAGCTCTTGTTGTTTGGGATTTCAGTGGGCTTGGTTTTGATAGGGGTTTGGTTTGCAAATCTTTAACAGCCCCTCCTCTATTTTCTGCATTCACGTATGCACAGTTCTTTTGTTAATATTACATGATGAATCATGATCAGAATAGTATCTTAGTCACAAAAGCAAACATGACTACGAAAGTGCTGAACATGTATTAAGTGCCAATCAACAAACTGAGCTTTATTTCATTATTATGACCATCTCTGGACGGCAAAACCTTGGCAAGATTGAGCAGCCAAAGCGTCATCTTTCTTGTCTCTCACAAATTTACAGGTATGGTCTACCATTAAAAAGTCTCCATAAACAATCATAATTCAATTTATGTATGCCACATCAAGTGCTTGCAAACATGAGGGTTTATGGGGTTTACATTAGAATTGCACAAAGTTTGTGCAACACCATATAGTTTTACATCATAAGCACTTCAATGGGTCCAAGTAAAACCAATTGGGCAGTGAGTGAGTCTAATTTGGATAGTGTAAAACCAATTATTGTAAATGCATAGAGAGAGAGAGAGAGAGAGAGAGAGAAGTGTTTGAAGAGTACCTGTTGGAAATGGGGTTAGTGGCTTGTGTGCCATAGCGTCGGTTGGTCCAGAAGTGACAGGCGGCGAATCAAATCCATCTAAAGTGGAAGTGGAAGAGAGTCTTGCGGAAGAGCTTCTGGGCAAAGCCCCGAGCAGAGGAATAATGATAACCGGGTCGGGGTCGGAGTCGGAGGCTGTGGACTCCGGCGGGTAGGAGCGCGTGCGAGCGGGAGGTGGGGCGTTGGTGGTGAAGAAGCCAACCTTGCGCACTTTCGGATCGATCACGGATCGGCTGCTGCGACGCGCCTCCATCCACCTGCTCTCTGTCCCTGTCCCTAGCCTATGTTGCCCTTCACTTGAGTCACTGGATACAGAAATATCAGAGAGAGGTTGTTGGTCTTGGACCAACTCTGCTTACAGGTAAAATAAATGGTCCGCTTGCTCATTTTAACACTTCATCACCTATGAAGCAAGTCAATGAATTTTTTGTATTTGATTCACCCGTGTTTGTCATGTATACTCGGATTAGGGGTGTTCATCGGGTCGGGTTGGATAGGCCCAATCAAGTTTGGGTTCACCAAACAAGTCTCGAGTCTAGAAAATCATACTCAAAACTCAATTTGGGAGAGGTGTCGGATGGTCAGGTTCGGGTGTACTCAAGTGTCGGGTGAGTCGGGTTGTGTCGTGTGAGTCGAGTGAGTCTTATTGTGTGAAAAGACTACAATACACACGACCGATTAATGATTTTTTTTAAAATGAATTGAAAAGATTTAAATGTCACTCACTTTTATTCTAATTTTGAAATAAATATCATTTCACTTATTCTCTCTCCTCCTCATTATCTCTCATCAACATACCTCTTTTCTTTCTCGCGTCCTCCACTTCTTAAGATAATCAACCAATTATCATTAATTTTACAACTATTTTCTCAAGAATCAAACAAATTCATGCAAAATTTTAGCCGATTTTAAACATATTTTAAATAATTTCAGGGAGGCTAGTTAATTCAAACAATTTCAATCCTTACTAGACGTAGCCAACTAATTCTAGCTAATTCGGTTACGTCCCTGAGTTGCGCCTGGTGGCCTAGACAGACATCGCGCAAGACGAGCCCGTAAAGTCCCCAAAAGGCTCTACATAAACTCAGGCACGATGGCAGGTTCGGAAATCAGGAGCGTTTGTGACACCAACAATCGCTCTCCACTATTTTAAGAACCATTCTTTTGCAACGAAAATCACTATATAAATAAAGCTTCAAAAATCTTCACATTTGTGAGATGTTCATGTTCTATGTGAGAAGCTCGATTTCGACGAGAATAACACTCATATCTTCAAAAATTTACGTCCAAGATATCGATTATTTGATTTCGATTTTTCCATAAATTAAATATCCGATCCCTGATTTTCAATCGATTTTGAGTTTTTTATGGCCCAAAAATCAAACAATTGATTGTTTGATTCCATATTTAGTATCTTTAACTTTTTATTTGGTTTCGACTAAAAATATCATTGTATTGTTGTTTGTATTAAGTTATCGACTTGAAAGTAGAACTAGAGAGAGACAAAGGAGAGAGGTCAGAGTTGGAACTAGAGAAAGAGAGACAACGAAGAGAGGTGAAAGAGGGAGTTAGGAGAGAGAGGAGGAAATCTCGACGAATCGAAACTCACCCTCCCGAATACTCGACAAGTGCACTAGTCGTCATGTAATAACGAGAGTATTACGTTCCGGAGTTATCGACTCATGAGAAGGTAGTACCTAACGAGCGCTAGCTAAAATGACTACGCATGTCAAGCTCAAGCGATCAATGTGAAAATGGTGTTTTGTCTAAATTACAACTGCTCCTAATTTAATTTCTCAACAATCCCATTTCATGCATTTAACTCTAATCTAACAATCCTGATCCCTAATCTAGCATTCTCAATCCCAACATTTCAATTATTCAACAATATCAATCTCAAACATACTCAACTCCGCATTCAAATGATCAATCTCAATTTAATCATGCAATTCCGACAAGAACTCAATTCATACAATTAATCCTAACATCCAAACTCATGCAATAATTCTAAAATCAATATCCCAATAACAACCCCAACTCCCCAAGTTCATATAGTCACAAAAACTTTAATATCCCACAAATTACAAATTAATAACTAATCCTAACACAATCACTATTATGAGAAAGGAGTAAGAAAAACTAAATAATAAAACGTTGAAGCCTGCAGTTTTCTTCTCCAATCTCCTATTCGCTCTCTCCTCTTCTTACTATTGGACGATTCCTATAACTTACTTTTGGACGATTCCAACACACTTATTTTCAACCATAGCTTAGTATTTATAGGAGAACTTAAATAGAGGACAAAATGGGAAAGAAACATGAAATTTCGGAACTGGTCCTGCAACATGCTGTCCTGCAGGTTTGCAAATTAAAACAGAATCATGATTATGCATGATGGATTTAAGCAAAGGTGCCCGGGGAGGTTGTAAAAGTTTCTTGAATAAAGTTGTGGAAGTTTCCCGGGTGAAATGACCGCTCCTCAAATTTTCAGTTCTCGACTGGCGGGTTTAGTAAAACCTTACCTAAAATGCACGGTCACCCTCATGAGCCAAAAGAGAGATAAAATACATTTAAACTTATAAAATTCGAGACAAAATAAGGTTCAAATGAGTAGATTGAATTCGGGTGATAATGAATTTTTGGCCCTATGAGGAGGAGGAGAGTTTTGAAAATAAAATCAATAGTTAAGGGAATTGATGCCATTTCAATCGATTTAAAAAAATTATTGAATTCTGAAAGGTATTTAATCTTTTTCACAAAATAAGAAAATTGAAATAAATAAAAAACTGACAAATCTGACCAAATAAGTAATAGTGACAGTTTTACCAATATCCAGCAAATTTTTTTTATAGATAAAGCTACTTGTAAAACAACTGATTCCTCAAGTGAAGTTTTCTTTTTAACAAACATAAGTGAAAATGAGTATAAATATCCTTTTGTAAATTTCTGAAATATATAATTGGGTAAAATAAGAAACTTACCGTATCGTAGCGTCAGCATAAATAAAGTGACATAGATAGAAGGCAGAGAAGAGAGAGAGGATCGCGAGGACCGACCTCCTCTATATATAAAGGACCTGTGCTCGCCTTCCATCAGCACCGTCCTCTCCTCCACTACCAAATCTGAAACGTTGAGCTCCCAATCCATGGCTAAACCTCGCAAGCCGAGGAGCGAGGAAACGAAACCCGACAATTCTGGAGCCCTTGTCCGTCACCAGAAGCTCTGCCTCTCCATTGACATGGACAAGCGCCTCATCTACGGGTGGGTCCTTTCTTTTCTTTTCTTTTCTTTGCCCATCTCATGTGTAATTGCTCCGTTCCTCATTGTAGGGTTTCTTTGCAAATCTCCTACCGTTATAGTGTTGAAATCTGAAACTAGGTTTTCTGTTTTGTGTGTGATTCAGCTACACGGAACTGGAAATTGCTGTTCCCGACATTGGGATTGTTGGATTGCATGCAGAGAATTTGGCGATTGAGAGTGTTTTTGTCGATGGCGAGCCCACTGAGTTTGAGTATTACCCACATGCTCATCCTCAGAGCGACATTGATGATGACAAAAGATGGAGCTCCTTTTCATCTCCTAGCTCTGCTGCTGATTTTGCCAGCTCTGCCTATTTACGTGCTCTTGATAGAGAACTGGTCCCTAATCTGTTGATAAACTGTTGCAAGGCTTCGTTTAAGGCTGAATGCGAACAGCCTGAGCCGCAACCCATGGCAGAAAATGGGCTGCAATTGCAGTCCTCGGATCCCAAACAGGTTTACATTGTTAGGGCTTACTGTTGAGTGTAACTTGAACCTTGTCCATCAATAGGGATTGGGACCTATGTTTATGGGTTTGTTTTTAACCATGAAAGAATCCCATTCTCCAAACCTGTTAGCCTAATCAATGTATTTGTCTCCGTATCTTTATAATTTTATTCTTCCTGGTTTTACCACAAAAGAAATCACACATTCTCATCTTTGCCACAATATTGGAGCCCAACATGGAACGTCACACAACCTAGCTTCTCGTCTAGCCAGCACATAAAACTCTCTTAAGCTTTGGAGGTTTTGCAACACAGAATCTCTGAAGTGGTCCAGCTAAAGCAACAAACCCTTACCCTATTTATAACACCCTTGTTCAATATCTCAATTCTTTTAGACCACACATCTAAGATATGGGTGATATAATTTCAGTAATTGCATTTCCTAACATTATTGAACCTCCTCTAATCCATATTCTTGCTCTGCTCCCATTGCATCGCATAATTTGTTTATTTATGAACATTTTCTTCTTTAGAATAGGTAAAGTCTCTCCAATACATTAACTTATGTGGCTTCCTTTTGTTTTCTAAGAACTTCCATTATATGTTAATATACTATGCTTATTTGGCACATTATGTGGACAGAGTGTTTGTTTGTTGAGCCTTTATCATTCTCTTTTCGTAACAATACAAATTTTCATTGAAACTGCGCTATTAGTAAAAGAATCAATGTGATGGGTTTTACGCTTATTGGGTTTCTCATGTAGGTTGATGTTAAATGCAGAATGTGAAATTGGTACGGATTAATTATTGGGTAGAGAAAGCCGAGACTGGGATTCACTTTGATGATAATGTTATGCACACTGATAATCAAATAAGGCGTGCGCGATGCTGGTTTCCTTGCATGGACGACAATTCACAACGTTGTTGGTATGAAATGCACTATTGTAATCAACACTATTATGTTGAAGATTTCAATCTACATTATAAACTCATTGGTTATTGTACTATGTGTTCAGCTATGATTTGGAGTTCACAGTTGCCCATAATCTAGTAGCTGTCAGCACCGGCAGCTTATTGTACCAGGTGAGATTTATGAGTTTGCAATATTGCGCGAATGTGTAGATTTTGGGGAACCTTGTTTAACCCAAATCAGAGTTTCATAAATTAGTTATGAAACACATTTGTTGTTTTTATTGGAATATCATGATCCATTTTGTTTATTGAATGTATCATTCTTATCTCATCTCAAATTTGGTACATATTAAAATCAATGTATCTAGTAAATTCATGTATTCTTCAAACATAGTTTGCACTGATAAAGTACATTATAGATGGCTATGGAAAGGAATCATATTGGATTATTGTTTTGCGTTTTAACCCACAAAAACATGAATCTCTTTCATTAAGACATTTTTATAATACTCGAAGATTTGTCTTGCACTTTGATCTCTTATTTGTAGGATTGCGAACCTAAGTGAAAAATGATATATAAAGGGCAACCCTTTGTAAGTATGCTTTACAAAGGCCCGTCATTAATATAGGAAGAGATAAATCCTTTTAATAAGTGTTGGGCTCAAAGTTCTTTAATGTAAATGTAAAGCCTCTTAGGCCCCCCTTACCTACTCTCCCCCTTTCGTGGACGACCATTAGACAACATCTAATTCTTTTAAGGAATGATGGGAGAGAAAACTATGGAAAAAGCAAAAGACAATTTTCAGGAAGAGCCATGCAATCATCTAGATGGTTATCGATATCTAATGAATAATGAGACAATGAGCCAAAAAGACACGAGAGATCAATACGATGTACAAAGCGGGATGATATAAAATCTTTGCACATCATTCGAGCCAAAACTTATAATTGCAAAGCATATTAGTTCCCATTCGGGATCCCCTTCATAGGGATTGTCATTACACTGCACTATAATCTTTGTATAAAGAATCACTTGAGAGGGTTGCAACAAGTTGATTAGAAAGTATTCTCAAAAGGACTATCACAATTGAGTTTTTAAAGGAAAAAATGCCGCATGTTATGTTAATTAGCATAATTGTTTGCTACGAGAATGATCGATGGCAACGCAAGCCAAACAAGGTTGTTAGATGGAACATGGGTAAATCTTGTTGAACCGAGTATATATTTATTCAAGAAACTCCTGCCAATGGCATTGTCTTCGGTTCGATTTTCTGCTGGTGCATACTTTGCGGGGATAGCTCAGTTGGGAGAGCGTCAAACTAAAGATCTGAAGGTCGCGTGTTCAATCCACGCTCACCGCACACATCTTTTGGTTCATAGCTCTACGAAGTTGGGTTGGAGTATTTGACGTATCATATCCTTGGATTGGATAATGTGTTCCTTAAGCACATGGTAGTCTTGCCTTCCGAAGTACAACCAAATTTAATGACAAGAGAACCCTATATATGCTAATGGAAGCTAGATACATAGTCATTCTGTATTCAATTCATTCCATTTGAACAATTTAATGTTTTCTGAATTTTTGTGGCCTATGGTTTCCAACAATAAAATAGATGACAATTGAATGTACAGGAAGTATTATTTGAACACTTAAGTCAAGGATATAAATCTCTAGATAAGATTTTTCATCATGTAAGTATATAATATAGTCTCTAGACATAGGAGAATGGCTAGATCCGTAGTTTATCCTTTAGTTTTACTCCTTGGAAGAGATAAAGTGGTGTAACAAGAGGTTGGAAACTTTGACATGAATAACTGAATAACTTTGGACTTCTTTCACCCAGTTTAGTGTATGCTTAAAGAGGATTTAAAATTGTTTGGTCATCTTCATGATTTGGAGATTGTGAAATTAGTGTGGATGAGCTTTCATAACCATAGCTGTATGTGTATCTCAATAATTCGTTAGGGTAAGTAGTTAATGGTGGAGATAAACAGGGTTCTTTAAAGACTCCAACACCATAGAGTTAGTGTTAAGGACTTGGATCAAACAAATAAAGTTGGGTTGCTTGTCTCTTTCAGATTTTCCAAATATAAGTTTGTTGTTATGATGTGAAGTTAAGTGCATATTTTGGGATATTAGATGATTGCTTTATCGTGTTTTTTGTGGGGCCTGCATTAGATAGATTTATTTTAGTACCCCCAAGAATAATTTTTTTGGCATTCTTAATATGTTTTTTTATTCCTCCCAAAATAGTGTTATTAGGGTACTATCAGACATTGTGCTCACCTCCTCTGCTTTTGGACGTGTTTACTGAATTTCATTGTGAACTAATAATATATTTTGGGAATTTAATGCAGTGTATTATTGTTATACAAATTGAACAATGCTTGTTTGTTGATGTTTAAACCTCAAGTATATCTTCATTTCCTTTTCCGTAGGTTTTGAGCAAGGATGATCCTCCTCGAAAAACATACGTGTATAGATTAAATGTTCCAGTTGCTGCCCAATGGATATCTTTGGCAGTTGCATCTTTTGAAATCGTTCCTGACAGCCATATTGCTCTTGTATCTCACATGTGTTTGCCCGATAATATTTTAAAGCTCCAGAATACAGTGGAATTTTTCCATAATGCATTCAGGTTTATTACCTCTATTTACATTACATCCTTCGATTTGTTCTGGACACACAATTTTGTTGCCTTACACTATTTCTTAATAATAATATACATACCTTCGACAGCCATTATGAGAACTATCTTTCCATGAAATTTCCGTTTGGGTCGTACAAGCAAGTTTTTGTGGCTCCCGAAATGGCAATATCTTCGTTAAGTTTGGGTGCCTCTATGAGCATCTTCAGCTCCCAAATTCTGTTCGACGAGAAGATTATTGATCAGGTTTGTTCATTCCTAATTCAATAAAATTCACAAACTTGTTAGTCTTGGTGGAAATGTTTAACTTACCAACTTATATACGAGAGGACTTGATGCATCTGTATCTTATATGCACATCGCAAAGGTTGTGATTTATTTGAAATTGGCTGGTTGCACCAAACCAAGATTTTATTAAACAAAATAGCAAATGGTTACTTAATTTTATTTACCGATCTCATAATGTGATTTTTCTATTAGTTATGACTAGTGTTGTAAAAGTCGCTAGGCACTAGTTGGGCAGGCAAAGTCTCTAGGGATTAATTAGATTTGTATATTTTAAAATTTTATTAAGTTAATTAATATACATATAAAAATTTGAATTATATAAAAATATTTTAATGTTATACTTAGAAAAACTAAATATATCATAAGAGTACCAATTAGTATAAACTATTTTAGTTTTAGTTTCTGAATTGATTTTTATTTTTTTAGTAATTGCCTAAACCTGCCTAGACCCGTCTAAAACCGCATAGATCCTCCTAGCCGACTTAAACAGCCCGATTACATAAAATCGGGTCTGCGTTGTAAAAGTCCTCGCCTAGGTGCCGCTTGGGCCAATTTTCTTACAACACTGGTTATGACCTTCTCGTCGTTATATACTATGAATGTATTGGTGGGTCCCAGGGTATGGGAAATTGTTCCAGTTGTCTCTTAATTGTAAGCGCTCATGTGGCATAAAAGTCCTGTAGTATAGCACCATTAAGTTGAAGATTATGCTTGTTAAGGGCTGCATGTTTTAAATTTATATTCAGATTTTGAGTTCAGCAAAGTGGTTATATTAATAGAGTGCAATATGCTTTCTATTGGCAAACGTCCCCTTGAGCTAACCATGCAAGGAGTATGAAAATTGTTTACAGTACTTAAAACACATCAAAGGTTGCTGCCAAGTCTTTGGCGGATAAGGCCGATGAATAGTTTTCAAAGATTACCCGGTCTTGTGTTTTTCAAACCCTAAAATAAGTGAATATATCTGATACCATGCTGGTAAAGTTACCAGTGTGCCGCCAATGGAGACAATCTTATTTTTTCTAACATGGAAGGACGATTTTGTACTTTGATTCATTACATTACACTGTTAAATCTTTTTGGGATTGGGAAACCACTAATGGGTAGAAGAACTTTTATGTATGCATGATTGTGCAGTATTTGATTGTGATATAAAGTCAAATAGATTTTTTTCTCTATTCGATAGTTTTATTAGGTTAATTTGGTAATTTGACTGAATTTTTAATACTAAACTGAGAGTCAAAAGCAGGCGTAAACTAACTCTTAATTTTTTGATATTTACATCTTTAAAACCATCGTTCAACCTTCAGTTCTTATCCCCTTCTAGAATTTTCCTTTCTCGTCTCTTTACTCTCCTTAATAACCCCAACACAATCCTTCTCAAAATACTCGATTAGTGCTACAAATCCACATATCTTCCACACATATACTACACTTCCACCATAAGCCTCAAGAATACTAATATTGTTATTGGAATTATTGTATTATGTTCAATAATTGATTTAAGATTGATGTATAATCATATAGGAATAATTTGATTGGTTGATTGGTTTGACTAGGTTAGCAGAGTGATTTTTTTATTTATTAGACTAGTAAATATTGATAATCGATACTTTCGATTCTGTTACACAAATTTACTGGTAATCGAATCGATAATGGAACACACCCATATGTGTGTGTAGTTCCATATTTTCTTGGTTGCAGTTCAGCAAGCTGGACATGAAGTGTTTTTCTTTGTACCTACCTTGAGTTTTTCAAGCTTGTCTTGGATAATGTTTGTCACGGTATATAGTGATTTTGACAGATTCTTGTTGCTCAAAAGGCTTCTCTACATCTTAATACCAACCGAGCATCTACATGATATTCTACTTTATTGGCGATAACAGTTGGAAACAAAATGCTAATTCTAAACAGAATTTCTAGCTAATGTAGTGGATGAAAAGTATCTTGCCAACTCTCAGTACTTGACCATGGTCTAAGCTTATTGAAATTAGGGACAGTGCAAAGGGAAGGTTCAGCTTAGAATCAAATAGATATAAAGAGTTGAAGCTCAAGGTAGATATCTTGACCATAATAAGGTTACGCCTTCTTTCGCTGTCTTGGGTCTTTCAAAAAAGGAGCTATTACGGATAGATTTTTAATTACGAGTCATTGCGGCCTCCTCTTTTTACCATCATATAGGAACCTTGTATCCACTAACTTTTTAGGTTCTTAAACTCTTCAATAATCAAATTCAAAAGAAAGGTATCCCAAGAAGGATAGGTGGTTGGGACTAGGCTCCTCTAAGGCCGATTCATAGAATTTTGTATATAATCGAAGCATCATTAAGATCTCAATGTCTGCGCTGACATTAGCAGTTTTATACAGCTCACAACATTTCTGCTTAGTTTTTAGTTTTTAGCTTTTGATTTTATTTTTCAACAGTCAGACACGCAAGGAGACATGTGTTGGATCAAGAGCAGATAACAAGCGTCTTTATTTTGGTCGCCTTATTTTGTCTCCTCTTAAGAATACTGATCTAGGAACTTGTCTAATATTAGTAATATATCCATTATCTTAATTTGTATTGTGGCAATACCTAAAGCATTGATGCCAATGTCTAGTAAAAAGGATGGTCCAATAACGTGGCTCTTGTTGAGTCTGGGGAGGGGGGAGGGGGCATTACGCATGCAGCCTTGCCCCATTTTTGCAGTGGTCGTTTGCTCCCAGTAGGTACTGAGTAGATCACTAGGCATCACTCCGAGGGCTCTGATGCTTCATCTCCAAGACTTTGCAGCTTTTTGAACTCAAAACCCGTACTTGTTACAGATTCTAACCAACTCCTCCTTATTTGCGGTATCCTATTTTTCTGGTCTTAATTATAAGATTTCGTAATATCAATCAATTGCGAGTGTTCATATTATGGATTTTCTGTTCATTTTAAGTTGTTATTTCATTAGACTGCTTACGGTTGTGTTTTGTACTATCACCTTCTCTCATGCTTCTTGCTCTTCATGCATCATTCTGACATTCAATATTTGTTTATATCAGACCATTAATACATGGATTAAACTTGCTTATGCCCTAGCAAGACAGTGGTTTGGTGTATACATCACTCCTGACGCACCAGAAGATGGTTAGTTGGTATTTTCTCGTACTACTTGATTGAGATTAATAAGATTTATTTCAACAAGAAATGAAATGAGATCTATCCACTTATGAATGACACAACTGTAGAAGAAAGTCAATGTTTCTCACATTTTCGAATTGTCAGAGTGGCTACTGGATGGGCTTGCTGGATTTTTGACAGATACGTTTATCAAACAATTTTTAGGAAATAACGAGGCACGCTATCGTAGATATAAGGTTTGTTTTCTATTGAAAAATGCACATAACACATACCTAAAGACTATTTTGTTGAATGCATCAGTAGTTTCTTATCTGAATATAAAATAGATGTGTATAGAAATCATGTAAATATTCAAGTACTTGCTCTGGCCGATGCCTTGATAACATGTGCAGTGGTTTTTTCGTGTAAGAGGGTAACTAGTTGGAAACTTTCTAATATTACTATTTCTTATTGTGATCGTCAGCTGTCACTCCCATACCAATTTTTGGTTATTAACTTACCATTTATTTCCTTCCAAGAATAGTTGTAACCCAGTCGACTCTTATGGTTTCACAACAGTTTCAAGATTAGTAGTTAGTTTCTTATCTGAATATAAAATAGTTGTTTATAGAAATCATGTAAATAGTCAAGTACTTGCTCTAGCTGAGGCCTTGATAATGTGTGCAGTGGTTTTTTCAAGTAAGAGGGTGGCTAGCTGGAAACTTTCTAATATTACTATTTCTTGTTGTCATTTTCACTCTCGTACCAATTTGTGGTTATTAATTTACCATTTATTTCCTTTCAAGAATAGTTGTAACTCAGTCGACTCTTATGGTTTCACACAGTTCCAAGATTCAGTCTCTGAGAACTTGGGAATCTTTATTCAGGGACGACAATAGTTGAATTATTCTGAAATGGCTAAAGTGACTTCAATCAGATTATCTGGGCTCAACCTCATTAGGATCTGAATAGGTGTTGATTGACAGCACTCTTTTGTGCTCCGTGATCAATATGACCGCAGAAATAATGTCCAAAATGAGCGTCTCATTTCCATTTTAGTTAAATTATTCCCCATGGATTACCAGTGTTTTCTTCCCATAAGTTGGTTAGAATAACTTTAGTAGGAACACAGGAGCTATAAAATAGTCAAATAGGACATATTTTGGATGGACGGAGTAATATTAACTTTGCATGAATAAATTCCCAAGGTCTTGTTTGTATAATTAGTTAAATGTTGGATCTTTTTAATGGTTCTTGAATCTCAGTGCAGTTTGTCTGTATGGTGCCTGCTTGATATGTAATACACAAACAGATTGACTATTTAAAGTCTTTGTTACACATGTCTACTGGGTTGCTCACATGGTCAAAACTTATTCACTTAAAACACAGGCGAACTGTGCTGTCTGCAGAGCAGATGACACTGGCGTAACTGCTTTAAGCTCCACCGCTTCTTGTAAGGATCTGTACGGAACACAGTGCATTGGTTTATATGGTAAAATACGCTCGTGGAAGTCTGTAAGTTGACCAGGAGCTCTCTCTCTCTCTCTTCTTCTTGATAATCAATATATTTGTTTCTCTTCATTTTTCTTCAGCTTAACATCTTTTTAACCCACATTTTCCACACAAGGTGGCAATTCTGCAAATGTTGGAGAAGCAGATGGGGCCTGAGTACTTCCGTAAAGTAAGGTTCTTGCACTTTAACCATTGATTATTGGGTTTATTATATAATCAGGATAAACTTCTTGTCTTCACTAATTTCTCGGCATTATTTTTGTATATTTTGTTTAAACTTGTATTTCTTCAGCTTTCTCCAAACCTCAAGATAATAGTTCAAAGAATTGTATCTCTTAAATTAGGTCTTAAGAGATAATAGTTTGCTATCACTAAACAATAATTGTTAAAATAATAACGGGGCTTCATCCATACTTAATACATAATTAGTTCAAAGAATTAGTTGATGAGATTGATGACAATACACTAGTTGTAATGTCGAGTCCCTTTAGGCCATGCTTAGATGAAGGGGTGAAATGATTTTATCTTGATTTTTGGAATAATTGAAGGAAAATTTAAAAGGTTTTTTATTATATTTGTTTGGTAGGGGGTGCAGGAGGAATAAAGATGGTCCATTTTCGTATTTATTACACCCACAATCTTTCTACCCACCTCCTTTCCAAATGGGGTGGATTTAGTTACTAGTTACTACTGGAGTCCAAGAAAATGACCGTTCCTTGTCCTAATACCCTTTTTTACATCAACTGAAAGAACTGAAAATTTGGCATTTCTTCCACTTTTCCCGTCCTTAGTTTCCAACCCAATGAAAGTGAGACTCAATAACAACATTCAGATTGCAGATAAATAATTAGCTAATATATACAAATAATGAGAAACAAAAATAAATATTTTATGTCAATTTTGAATTCATTGACTAACCATAAATTTACATACAGTTGAGCTGCTATACAATTTTTTTCTATTTAATTTATCTCTAGGTTGACAATGTATACTCATTCCTCATTGCATCTCAGAAATAACTGAATAACTTATAATCTTTCTGAATATTGTTTGGATACTATAATTATGAACTTAATAATACAAGTGAATTTAGACACGTTGTATAATCTAATTTGTTAATATAAACATTGAGGATATGTAATACAATTGTGTTACAACACTAGCTAGTACAGAAATCACATATTGGTTGGTGGCTGGATTTGCTGATACTTCATTTTTGTGTAATGCAGATTTTGCAGACAATTGTTTCTCGTGCTCATGATACAACCAAATCATTAAGATCTCTTAGCACGAAAGAGGTAGTTAAATTCTGTTCTACGCAAAACCCAATGCCCATCATCTATTAGTCATTTGTGTGCCCATTGCTAGTTGAAATATATATATATTTATTTCTGAGATTGCTACGTGAACTTGTTTCACTCATGCCTGAATTCTATTTTAGCCTTCTATTTTTGATGTAAGGGTACTTTGGACTTTTGCTTTTTGAACAAGGAAACAGTTATAAGAAATATGTTGATCTAAATTTCTTGTGCTGATCACATATAATGCATTCTTATTGTCTTGGTGCTGCTAGGTGATACTCTTTGACAAAGTGGATTTAATTTATTTAATACAAATATACATTGTGCAATGCAGTTCCGGCATTTTGCAAATAAAATTGGAAATCTGGAGCGTCCGTTTCTGAAAGAATTTTTTCCTCGATGGGTGGGATCATGCGGGTGCCCTGTATTAAGGTATGCAATATGATGTTTATGGGCAAGATACTTCTTTGATGTACATATTTGGATTCTCTTCAACATTCAGTTTTTAAAATGGTATCCTTCCCGTGGAGCTTGGTTTTCCAGGATGGGGCTGTCCTACAACAAACGTAAGAACATGATTGAATTGGCTGTTTTACGTGGATGCACTGCTATACCTGATTCAAGTATATCATTTCTTAATGGGAACTCAAATTCTGAAAATCGAGATGGAGATATTGGTTGGCCTGGGATGATGAGTATCAGGGTTCATGAACTTGATAATACATCAGACTACCCAATTTTGCCAATGGCTGGAGATAGTTGGCAGCTAGTTGAAATACAGTGCCATTCAAAACTTGCCACTAGGCGTTTCCAGAAGCCCAAAAAGGGTTTGAAACCTGATGGCTCTGACGATAATGGTGATGCTACACCTGCTTCAAGGTATATTGCTATTTCATTGGTTTGACGACCTTTCTCGTTGGAGAGCATGGTAGATCAGTTGGTGATTGTGGTCTACTCATCTACTTGTATGCAATTTTTATGACAGTGCGGAATCCCCTTTGTTATGGATTAGAGCAGACCCAGAAATGGAATATCTAGCTGAAATTCATTTCAATCAACCTGTGCAGATGTGGGTAAGAATTGCACATTTTGAAATGACTGTCATGCATATAAATGACTCACTTTGTTATTTTCAACTGATTTTTGCTGGTGGCTAAGTTTGTGCTTAATTTTTTATTAAGTTACGTAAGTCTCGATTCAATTTATGTTCTTGTTGGTTTATAGCAAAGCTCTCTTTTTTCTGGAGAATAGGAATTTTTTTGGATGGTTCATAAGTACATTAAGATTCACTACTAAAACTTGATTTTATCAAAGCTCAATGGAAGCAAGGGATTTGGCGTAATTTTAATTATGTGGACAGGCTGCTGTGTACATTAATATCTAGTGTAACACGTCTCTTGTTGTCTTGATGGTGCTCCAGGTTATTAATTAATACTTTGTAGTGACTCTGCTTCTTGTGTCATATGTTGTTGCATATGCTTTAACCCAGTAAAATAGAATTGGAAAATGCTAGTCATTAGTTACAAGATTCTGTTATCTTATGGTTCCAGGTGTATGCTTGAATGTCAGTGCTAATTATGGCATGAAAACATTGAAAAGTAATTTGCCTGCTAGAAAAAGAAGATTGGGGGGGGGGGGGTTAATATTAAATGACAATTGATGAGTCTAGCCTATACTCTTCAAGGTCTGTTCGTATTGCCTGAAAGGCGAAGTTGAATAGGTTTTCGTCCCATCTTCATTGAAAGTATATCTAAGCGCGTACATGCCTTTTGATTTTGCATTTGTAGTATCTATATAAGATACAATTTTTTTGTTGGTAAAGTTGAAAGGAGCTTCTGAATGATGCATAACTTATGGCAACTATACATATGTGATACTAATTAACTGAAATGAAAAGGACATCAATTCTGAATGATCCAAAACCTAATATGAGTTTGTAAGTACTTGTTGAGACTCACCTCGTAGTGTGACCTAATATGAGTTTGTAAGTACTTGTTGAGACTCACCTCGTAGTATGTAATTACAAGGGGCCATGATTCCATGATTCCTTGAGCGATATGACTTGAAGTATTCATTTCCTTCTGCGAATTTTCCTTTTCATTTTCTGACCTGATTCGGGTACAATAAATTATTCTTTTCTGTTGGTCTTCAATTTGAAGCTTACGTAGTTAAATGACAGTTAGACTAGAAAAATTTATTATTTCTGAATCTATTTTATATATCTATAACATATTTTACCAAGCAAGTATATTGTAGTTTTAATAGATGCTATAATCCTGTTGATGTATGAGGTACTGACCTGTTTTGACATTGTGATAATTTATTGTTATGTTTCTCTATATTCACTAAATATAGTAATATATGTTTCATAATCATCTGAAACTGGATGCTTCATCAGATCAATCAATTAGAGAAAGACAAAGATGTTGTTGCTCAGTCACAAGCAGTGGCATCTCTAGTGGCACTTCCGCAGATTTTATTTTCTGTTATTGGTGCTCTGAATAATTTGCTCTGCAACTCTAAGGTATTTAATACTCTCAGATGTATAGTTGGCTTCAAAATTATAACATTAATTGTCACATGACTATTATTTTCTGTGGAATCAAGGCCTTCTGGAGAGTTCGAATTGATGCAGCATATGCATTGGCCAATACAGCATCTGAGGTATGTTCATTGTTTAACTTGAAAAAAAATATAAAGGACCAATAGTTCATTTGAAGTTTATTCTTAAGCTATCATATAGAATGATTTCATGGGAAACTATATTTGAATTAGATCACACTTATTCAGCATGTATGTGATTCCTTCAGCCTTGTTGAAGTGTTTTTATTATTCAAAAACAGTAGTATATTGTAGTTGAAGTCTTGAGGGTGGCTTGTTGATGAAGTCCATTTATCAGAACTAAGGTGAAATAACTACACCTGCTTTCATTCCCTTAGTTTTTAGCCCCCACTTAGAGTTTTAATAGTTTTATTCTTGGATTGTCCATGACTAGTTCCCCCTCAAATTTTTAAATATGTGTTGAACACACTCCCTCGTCCCCCAGTGGTCAGACGCCTCACCTCAGCTCATGCGTTTACTTTTTTCTCTATGTTTCTTTGTTTCCATTCTCAGTTTTCTAATTGTACCTTGTTCTCTTTTCTCTAATTATTGATGTACTTTGCTAGCTCTTGTTTCCTCCTTGGAAGCTTTTGTTGGTTTCATCAATAAAAAATTTCTCTTTCGCTGATAAAAAAGAAGAAGTGTTATTTGATACATGAAACTCACTAAGATATCATTGAAATTGGAACCCGAATCACAAAGCTAAAAGTTATTTTTGTTTTTGTGTAAATTTTAAGTTTGGTAACGAATCCTTATTGGTATTCACTAATTTGATGTACTATTTTATAAGTTATGGGTAGTTTCTTTTTTATTGTCTTTTCCCTGTTTTATTGTACTATTTTTCTTTCAGCAATAAAACTCCTTAGCTTATCAAAAATAAAAAAAATAAAAAAATTCA
Source organism: Geranium rotundifolium (assembly GCA_963920655.1). NCBI lineage: Eukaryota > Viridiplantae > Streptophyta > Magnoliopsida > Geraniales > Geraniaceae > Geranium > Geranium rotundifolium. Next base: position 29,179,542 of record OY987316.1, on the reverse strand, counting down.
CTAATTTGATGCGTAATAGTTCACATTTTTTTAAAAGTCTGAAGGCGGAATCGTTTTTCCTTCTACAAGTAACGTGATATCGTGTATAAAGTTACTTTCGTTTTTGTGTAAATTTTAAGTTCGGTAACGAATCCACATTGGTATTCAATAATTTGATGCGTAAAAGTTCACATTTTCTTAAAAGTCTAAAGGCGTAATCGTTTTTCCTTCTAAAAGTAACGTGATATCGTGTATCAAAAGGACTACAAACAAGATATTGGAGTTGAAAGTTACGAATTTCTATTTTATCTGCTAAGATTTTGTAAGTTTAGGTGATTGGCATTTGAATACTTGAAGGTTGGCGAAGGACAAAATGCTCATTTTTCTGAAACCAAGGGGTGATCTAAATATTCACGTAGTCAAGACGCAATTAGGTGTTCATTAAAACCTAATTAGGTGTTCGAAATAAGAAAATTGCAATTTTACCCTAAAAATAATAGTCACTCCATTCCCAAAATAGTCTCATTTATTATTTTTTTGTTGCAAAATTAGCAATTGGCGGAGTTGAGTGTTTTCAACTATCTCAAACAAAGGATGTGGGTAGTTTAAACAATTAGCTTCCTGTATAAGAAAAAAGGCACTTACTTGGGACATTGAGTTAAGGAATAATGACACTTATTTTGGGACATCAACTATAAGGATGAATGGGACTTAGTTTGAAACATTCAATATGGGTAAGTAAGTGGGGCACTTATTTTGGGATGGACGAAATATTTGGAAAGAGGCATGGTGAAGTTTGTTGCCATATCCTTGATTTAGCCTTGTCACCATGGATTGAGGATGTGAGGTCTCAAATTTTATCTGGTACCGTTCAATGACGATGTAAAGAATGTTGCTGGTTTATGCTCGTGTCCTGTCTTGATTAGCATACTTTAGTCTGATATCAGGGTTTGGTCCTGTAACTTACTGGGTTATTTGGTCTACCAGGAAACTGATTGGGCTGGTCTACTCCACTTGGTGAAATTTTTTAAAAGTAGGAGGTTTGACGCAAATATAGGCCTACCTAAGTAAGATTCTAAACTCCTGTTCATTCAATTTATAAAGCTTTCTATGATGAATTAGAACGGGTATTTATTCATTTTAATGTTATCCTGCCAGGCCGAATGACTTTCATGATATTCCTGAGTACTTCGTTCTTGAGGTAATGCAGTGAGGTAGGATATATAATAAGTTGTAAATGATGTCTTAAGTTTAGTTTATACGGTTCCTCTTGAATATATTTATGTTGCAATTGGTTCTTGGCTTCTTGGGCTGGCTGATCTATCTGGTCTCATAGTAACCAAGCATTATTGAGAAATATTTGTGATTTGGGTATAACATGAACACATATTAATAGTGTTGTTTATACTTATCCTCATGGGATATTCTTTAGTAAAAAAAATTTAGGTCGCCAAAACAAACAAATATTATAGAAAAGGTTGCCAGTTTCAAGAAGGGACCAAGAGAGCACCATAGAGGAGATTATAAGAATCAGAGAGTCAACAAAAGGAATCAAGCAAAGCTATTTATATTATGAATTGAAAATAAATTATCTATTTCACTGCAGAACCAATATTTTTATATTCTGCAACTTATTTAAGTAAATTGCAAGTTGTTATTTCATCTTCTTATTGTTGGGACGATGGTCTCTGGATGTTCATACTTTTATTGTTGAAATTAGTCGTAAAATATATAAGTTATGGTTCTTCAAATTTGGAACTCAGTAATCTCAGTTCAAGTGCAAAATCCACCATATGAACTGTTAGGGTGCAGTAATTTTTCTCTATTGCATTATTTGGTTACCTTTGATAGTCATGCGCTCTGTTAGAGGTGAAGTTTATGGGAGTGCAAAATCTGATCTCCAGAAAAGTTGCGTGTAGCTAAGGAGAGATGACTTTTGGGGTTATAATAGCTTATAATTTTATTTCCTGTCCGGGGGATAAAAATACAATATTTATGTGAATGATAATTATCCCTAATCATTACCATATTTATAGGTTAAATGTGATCACATCAAACACCTCATCAAAGACATTGATGTCTTATAGTGCTTTTTTTATTAGCGATTTAAACTTTTATATCAAAGAATAGAGAAACATTTCCCAAGTTGGGAAGAGTAGACTCTAAGAACATTACAAATAAAATCGAAAGAAGGAAATGAGAGAAAATATTAGCTTGGCCCCTGCATAAAGATGACACGCACAAATCTCTCATAGTGCTTGATAAGGAGATATTTATCAAAAAGTACTTTAGTTTCAAAGAAAGAAACAGTAACCTTTTCCTTGTTTTCATCTAATTTTTTCAGGCCATTCCCCATGCTATAGCTATGGTGAGAACTTTAGACGACAAAAGCCCTAGAGAAGCAGTTGAATTTGTTTTACAACTTCTGAAGGTACTTTTTCTCTTGATCAATGTCTCATGAACAGGAAGAAATCATTTCAATGTGGTGTTATGTAATGCTTGGTTTACGGTGAAGTGTTTCTGAAATTTTATAGATAAATGTTTAGCAACATAATAGCTCTTCTAGGTGATAAATGTATTTGTTCTTGTTTGTGTATGAAGTATTTTGTGCAGATTGGCTATGGTGGCTAACCATAGTGATTACTGGTCTTCTGTGCGTCTCGAATGACATCTTAGAGCTGGGTTACTAAATTTTAGTCTTGAATGTGGGATGATCTTTTAGCATGTTTGCTATTATTGTGATCTCCGAACTTCCTCTTTTATATGTTTTGTTTGTAACTTCTCCTATGTTTGTATATTCCTCAAATTTGATTGCCTTTTCCTGCTTCATGATTTGTGTTCTTGTTGTTTTGTATTTTATGTGATTGCCTACTTGATCTTCTGCATGCTAGTTTGGCACCAATTCTAATTATTTGACTCTATTCTTGTTTGACAGTACAATGATAACAGTGGGAATCCATATTCTGATGTATTCTGGCTCGCTGCATTACTACAGTCTGTTGGTGAGCTTGAATTTGGGCTGCAGGTCTGTGAATAATATTACTGCTGATAATTTATGGTTTTTTCTTTACTTCCTCACTCTTTTCTATGGTTAGGTTCTATCCCTTGCATGCATGTTCAATCAGGTCCTTTTAATTGGAATATTTTATTTGATGTTCTACCATGAAGTAGGTGTTCTTATGAATAATGGCTTGAGTTCAAGTTTGAGTTGACAATTTTTTATGGTTTCCTTGATATATGGAAGTATTAATTATAACTTTTGCTAAGGTGAACAGTTTTCTTGGAATTGGCCTGGATTACTGGTTAATCCATTTTATCTCTTTTTTGGTTAAAATTTTCATTTTGTTGTTAACAATTTCACTTTAGAATTAAACAAGGTAAAACCAGTTTCCTTATGCTCTACTTTACATCCTATTTTCAGCGAATCAAACTCACTCCTAGTGTCTTTAATACGTGTGCACTCAAATTATATTATTTTATGTTTGCTAATGTTATGAATATTTACTGGGTATATTTCTCCTCTCTTTCATTAAATCTATTCTAAATATCTACTTGGATGCTTTGGCAGAGTATTCCCCTTTTATCATCTCTCCTGAAGCACATTGATCGGATTTTGCAATTTGACAGGTGCATTAACTTGTAGCATTTTTACACAATGGATAGGATTAAGTGCTCCTGGTAAAAAGGTCAATTTGGCCTTGACAATGTCACCAATTTTGTCTTGAGCTTTGAATAAGTCACATTAGTCCCTGTCATTAGTCAGTTGGTTTTTCTTTTAAATTATATATATATATACATATATAAATCCACCTTGCAAGTTATAGTATAACGAACGTCTACTAGAATAAACAATGAGTATTTTTTTAATAAAAATCAATGTCTGGACATTTAACAGAGACTGAAGTTGCTAAATTGACCCAAATATGAGTAGTTCAGGGACTAATTGACATGTTCAAACTTTAGGGAATAAATTGGTGACATTGTTGATAGTTCAAGGAACAAATTGATCTTTTTATGGATTAATTATTTTCTTGAAATATCTTATAATGACTCTTTTCAGGCTGATGCCTAGCTACAATGGGATCTTGACAATTAGTTGCATCCGAACCTTGACACAGCTTGCACTGAAACTGTCGGGATATATTCCTCTAGTAAGTATTTGCTAACACACTTGCCCCCAGAAGGGGGTTCTAATCCTTCAAATAGTATTATATTTTTTAAATTCTTACCGATTGGGTGCAGGACCGAGTCGTTCAACTTATTAAACCTTTTCGAAATTTCAAAACAATATGGCAAGTACGTATTGAAGCAAGCAGAGCCCTTCTTGATCTTGAACTCCACTGCAAAGGCATTGATGCAACATTAATGTTATTTATCACGTATTTGGAGGAGGAACCATACTTAAGAGGTTTTCCATTACTTTTCGAAACAACTCATTTTCGTTAGTGATATTGTAGGGACATATGGTTACTCATATTGTTTTGCTGGTCGCAGGCCATGTCAAACTGGTAGTACATGCTATGCGACTGTGTCAAATAAGAGGTGGATCTGGTTCTACTGATGAAATTAGGAGTCAAACCCTTGTGGCTTTGCTCCATCTCCTCGAAGGTCGTGAGGCATTCAATAATGTCTTTCTACGTCACCACCTGTACTGTATTCTGCAGGTCCTTGCAACAAGGTTTGCATACTATTTCCTTCTTCTTCACGAATCTATCGGAGAATAGAAGCAAGTATCTTTCAGTAAAATATGAACAGATGAGTGCTAGTCCGATTTTTATTTCCACGAATCATTGTGGCGAAAATTCATCGCATCTTGGGTCCACTGAAAATGGAACTCTTTGAGGTTTGTGTCATTGTTCATTATGGTATGTTCCATAGGGCTGGTATGAAATTTGATGGAGTCGTAGATTTTGGACCTATATATATAATTAATTGGGATTCATGCAAGATTTGACAATCCCTTTGTGTAGTGAGATCAATATAAGTGAAAATAATTGGTGGTGGGGAGAACGAAGCATAGAATCCATAGTAAATAATAAATTACTGCAATTATACAGGTGGCATAGCTTTTGGGTGAAGTCTGACTTCACACAATCCTAGAAAGCAAGGCAGTATTAAAGTAGAATTGAAGTTATGGTAGTTGAAGGGGAAGACGCTATCTAATCGTATCTGTATCATAGACCTCTAGAGTTTTGTTGAAAGTTGTTGGGAAATTCTCTTCATTATTGCTAACTACGATTGTCGATTGGTGGGGGAGAGGTTATAAATAAAGACTGAAATGCTTATTTTTATCTTCCTCATCTCTGCTAAAACAGTGCAATTTTTTTCAGGTCCCCAACACTTTATGGAGTGCCCAGAGATAGAACGTTCCATGTAGGTGATATAGGAACTTGCAGTGAACAAAAGAATATTTTTGGGACCCTTGCTGCCGACATAAAGCCTACAGAACCTCCTCCTGTGGACCTCGTTGCAGCGCCAGAACCTCATATAGTTACTGAAGCAGAGCTTCCTGTAGATGCCTCCAACACTGAAAACCTTGAAATTGGTTTGGTCATCCAACAAGTTTTGAAGGAAACAGATAATATCAGTAACAACAGTCATGAACGGAAGACTTCTAAGGAGCCAGACACCATTTCCAACAGTCATGAACACCGAATTATCAGAGAAACAGAAAACATAACCCACAGTCAAGAACCGAAAATTACCAAGGAGGTAGACACTACTACTACTACATCCAACAGTCATGAACGGAGGATGCCAATTGTTAAGTTCAGGGTAAAACATTCTGCCACTACAAGTAGAGCAGCAGAAACTGTGGAAAGGTCTCAAGGTGGGCATAATGAAAGCAATCGCGGGGGCAGCAGTTCAGTCTCTGTGGATGCCCCCCCTAGGAATTTTTCTGAGGCTGTGAGTATCAGCAATCATAATCATGAAGAAGTGAACTCCTTTCATGATCAAGGGTCTCAGATAACTGCCAGCATCTGCAGTGTAAAATTTGCAAGCGACGGTGATGAACTTGGAAGAGAACTCCAGTGCACCGCTGATTCAAGCAAAGGTGCTCGTCCTGATGATCCGTCATCTCCCAGCTTCATCCAAGATAACAACGTAGATGCTGGTGCACAGAAGTTTGTTAGTCTTCAGTCTCTTTCAGCTCCAATGGTTGCAGCAAGCTCTCCCCGCCCTTCAAAAGAGAAGGATAAAAAGAGAGACAAGGAAAAGAAAAGGAAAGGACGACGAGAAGATCCAGAGTATTTGGAGCGGAAACGGCTGAAGAAGGAGAAAAAACATAGGGAGAAGGAAACAGCAAAGCTACGAAGTGAGGCAAATGAAGTGTTGCAAAGTAGAAAAGCAGAAACCCCGGCAGGTGTGCAGTTGGGTAGAAGAGAGGCTGTGGTGAAAACAGCAACGGTGAGTATGAAACCAGTGGAAGCCAGTGGTTCCAATCCAATGGTCAGGACTGAGGTATCGGAAAGTGGCTCTGCCCCAAAGTTCCGTATTAAAATAAAAAACCGGTTTCTGAACAAATAAGTCTTAGTAGCCTCCCTCAATGGTTTGCTCTGGCAGTGTAGAGTAGAGATGTAGAGTAGAGGCAGTGATCAATGCATTGAGATTAAATCATTAAGAGTTGTTTGCTGCTAGCTTAGCCATTATATGTAACTCATCTCCTTCGAGTTATGGTGTATCTCCTTTATCTTTTATATTCAATGCAAGTGTGCTAACTGTTAATCCTCAGCCATTTTATTATTATCTTGAGGTCAACAAAATCGTACTTCGCATGATCTTTCTGTTAATCTAGATGATTTTGGTACAAGAAAATGAATTTTCTTGCATCCACCAGTATGTATCTGTTGCAAGTATCAGGTCACTTTCAAGAAAGCGGTGCATTTGGAACATCGATTCACTCATACTTGCAAGGGAAAGGTCTTGTTCTAAACCAAGTGCCTTGCGTTTTCAATGAAGGATCTCAAAGTGCCTTGTTTTTCCAAACCAATTCTCCTTTTGTTTCTAGGAGATTGTCGCCTTCCTTGAACCCTTCTAGCCTGAATAAGCAAGTGGTTCTTCTTTATGAAGTGGAAACCTACTTAAGACAATGGAAAGTAGCTGTGAATTATTCCATTTTTGTAGAAAGTAGTGAACTTTATTGCAAAAAGACTATAATTTTATCCAAAAATGACAAAAACATTCTTTGAATTAAAGAAAAAATGACATTTTTGTGCACCTGAATATACACTTTTGACACTTTCATACCCTATATTTTTTTTTTAGTACCTGAATTTTATTTTGGGACAACCCACCTCTAAAATACCAAAATTACCCTTGAAATTGATCCGGGTAAATTTCAACTAGATCAAACCATAATTTAATTAATATGAAATTACTTTTTTACCCTCCATTGAATAACAAACTTATCTCACAATTTAAGGGTATATTGGTCTTTTCAAATAAAAAATTAAAAACTAAAACTAAAAACAAATTATTAAATTACAATTCTGCCCTCCCCCTCTCTCCTCTCTGTTCATCATCTCCTCTCCAGTGTCCCCTCCGGCAGCCCTCCGACGTCCAGACGACGGTGGCCACGAATCAGCGTCGAAGGCCACAAATGGGCGTCGGCGGCCACAAATCCAAATGTCGATTGCCACGAATCCGTCTTAGGTCACGAATCGACGTCGGTGGCCATGAATTGGCGTCGGTGGCCACGAATCGACGTCGGCGGATACGAATCGAACGAGACATGACCATTCCAACGGAGGAACCGAACAAGACATGACCGTTCCGTCGTAACTTCCTTCTCTTAGGTGGAAGACCCGAACAGAATGGCCGAAGGTGGGCGTCGAGGACTTACCCAGGGAGCGTCGGTGGAGCTTGTCTTCGGGCTTCATACCAGATCTGGTTTTGCCATATCTGGTCTCACTCTCTCGGTGGTTCTCTTCGCGTGTGGTGGGGACGCTCGGGTACCTGGCACTGGAGCTGTCTCGGACCGGGAAGCCGGGGGGAGGCGATCGGTCGAGAACAGAGTGGCACCGGAGGAGGAGAGCCGACGGGTGGATTGGAATTGAATGAGTGACATTCAATTGAAAATTGGATGAATAGTTGAGGGTAATTTTGTCTTTTTACATTATTTTAAAATTGGACTGTTTCTTTTCATTAGACCAGATTTAATTTTGGTTCAATTTAGGGGTAATTTTGGTATTTTGAAATTTCATAGGCAAGTTGTCCGAAAATAAAATTCAGGGTACTGAAAAAAATGGTAAGGTATGAAAGTGTCAAAAGTGTATATTCAGGTGCACAAAAGTGTTCTTTTCCCTTAAATTAACTCTTTAAGAAATTGCATTATTTTTTTATCCAACTTTTATTTTTTTATAAGTTTCGGAATTTTATTGCACAGAAAAAAAAATACAATAAAGGACATGAAAAGAGAAATAAGACAGAACTACCTACAAAATGCTACCCACAGTAAAGAGGGGTATCAACCCAAAAAGAGAAGAGAAAGAGTAGTGCAAGAGAGACATAAAGCTGCAAATGGAGATGATGAAGGAACATCTTCAGATCATGTTGCAAAGGGGATTGATTCCATGCTTGAAGAGAAAGTTAAAGCAAGCTCCTATCCAGACTGTGAGCAAGGTGGACTGAAAAGCTCAAATGTTTGATCCTGAGGAAAGTGATTGATGGTGATACATCCGCACCCTAAAAAATAAACGTGTTCCTTGCCAGCCAAATGTGCCAAAGTAAGATGCTGATGATGGGGTTCCAGAGAGTCATGTGCTTTTTAGATGGAATTAGGAAAGTCCACAATTGTTGAAGTTGCGAAATTGACTTGGGAAAGACAACACAAATGCCCCACATTCTAGAGAGAGCATTCCAAACGAGGCAGGACCATCGACAATGGAGAAGTAAGTGCTTTGTGTCCTCGATATATTTACCACAAAAGGGGCATAAACAGTCTCCCATAGAAATAGAAACCCCTCGATCCTCAAGAAAGCACCGTGTCGGGATTGCATTATGGATTGTGAACCTCAAAATCAGGGTCTATATTAACCGTAAGTGGTGCTTCAAACACCTCACACAATTTTACCAACTCCTCCGGATCTGTTGCGGCAAATCAGAAAAATTTGGTTGTGCCAAATCAACCTGGCTTTTCCATCTCGATCGAATCCCGTTTACAAGCTCAAAAGACTTAGGCTTTCTGTAAATCCTTAGGTTTTAAGGGTCGGGATGCCGAGGATGAAATCATCAACCACATCCAACATTTAAACGAGCATATTAGACTTCAGGAAGCCGGTAATATCCAATCCCAAATCCTCTCAATGAGGTTCATATCTTGGACCGTTAGGGGCATTGCCTCAATCCAGAAAAAAAGAGCCATTGCCTGCCTTCTCGCATCTCATCGCCCAAGTATTGTTTTACTCCAAGAAACAAAGTCTGAATCAATTACGGCCACCACTGTTCGAGCATGCGGAATCTCTCAGGATTGGGATTTCTTTTTCGCACCCTCTGTGGGTAAATCTGGTTGTACTATTGTTGTTTGGATTAAGTCGTCTTTCCTCATGTCAAATACTTTTCGTTCTATCAACACCCTCTCAGTCTCAGGCACGATCCTGTCATCAGTTACCGATTGCTCTATTTTAAATATTTATGCTCCATGCACCATTTCTGGCAGGTCAGAACTAGGGTTGTTCATGAGTGGTTCAACCGCCCAAATGAAAATATATTAACCTAACCATAGAGATGCGATTATGACTTTGACAGGCCCATTAATCGCCCAAAGTAGAGCGGGTCTGATATACTAAAAACCGCACGGGTTCGCGGTTAAATTGGTTGACGACCCGCATCACCCGCTTAAATTTTCACAATAGTATAAAACTTCAAAAAATAAAATTTAATTTCATATTAGGCCTAAAACCCATTAAAACAATACATATTGATTGCAAATGTTTTTGGTAGTTGGAGCATTCAAAGTGAGAAAAAGTAAACTCAGTAGGGAGAAGAACTCTATGAAAAAGGAGAATTGGTGGTTTCTAGTCACCAAGTTCAGTTTGTAGATGTGGAGAGTTGTTCAAATGAGCCTCCTAAATTAAACGGGTTACCTTAATTATTGGAATAATTTGATTAAATGGATTAGAAGTTATGTAGTGCGAGTGGGCTGGTTAACCATGGTTTTGATGTATTCAACCCACCCATTCTTGTGTGGATCAGGCCTTTATCATCCACAACCCGCACTTGAACCCGCGGGTGAAGCCTAACGGGCCGCGGGCCAATTCGGGTGGGCGGTTGGACCGATTTTTAGTTGGAATATGAACACTTCTAGTCAGAATTATGGTCAGAACTTCTACAGATTATTAGGCAATTGGGGGGTCAATTTTGGTTGTTGCAGGAGATTTTAATACTGTTTGCGATCCATCCGAGCAATTTGGGTCAGCACATTAAGGCTCTGACATTTGAGATTTCAATTCCTTCATCTCCTCTGCAAATTTGTTAAACTTACCTCTATCAGGTCGGAAATTCACTTGGTACATGCCTGGTTCGAGATCAAGTCAAATCAGTGCCTATGTTAGATAATTTAAGGACCCCTGAACAATTTGCTTTGCTTAGATCAGTTTCAGATTATTGCCTGGTCTTTTTGCATTCGCCTTCATCAGAATTGGGGCCTAAACCTTTTAGGTTCTTCAATGTCTGGCTCTCGGAGGGTTCTTTCAAACGCATGGCAAAATCAGTTTGGGACGAACTATGGGTGGAGTAACAACTTCACATCACGCAATGGTTCGAACTTAAATTTCTTTGAAAGGCAATAAAAAATGGAACAAGGAGGTATTCAGAAACGTAGAAACCACCATAAGGGAATTAACAAACAAAATCGAGAAGTACGACGGAATTGTGGAGCTCCGATCCCTAACATATTTTGAACTCTCAGAGAGGTCCCTTACTCAGGCACTTATTATCAGGAAATTGAAGCAACATGCCTTAATATGGAAGCAGAACTCCAGGAACCTTTGGTTGTCAGAGGGCGATGGTAACACTAAATTTTTTCACCGTATTGCAAATTACCGCCACACCATGAATTTTATTCCCGGGACGCTAGTAGAGTGTGAACGGGTCACTAAAGTTGATCAGGTTCGTAAAGTGGTTGTTGAACACTTCCCGGACAGATTCACGACCCCCTTGATTTCAAGACCAGAGTTGCCCGTCCTTCCCTTCAGACCCCTTTCTCATGACCAAGCTGATTCTCTAAAGTACCCGTTCACTGAAAGGGAGATTATGGCTTCAATTAAATCTTGCAACGGGAACAAGGCTCCTGGCCCTGACGGTTACACTCTCAAATTCTTTCAGAAATGTTGATTTGTCATAAAAAAGACTTCATGGCCTTCATCAATGATTTTTTACCAAACTGGGAATATTGGGTGGGGAATAAATGCAGCTTTTTATGTTTCATTCCCAAGACTAAGTCGTCGCAGTTCTTTAATGATTACAGACCCATAAGTTTAGTAACTTATGCTTATAAATTTCTTGCAAAAACATTATTCCACATGCTAAAAAAGTGTTGCATTTCCTAGTTAGTGATGTGCAATAAGCTTTTGTCAAGGGATGTCAAATTCTGGATGGAGTTATCATACCTAATGAGATTCTGGATCTCCTAAAGAAGAGAAACATGAAAGCAACGATTATAAAATTGGACTTTGAAAAAGTTTTTGATAAAGTGGACTAGGGATTTCTCTGGGGAGTTCTCACGAATATGGGTTTCGAAAATCGATGGATCGGATGGATAGACTCATGTCTCAGATCGAACACCTCGGTTCTTGTCAATGACTCACCCACCAATGAATTTTTAGTTTCTCAAGGGGTTTGCCAGGGTTGCCCCCTGCCACCCTTTTTGTTCATTCCCGCGACAGAGGCTTTGCATTTACTCATTCAAAGGTGGCTCATGGTAGGAGAGTTTTCAGGAATTGATATATGGGATGACATTTCGATGTCACATCTTCAATTTGCAGATGATACTATCATTTTTCTTTCGTCAGATACTCAGGGTCTTGTTAACATGAAGATGTTTCTGCAGGGATTTGAGTCTTTTTCTGGTCTCAAGATAAACTACCAAAAATCCCAACTTATAGGAGTTTGCTGCAGTGATGAGAGACACCAGACAATTGCTTAGGTTTTTGGCCGCTCCCAAGGCTTTTTGCTATCCCTTATCCCGGTTTCAATCTAGGGTCTAGTCCAGCAAGGATTAGCTCGTAGTAAAAAATAATCTCGACCTATGAAAAAGAGACTATCTTCATGGCAAGCAAGACAATTCAGTCTCGAGGGTAGAGTAACACTTATAAAATCCACCTTGGTATCTTTACCGTTGTGTACTATATGTATATTTTTAAAACCCCATCAACAGTTCTGAATAAACTTGAGGCCATACAAAGACGGTTCATGTGGATGTCAGATCCCGAGTAGAGACCCATGCCCAAACTAAAGTGGAGCACAGTCTGTCTGCCTAAACAGCAGGGCGGTTTGGGTATAAGGAGGCTTTCTCAAATGAACCTAGCTCTTTTGACAAAAAAGTGGTGGAGGTTTGCAACGGAGCAAGAATCCCTTTGGAAAATTGTGTTATGTGCCAAGTATGGTTGGAATCCCCGAGAATGGGATCTTGGGAGGCGGGAAACTCATTCAGCATCGATTCTTTTAAAACACTTGCTTTCCTTGTCAAGAGACGAGCAATTTCGTTCTTTATTTGACTTAGAGGGTCTACGATGGAAGCTTGGTTCTGGGACCAAAATTCTTTTTTGGGAAGATCCTTGGATTGCCTCCGAACCTTTAGCATATCTCTTTCCTAGCCTTTACAGGCGGTCTCAACTCAAGAACGAGATGGTCTCTTCATTCTGGAATGAGGGATCCTGAGAAATTAACTTTAAGGGCAGGTTAGGCGCAAGACGCAAAGAGGAAGCCAATACTTTGGTTCAGCTTCCGTCCTCCCTAAGTCCCAGTTTGGAGGATCAGGACTTTCTTTGTTGGCAGGGTAACCAAGCGGGTTTCTCAATCAAGGATATGTATAGGCTTTTGGCAGATAATGGAGCTTCAGCAACTTGAGCCTCAGAACTTTGGAAAAGCAAGATTCCACCGAAAATTCATTGTTTTGTTTGGCTGGCAATTCACACTCATTCCTACCAGGTGCTTCTTGGAAGACAAGGGGGTCCCGATTTCCATTACGGCGTGTCTTTTCCCTTCATGTAAAAAGTATTTTGAAGAGACTGACCATTTGCTTCGTCATTGTCGCTGGGCCAGGGTTGTTTGGAACACTCTTTTCTGTTGGTGGGGAATAATGGTTACGCTTCCTAGAGGGTAGCTGATTTCCAAGAGATATGGCATGCCCTGATCTCATCCTGTCAGCACGTTAAATTTTGGAGGCCACTTTTTGGTATTACTCTCTAGCATATTTGGCTAGTTCGAAACGCCTTGATCTGTGAAGGAGCTTGTGCTTCGCCAATGGTCACCTTCCTCAAAATCAAACACTTAGGTGTCTCAAATCATCTCACATGCTCCTCCGACTCATAGGCAACCCAACTCTTCTCCAAGATCCGAAGACTCTTCTCCCGCGTGACCTTTCTTAGACTTTCTTTCTTTTCCGGATCTTTTTCCGGCATGCTTAGCGTTTTTGTTTTCTGTTTTATACTATGTTGATTTCGTCTTCTTTGTTTCTACTTCTTTCATTATTGTATTTTCCTTTTATGCAATAATATTTCAGCTTATCAAAAAAAATTTATGGATTGCGAGCCATGCAAAACACTACATTTTTGGGGGTGCCCTGTTGCACCAAAGGGCAGTCGCTCACGGGACTGGATCGCCTAAGGCTTCGGTGATGGCAAAGTAAGATTTACGAATCGAGAAGCCGTCCTCGTCCCTAGCCCATATGAGGGTGTATGGGCTCCGTTCCTTTGGCTTCCGGACTAAGAGAAGTCCAAGCAAGGATTGAGAGTCGAGCTCTAGTCGCGACCCAAGCCACTAGTCAACCGTCCATGAGTTTTGGACCCAAAAAGAGCTGACCGACTCTTGTGTACGGGACACACGAGTATAGAGTCGTGGGTAGAGGGATGCAAGAGCAGTATGAGAGACCCATAGATCTTCCCAGAAAAGAATTCTATCGCCCGATCCTAGTTTCCACCGAAGATCGGAAGATCCAAAAAGGTATATGAACCGATCGTCTCTAGAGAGAGAAGATTTTTTTATCCAACTTAAGCTCACCAGTTTTTCTCTCCTTCGATCAAACATCACTGGCACGTGACTTGATAGCACGACAATGAAAAGAGGGAGTCGAGCGAGCCAACATAACAGTTGATGTAGAAATAAATAGACAAGCTTGAGTTTGAAATTTGTTTTAATGTTAGGGTCTTTTTTTTGACAAAATTACACATTATTTCAGAAAAATAATAAATTCCCAACTGCTTTTTGAAATAAAGGAATTTTACAATCACATCTTACAAATGTGGATGATTCATAACTACTTTTTTTTTTGCAATTTATCATGGAAACAACAAGTAAGATAATGCACGTGTGACAAGTCATTGCTGCTACTTTGTCCTTCCTTCTACGCACATCACAATTTTTACTTTATGAACTTCTACATTTCAGGGGGGTTCTTGAACATCTTGTTTCGGAACATTGTTCATTGTATAACTCCGAATACGTCATTCACGTGTAATTGTCAGAATTGCAGTCATCTTCCCGTGTAGACACATCTGAAGTCTTAATAATGTTCCAACACCCGAACTGGACATTAGTAGTTATCTACAACTTGATCAATTATATTTTGTGTGTCCTCCTGAATAGAGGATGTTCTAACGAACTCTCGGTGCATCATTGTATTTTTTCATAGTTGTGGACGTGTGTCTTCAAGTCTTATGCTATGTTTATTGTTGAGTGGGGGCAAAAGAGTCATTTACCATGAACAATTATTTTGAAATTTAAAATTATTTATTAAAAGACTAATATGTCCTTCGACAATATTTATCAAAAAGTTAAAGAGGGGCAAATGAGTCATTTCACATACCTTCATAATCATTTTAATTGTTTACTTGAAAAGACAAATTTACCCTCCATCCAGTAGTTCAATTTATTATTCAATTAAGGGTAATATGATCATTTCATTATCTCAATAATTATATATCATTGGAACTTATATAGAAAGGGCATTTTTGACATTTTATAAATCACTTCCGTTAGATCTTACAGAAATTACTTTGAGCATGACAAACACTTCTCGGGATACCGAGAATTTTTTTTAAGTGGGGTGTAGTGATCCTAAAATCAAGTTTGGCCCGGTATAGTAATATGTAATTATCCCATTTGTAAATACTTTGTACATTAATCTAAATTTGTAAATACTTCAATTAATTACATTTATTTTAAAAATAAATCCTGAAATAGGATAGGAAATCATTCCAGTATCCAGAAGATGGCAATAAGACAGTACTCATGAAAATAGAGAAAAAGGATATACTACATATTTCTTGTGTTTAAATGTATCCTATATTGACTACTTGCTCAATTCGTAGTCAAGAGATGAGATTAACCATATATACATCTAAACAAAATATAAGCATATATACTTACTGTCTTCTATATATCCTAAAGCTTACCTCAAACAAACATACACTCCACTCCACTCATTATGTTAAAACAGTGTAACATTTTCACTGCATGTCTCCAGCCACTTGTTCCGACGACACAAAAGCTTAGTTAAAATTTAGACATCATACACGGGTAAGCGTTCTTCAATAGAGACACGACAAATTGGGCATTTTTTACACTTCTCGCAGCAGGTTCTGCAAAACATACAATATATCGGGTTTAATGAAAAAAAAGAACTTGTAGAAAAGACAACTTCGAAGGGATCGGGATTAAAGTTGTACCTGCAAAGAATTCGATGCCTGCATGGAAGCAAGACCACACAAATGTCTCTCTCGAAGCAAACCCTGCATAGCACCTTTTCCTACACAGCCACACGAGATGTCAAGCAAAACTCCAATACATGATAAAACCAAGTTTACATAACAAGGAACAATTATCACCTATGTAACGAAAATAAGCAAATCAACCGGAATCAGCAGTGCTAACTGAAGTAGTTAGATCTACATCTTCAGTTTCTGGATTATCAGAATACAAGACGCAAAATGGTGGACCCTTTTAAGAACATGAACATCAGAAATCTACCTCCTACGTTTTCATATGCATAAGCATAAGAAACTGTAACAGTGCACAAATTTAGAAACTAAATAAAATTTGTTTGCTGGCCAGAAAACAGGAAACTCAAAGGGACATCTCAAAATAGCTCTTAACCTGCTCATACACATCTCTTCAATTTTATGATTAATATATTTTTTTTCAGCAAAGCTTATGAAGGATAAATGTTTGGACTGACATACAAACACAAACCCAAACACAAAGCAAAGTCTGTTTACATTATTAAGGGCTGAGTAGTTGATACACACAGTTGACTCAAGAGAATCAATACGGGGAAAGACTATTTCTTTCCCGATTATATTTTCTTTTATTATATTTTCCTTATTATTATTTTTCTTTTGTATCTTTCCTTATTTATTATTATCCTTTGGTATCTATACTTGGTAATCAAGTAAGTAAAGGCTCTAAGAATGGGAGGTGAAGTCTATGGTAGGATATGTAAGATTTGTGAGTTTAGTCTTGTATTGAGCCCGAGGCTGGAGAGAACCAGGTTTCTCGAATTACCTGGAACTATCTTATCAATAAAAAATATATTATTATCTATTTATCCTTTTCTATATTCTCTGCTCTAGTCGATACACTGTTAGGGTGTATCAGTAGTCTGAGTACTAAGTCCACTATCAAGGGCATGTGCAGGTAGAAGTCAAAATTGAGAAATTTACATTTTGAAGTCTTTCAAACTCCTGCTGGCTGTACTTTGTGATTTCTGTTTGCTCACCAAGAGCAGCTTGAAGTCTCCATACCTGTATAACAATAGCGGATTAAATAACAAAAAAACTATGGTATACTGTTACTAGTGTTAAATAGATGAGAGCATTCAGATTCCAGCAACATTAGATGGAAAAGAAGTTGACTGACAATGGATGAAACATATGGACAGAGGACAGCACATATACATAATAACTCGTGCCTATATTTGCATGCGACAAAATAATATAAAAACCAGTCACCTCCTCTGCAAGATCCTTCTTAGGCATTTTTTTAACAATTTCAGGTGGATATCCACAGAATGTATTATACCTGCTTGGTTGGAATCAACAGAACAAAGATAACCAAGTGTTAAGTTGAAATATTTGAATAGCTATGGTTGGTTGGAATCAACAGAACAAAGATAACCAAGTGTTAAGTTGAAATATTTGAATAGCTAAATGCACAATTTTCTTTATTAAGCCAGACAGCCAACTAATTTTGTGAAGAAGAATTGTACACGATATGATAATAACGTGCACGACATGGACAGAAGATTCTTTCAGAATATCTATTGTGTAGTATGCTAGTGGTTCTTTTGTTATTTGGATGTGTTTGTATAAGGGTTTGGGAATGGGAACCGAATGTGAAAGGGAATCACCTCAATTAGTGTAATTCAACTTCATTTTGATTCCTGTTCCCATTGCAAAATCATCTCACAGGCCTATGTTTATTCTCATTTTTTAAATGGTAACAAAATTAAGGTGAAGTGAAGGAATGGAAATGAACAAGGTTTCAAAAACTTTACATCCCCCTAATTCACACATAAAATAAGGGGTGATTCCCATTGCTACTGAAAATATATCGAAAAGCACCATTTATGTTAAGCGGAAGTAATCTACCAGGTTCTAGCAACTTAGTTTTGTAATTTTTTTCATTTTACATTTCATGTTCATTTGCTGATAAAAAAGAACATTCATATTCATGAATAAAT
This sequence comes from Geranium rotundifolium, assembly GCA_963920655.1. Classification (NCBI taxonomy): domain Eukaryota; kingdom Viridiplantae; phylum Streptophyta; class Magnoliopsida; order Geraniales; family Geraniaceae; genus Geranium; species Geranium rotundifolium. Next base: position 29,161,664 of record OY987316.1, on the reverse strand, counting down.
ATCTAGATATCCAACACTATGGATCAGAAAACAGAGATTTTATTTTATTATTTTTGCATAAAAATTGGTTTTAGACACTCTAAGATTAATGATTTAGAGAGCAATCATTTCGTATAAAGTACGAAAATGTGTGAAACGATAATCTAATGGTATGATGAGTTACAACCACATTTGGAATTAAAAGAATCTTGGAAGCAATATCCCATTAATGTACCAACAACACCTGTTGGGCCAAGTTGTTACGTGCTTGATTTCCTCAAGGTCTCATATCCGAGCCTTGTGGAGAGTGGTGTTACTGATAAGAAACAAAGCAGGAGATCCTGGCTTTCAATTGCCACCACTCTTTACATGAGGACTTCCTTGGTTGTCGGTCTGAACATATAATGTTTTATTTATGGGGGATAGTCTGGTGGTTTCATCCTAGGGTCTTCCCCGCTTGTACATCATGCAGAATGACAGATTACTCTACAACTAAACATTTGAAGCCAAATATGTACTGATATATTCTATTTAATATTACTTACCCACAAGCTCCATCATCATGGAGAAGTCTGGCCTGTTCTTCTCTACTTCCTTCATCAATTGACCACCACCCCAGTAGTCTGTTTAACATTGTTAAATGCCAAAAGATTTACTCCTTACTATTTACACCGTTACTACTGCTAAAGACAAGATATCAACAATTCCCCACTCAATTTTTTATGTAAGGATCTTACCTGGAACCGTGGTGCAAGAATGCAAAGCAATCATGAGCCCTAGAAGAAAACCTAAAATATCTGCCTGTGCCGGCGCTACTTCGTAGCAAAAGTACAATCTTCTCTACCAACCTTGATGCAGCAAATAGAACGGCGGCACCTTGGAGAAGAAAAATGGGAGAGAAAATAACTGGAAGTGGTATGTATCTGGCACTCTGAGGTGTTCCCTGAAGTCAGAAATCCCTACAGTTAATATTCAATAGGTCCCTACCAAATGTCATAACCATTCTTCAATTAAAACATACCTCTAAGCGCATACAAAGGAGGACTTGAAAAACAATAACTGGAATTTTCATGATATGGCCACCCATATCTTGCAGACTGCACATTCTATCCTGATGTTGATCCTCGTCTGGGGAGACTATGAGGCCACTGTTCCAGTCAAGATATCTATTAGTTGTAGAAGATGAACTGGCTTCTCTTGGACGAGTATTTCTATGGATCACTGGATTAGACCACTTTGTACAAACAAGGAAGGCAAAGCACTCCGCAATGCTGTGAGAAAGTTCATCATTAATGTACTGTTTAAATTTCACAAGTAAAAAACCACCCATCAAATTGCACATATTCAATTACTGGTCTAGTTTACCCGAAGTTTATGAACAAGTCCCACCAACCAAGAGATCCTACATCACCTGCAATAGTTTAAATAGATTAGTAACAGGGTGGCCCATGCATATGGTAAATAATTTGTGAACACTTTTGTTATTCATGTCATGTAGGGACTCTAGATATATTATTTTCATTTATTTGTTCAACTGTGTCTGGCTATGTTGGTGATGTGAGAGGGAGAAGCTTAAAAAAAATGAAAAGTATAACTAATACTAAAAATAGATTCTACAATGAAAAAGTATACAAAATATGAAATGTAGAGTTAATGCATTAATAAAAGATGTAAATGGCACAAATAAGATAGTTCGTATTCTGTATTGATCTATAAAAACACAGTAGAGTAATTAATTTATTGAAATTAGAAGGAAAAGGGCCCAAATAAAATTGACAGACTGGGGACAAATATGATCTCAAGATATAATAGAATTGATACTGCTCTGAAAATACAGTAGCATGCTTATTACAACACGTGCATAACCGAGAGAGATCAAATTTAAGACACTGATAGGTTAACTTCATAGCCTAAATGCAACTTGATAACCTAGAAATTTCTGAAAAATAAATGAGAACATCAATATGTGTTTCTTGGTATTCAACAAAATGGTGAAATATTAATCATATGATATCCTTCAGAGAATCTAAATATCTAGGTATCAATTTTGCAGCTATCCACTTTCAAGAATTATATTTTAATATATTCTAAGATTGCAACTGTAGAAGAGAATTGCAATTTCACTATCAGCTCATTAGAAAATAAAAGGCAAATCATAAGCTTCTTCATCCAAATGTATTTTAGTGCAACAAGTAGCCACGTTAAGAATTATTGTAACTAGACAACTTACCACATAGCTTTAGGAGGGTGAACACTGTAGCAGCAACAAAGAAAACCATTGAGATGGCAACCCAGAAATGCTGGAAAAAAATAAGAGACGGGGAAATTTTAGTTATCAATCCTTAACATTCAGCTTCATAACATATTTTAACAGCATAGTATAGAAATTCAAGGCATATTATAGAAGTCAAATCAATGTAATCCTTATCAGAAGAAAGAAACTACATCAATAGCACCCATAGGGAGGAGAATGAACCATACGAGGACGATAATCCTTACTCTGAATCATTTTCTAATTCAGATGATGATGATATCTCTTTTCATAATGATGAAGATCATCCGATAATGGTTATTAGATATAGTTGTTGTTATGATCAGGACACTAGATTTATAGGAGTCATACTTCATTATTTTATATGTTTTTGTTTTAGAGATGGTAACATTTAGTCAAATATTGCAAAAAAACATTGTACTGAAATTCAATTCCTGAATATAAATGTATGCAAAAGCAGTAGCATATGACACAAGGCATAAGAAGTATAGATTATATACTCGATGCAATATGTTATTCAAGGTTTATATTGGTATATTGTATATTTTCTACATATGCTGGATTTGACAAGTAACAATTTGGAAATATTCAATTTGTAAGTTAAACTTTGTAAATATAAATAACAATATGTTATCTGACATGTAAGATACATAATGTTCAATACCAGTTACACCATGCATCTATCAGGTTGCTAAACCTTAATGCTTACAAAATAAATGATATAAATGCATTATGGTCTCTACAGTAAGAAAATAAAACTTTTAATTTTAGATTGGCACTATAAGATATTAATTTATATTCTAATTCTTCAGGGTACTCCTAGAACTGGTCTTAAGCTATAGGATGTGAAAATTTGTTTCCTTTGCCAAAAGTAGGAATATAGTGGAAGATAGAGTGGCTGCATGTCATTTGAGTAAAAATTATAAATTACTATAAGCATGAATTATCAACATTTCCACATGAATTTTCACTAATACAAAGAACTAATAAATGATATTAGATAGATAACTTTCCAATGAAGTTAATTACTTAAATGAACTCACGGGAAGTGTCTCCCATATTGCTTCATCGCTCATGCTTTCTTCATCTCCTGGCATTAAAGCTCTGCACATTCTGTACGGGAAACGAACATCTGTCACTGCAAAATTGTAATTCATGCAAGCATACTGGAAAACTATGAAAGGGTGAGTGATCTAGTTAAGCACTGAGAGAGATATTACCTGAAATTGTCAATCAAAATTGTTACTTCAAATGCCAGCAAAGGAAGAAAGACAATCTTCAAATTTATGGCTACATCATTAACTGTACAGAACATATAGTATAAACAAAGTTTGAAGAGATGAATTATTTTTACGAAACCACAAATGAGATATCTTCTGTAAGAAGCCACATCAGCATATAGAAGTGCTAAAAACTGCAACAAAAAAACTACTAATGGTGAACATAAACAATAAATCAACTAAATCATATTGCCATATTTCATACCCACCGGTTTCTTACTAATTAAAAGAATCCCCATGCACGCCTACAGTATAGAAACTACACTTTGCTCCCATATCGTTGACATAATAGTGCAGAATGTAAGAAAAACAAAGAGTGTCGGTTTCAGAATAATAAAAAGGCCATACAAGCAGAAGTGAGCCACCTAACTTTTAATACCCATTTCTGTGTCACTACCAACTTTTCATTTGAGCCAGTAGATTTATTGAAAACTACATTGTTGTTCCCTCCAATATTTTCAATGAATAAGAAAATGAGAATAACTGTGTGGAATAGAGACTTAAGAAAATCAAACCAATTTCAAGTAAAATTAAGATTGCAGACCCTTTAACCAATATAATGGAGTTGAAAGAAAATCTTAACTTTGTGTATGTGTAATTGTTAGCCATAATTTTGATGTTCTGTAGTTGATCTTTGAAACATAGTTTTTTGTGTTATCTAGACGTCCAAATGGAGTGTAGAGTGAAAAAGATCCTACATACATATAATACTTCTGGGCCTCGCACTTTATTTGTGCGCATGCATAATTGATAAGAGGGCCTTTTATCTTTTAAAGGGAAATTTGGAAAAATTCTACTATATTTGTTTTCATCATTTTTCCCTAAGCAAATGACATGGGAGTTGACTGCCAACATGAAAACCATAGGGTGGCACTGTAAGCCTATCTCAAACTGCAAGGAAACAAATTATAATCCACATATACGCAACCTGATGACAAAAATTGAGTCAATCCCAAGAAAACCGCAGTAGTAACAGGATGTTGATTACATACCATAAAGGCTCTCGAGATATATGCAGAGAAGCAGTTCAAATGCAATAAGCAAAGGCGTTGCAACAATGGCATGGCATGGCGCCCACTGTCCAATACATAAAATATTTAATATTCTATATTTGTGATAAATTATGGCTATGAAATTATTTAGGCAACCACCATAATTTTATATAATAATCTCCAAGAACTTTAGAAATCATTCAACATACATGACGATTGTGAGGAACCGCTGGAGCAGGTAATGAGAATCTTCCTCGAGCAACAAGTGCGTGAAATAGCCAAAGTGGGAAAAACACTATCCTGCACATAGAAGCAAACAGATGCAACAGTAAGTCTCAAAACAAGAACAAAGTAAGAATAAAGGATACAACAATATGATAAGACTTATGTACTATAGCTGCAGAACATTTTGTTATCTGACTTTGATTAGACTGCTCTTTTATTGTGAACTGGTAATGAATATTTACTTGCTAAACATATCAGAATTTAAGAGACAGTATTACAAGACAAATAGTTTAGAAGTTTGTTTCATAAGCTGGCTGTAAAACCACTAGAACAAAGGACCTCGTGAAGATAAATGGTTACCCCTCTAACAGTCCACTTATGCTCAGTACTCTACTTCTTTGAGCCAGCTAGAGGGCCACTTCAAGTCCATGTCTTTTAGATCAACTGATCATAACTGATTACACATGTCCTGAATAACTAACCTAAACTAGGACACTGGATAATTCTGTAAATCTGTCCTCCAAACAACTTGTCTCAATAGTGTTTTTTTTCTTCTGCCAGCTTGCATCTTACTTAATAGAAAAGAAATATAACATATTTTTGTAGGATGTCTTATTTGTTACTCAATAAATTACCAACATACTTATATCAAAGTGTACCTATTACAAGTTACAACTCAACAAAACAGCCACAATTAACTGCTCTTATCTTTTATGTTAGCACACAAAAATTGAGCTAACAACGTACTGAACAATAATATATAGTCAGAGTGAAAGGAGAATTAGTATTAGTACAATAGTACCTTCCTCATCCATAAGCAAATCAGACATTGAACCCTCACATAAATTATATAGGTTTGAGGTGAGGGGTTTAATGCCAGGCCTTTATTTTTTCAATCAAACGGCTGATATGGGTTCCTAGTTTCCACCACAAGAATAGTTGTTATTGAATGTTATAGGTGTTTCTGATATTAATTTTTGAAATTCATATTATTACAAGAGAGAATTAATGTGATGAGTTTCTCGTTAATTCATATTATTAATCAATTTAATTTTAACTAGTTAACTAACCAAAACGTGATGAGTTTTTCTCTCAATTGAACTATTCTTGAAAATCTATTTTGTGTGGATAAGAGGTTTGAAAGAATTAGCCTGTTTGACTGAATTTTGATTTTGGAAAAATCAAGTTTTCAAAAAGGAAATATTGAGAAAAAGGCTCTCTCTACGATTCATATTCTTCTTTTTCCAAAAACGTTTTTCTTTTCTGGAGAAGAACGAGAAACTGGATTTTTAGCAGACAAAAAAATTCCCTTACTTCAAATACAATATATTCATGCACCATATGAAATACATTAAAGCAAGACCTTTATTCGACAACAAATGCACCAAAATGAAAACACGCACCTGACGATAAATGCAGAACTAATTACAAGCATTCACGATAAACCACACAAACATGTTTGAATGGAAGTTAACAGAATTAAGATCATTCAGCTACACATCCAGCTGGCTACCAACAGAAAAGCCCTTGTTAGTTTGCTTTTCCTACGAGTTCGAGACAGCAGGCCTTGGCTGATAACCACAACAGCAGTAAATCCGCCTCAATTGCGTTAATGGGCATAAAATTATGCAGGTTCAATGGTACTCATTTGAATTTTAGCCTATGGCGATCTCCATAACTTTTCTTTCAGGTCAAACCAAAGGGTTGGGGAAAGAGTTGTGACAAAGTGGGTTGGATTAGGTAATTGACCCAGACCACTCCCGAATGCTTAATATCATTAGGAGTGTTTGATCAAAAGATAATTCCCATATAAATATTGTCACCTTTGACCCCCAATTAATTGTTCAAACAAAAGCAATTCCCATTGCATAACAAAATATCATCCATGCATAAGTTGTTCAAGCTCACCCACTCCTTATCCATCTATCTCTATCTCTACCGACGACCTCCTATTCTATTTCTGATAGCCAATTTACTCAAAACCCAAATACCACCGATAAAGACTAGCCAAATATAACATGCATACATACATATATTATGTACAAATTAGATATGGATATATATAGGGAGGGAGGGAGAGAGAGAGAGAACTGACCACCAAGAGTAGGAGACGATGTGATCGAGCTTGAGGACGAGCAAGAGGGTGAAAGAAGAGAGGAGGGTGTGGGATATGAGGGCCTGAACAGACTTCAATAATCTTCGCCAACTCATCATCTCTCCAGATTTCATAACAGACTGAAAATCCTCCCACCGACCGACCGAATTGCTTCGCTTTCCTTTCAATACTTAATCTCAAACCCTACAAATTTGTGTTTGGATGCCGAGAAAAGGTTCATTGGAGAATACGGAAGATTCCTTGCGCTCTCTGTGTCTGACCCTCTCCTTCTTCTACAACTTTTTTATTTGATTTATTTACATAAAACAAAACGCATTACTTTCTCTGTCCTCCTCACTTCGCTTTCACGATAAAGCAACGCTACCACTGTTTTAGCTCTTTTTTAAAATATAATTATATACTATTGGATTGGATGTAATTTGTAAAAATAGAAATATTATCCTAAGATTTTAGTACAGCTTGAGCTTGCAAGTAAACGCCTCTTTGTTATTGTTATGGATGGAGGCTCTTATAAAGGGCATCCAATCCATTAGACCAATCCAAGTCATTGTCCAACGATTATGGTATATTGGCTATATCTAACTGCAAGTTCAGAAATTTTTAGAATACGAAGATCAAAAGTATGATTTCGAAGAGGATGTAACATGAAATGAAGAGTTTCAAGTCAATCTTTAATCAATTATGGGTGTGGCAAGGAGGTTCAACAAGCGTGCTAAAATTTGAAGATAACATGAATAAAGATAACTTCCAAGAATGGTCACGCACCGTAGAAAGCGTGTTCCATTATACTAAACCACCATATGATCATAAAGTAAAACTAGTAGCTATAAAATTAAGGAAAAAATACTTCAGTTTGGTAGAACAACCTCAAAATACAACGAGAAATAGATGGGTTGTATCAAAATCGTAACATGAGATAAGATGAGAAAAAAATTAAAGAGAATATTTGCATTCTACCCGCAGATATGATGTGTATCTCAAAGTCCAAAAGTTGAAGCAAGTAAGCGTGTGTATAGAGGAGTATGCCACGAAATTTGAGATATTGATGATGAGAGTTGACTTGAGAGAAAATGAAGAACACTCCATTGATCAATTCATTTTTGGTCTAAATTGGAACATTGCAAATATGGTCGATACGAAATCTTAATACACGTTAAATGATGTGATCACATATACATTAAAGGTTTAAATTCAACAAATGCAAAGAAAAACAAACGTATCTCAAAGGTTTGTTAATGCCAACAAGTATGTGGCAAAACATGAGACAAATACAACACCGAAGCCAAAGGCAAGATGTCTACAAGGTAAACCTTGAAAATCCTTCAGATAAACTTTTATTGATTTAACTGACAAACGTTATGGTATATCGGTAGCACTTATGAAAGATTAATACAAGACAAGTGAAGTTGATATGTTTGATGAGTGAGAACATTGTTGAATTTAAGGTGAACAATATTGTGTATGCACATGCAAATCAAGAGTAGTCTTTGATCGAACAAAGAAATCTCGAATCAAGTTTGAGTAAAACAATAGAGGAGACAGGGCCAGCTCGTTTATAAGACAAGTGAAGCAAATTATTTAGGCCCACTTAAAAAATAAGGTCCAAGTATGATAAAAAAGGCCCCAAATTTTAATATGTTAGGTCCATTTTGAAAATTGATACCCCAAATAATAGGGAAAGAATCAGCAGAAAACCATACCTTCAAATAGTTACCAAGGGACCAATCTCAGTCATACGATTATATGACCAACGGTGAAGATGGACGCGGTGGCATTGAGGCGTAAATAAGTCGAAGTTGTAATTTCTTTTCGTCATTTCGCGTTTTCGTCATTTCAATTGGTTTTCTGTTCTGTGCTGAGTTAATTTGAGATCGATCGAGTGATTTGCGATTTTGGGAAGGTAATTTGCGAGAGAAGGTGATTTTGGGAAGGCAATTTGCGAGTAATTTGCGATTTTGGGAAGGCAATTTGCGTTAGTAGTCGATTTGGAGAAGGCGCTTTGCGAGAGGTTGCGATTTTTGAAAACCTAGATCTCTGTAGCTTGCCATTAATTCTGTTGCATTGATGACCGAATTATCGCAGAAGAGGAAGTTCAAGGAGGCTCGTAGCATTGAGAAGAAGAAGACAAGTAATTATTGCTTAATTTGATTGGAGTTTATTTATCTGAACGGTGTTTATACTTGTGTAAATGGGTCGCTGTGAACTGTTTTTGGTATATAAACACGAAATGTGTTTACAGAAAATCTGTTACAGTGTCATTATGGCTTGATTTGATAGGTTTTTGTGTCATATGAAAGCATTTCATATGTTTGGAAATCGCTTGATTTGTGTAAATGGGTCGCTGTAAACTGTTTTTTGGTATATAAACATGAAATGTGTTTACAGAAAATCTGTTTCAGTGTCATTATGGCTTGGTTTGATAGGTTTTTTCGTTAAATGAAAGCATTTCATATATTTGGAACTCGTTTGATTTGTGTAAATGTGTTGTTGTTAACTGTTTTTGGTACGGAAACATTAAATGTGTTTAAAGAAAACATGTTTAAGTGTTATTATTGCTTGGTTTGATAGGTTTTTTCTTTATATGAAAGTCTTTCATATGTTTGGAAACCGCTTGATTTGTTTAAATGTGTCGTTGTGAACTGTCTTTGGTACATAAACATGAAATGTGTTTATAGAAAACCTTTTTCAGTGTCATTATTGCTTGGCTTGATAGCTTTTTTCGTTATATGAAAGCCTTTCATATGTTTGGAACTCGCTTGATTTGTGTAAATGTGTTGCTGTTAATTGTTTTTGGTACAAAAACATTAAATGTGTTTACAGAAAACTTGTTTCAGTGTCATTATTGCTTGTTTGATAGGTTTTTTCTTTATATGAAAGCTTTTCATATGTTTTGTGTATATGTCCATGTTAAATATTTGTTAAGGTATAATGAAATGACTTTAATATTTCTTGATGTGATAGATATTTGTTAATGATATTTTATGTAGGTGAAGTTGATTCTGATTCTGATGACAACCAAACCATTGATTTTGTTATGAAAAATAGGAGAAATGTTGGAGCATTTGTTCGTTTTCCTTTTCCAATTTCTACAGAAGAATGTAATGTGGATGCCTTACCCCAAAAAGAGACAACAAACAAGTCTTGAACAAAGAAGCCTAGAACAGAGAAGCCTATTGTAAAACCCAAATAGAGCATGAAGAAGTCTTGTGTTATAAAAGAAAAACTAATTGTTGAGTGTATAGACATGCGTTCGTCTCCGAGAGGTCTTTTCTGCAGCATGAAGGTTTTTAGTGATAAGAAGAGAAGTTATATTAAGGAGATGGGTTTTGAAGGAATTTTACAGCTTGGATTAAGTCGTACTCAAGGTGCTCTTGGGTACTGGATTATGGAGAGTCTCAATCCTCAGTTTGCAACAATTAAACTGGATGGTGATCGTGATTTACTGATTGAAGAAGAAGATATTCAGTGTACCCTTGGTATACCTCGTGGTCATCGCCCTATTTTGGGTCATAAGGAAGGTGATGCTCTTCAGTTGTGGAGTTCACAATTCAGCAAAACTGGTGAAAAAAAAATCCTTAGTTCATATGTCTATGATGCCATGGAAAGGTAGAAGGAATGGAGTATTTTGTTTAAGCAGAACTTTCTCGTCATGTTTTGCACAAATTTTATAGATTTTGGGTCAAGTAGTTATCCCAACTTGTCATACTTTGGAGGTATAGCAGATGTTGAAGTCATTAAGGACTTCAATTGGTGTTCTCCTATACTATAAAGTTTGAGAAGAAATAGCTACATTTGGAACTCTCAACTAAAGAATGTTAAACGCAGGTACTATGGTTCACTCATATTTTTTACGGTAAGTTTTCCTTTTTTTGTTTTGATAGGTTTTTGTGTATCTGAGAGGCTTTCATATTTATAAAATGAATGTGATTGACATAGTATTATTTGTTTTGTCTCAGTTTTTTTACTTGGATCGAGTTGATTTTGAGGGTTCATATTCCTATAATTGATGCTTGGTCTACATACATGAACGAGCAAGAAAGATAGAGGGATAAGTCTGCACCAATTGTGTTATTTTTATACTGTAGTATGTCGGTAGGTGACTAATATTAACAATCCATGAAGTAGTTTATCATTTGTTATAATAAGTTTGATGTTTTAAGTAATATTATTCATTTTGCAGGATCCACTTGTTCGGGCAAGAAAGTTAACAACTACTTTAAGAAAAGAATGGATTGATGTTGCGCATAAGCAATTGAAAGATTTATTTCTCCGAATTGATCATATTGATTTGGTGTACTTGAAGTTTTTTTGTTTCACTAAATTTTGTATTTTAAATTGTGTATTTTGATCAGAAATCATGTTGCAATCAATAAATTGTGTATATGAAAGGCCTACAGATTTTACAAATTTGCCTTAATGGTGTGATATTTTGATAGATACCTTGTTCTTATTCTTTTGTTAATTATTACATTTGAGTTTCATATAATATATCACAAAAAACCTGATGCAATGTTTTGAACGAGAGTATGTGAAAGACTTTCATATGTTTCCTAAATTTGTAGTATGTGAAAGGCTTTCATATGTTTTGAACGAGTAGCCAGTGGCACTGTTTTGTAATATTCTCCAACTTGTGGGGTTATTAACGATATTTAGCAATGTTTTGGAAATGAGTTAGATATTCAAGTTGTGCATATTGGCGTTCACTTTGCTCTCTTAGTTGCGATTTCCAGAAACGATATTCAGAGCAAATTCAAACCAAATAATTCATCAGAGAATGAAGAATTGCTGAGGATCTGATAATCTTGGAAGCAGTTCTGACAACATGTTGGAAGTGCGCCGAAAGAGGAAAGCCGGTAAGCATTGATAGCTAATAAATCAATTTTAGTGAACCGTAGTTCGTGATTTTGTAGGCTTCGTGATTTGTAGTCTATTTCGAGCTTTACACAAGTATTTACTGATTTAGTTTGAACAAGTAAATTTGAATTTCATTGTTCGATTTAACAAGTTGTAGTTTGAAATCATGATATGTTGTTCGATTTGTTGAATTTTCGTGATTCTGTGTGTAGATTCAAGGCCTGAAGACAATCTAGTAATCAGTGCAGTAATTAAAAAGGCAAGAATACAAAACATTGATGAACAGATTGAGAAGGGGGAAGGTACTAGTGCCACTGCTGGTACTATTGTTACTGTACCTGATGTTGTGGCACCAGGGGAGATGGAGGTTGATGACATGCAAAAGAAAAGTGGTGGTAGAGCCAAACAGATTAAGAAGAAGAATGTAAAGAAAGGGAAGAAGAAAATCCCTCAACCGCGTTTGGACAGACTCGACACTCGATCATCCCCAGATAAGTTACATTATGCTATTTCAGTATTCAGGTGATTTTCCTGCAAAATTCTGAGCAGTTAAATATGGATTCAAAGGAAGGAGGATCTGTTAATCGACCATCAGTGCTCGACGGAACAAACTATGGGTACTAGAAAGCACGAACGTGTGCCTTTTTGAAGTCTCTCGACAGCAAAACCTGGAAGGCTGTCATTAATGGATGAGAGGAACCTCACTATGCTGATGCTCAAGGAAATCAAACCAACATCAAACCAGAAAAGGAGTGCAGCGCGGAAGAAGATGAAGCCGCCCTAGGTAATTCTCGTGCACTCAATGCTATATTTAATGGAGTAAACAAGAATGTGTTTCGACTTATAAACACGTGCACAAGCGCCAAAATTGCTTGGGACACTCTTGTTGTTGCTTATGAGGGTACTTCCAAAGTCAGAGAGCAAAAGTTACAGTACCTCACGACCAACTTTGAGGCTCTTACCATGAATGAAGATGAAACCATAGTTGAGTTTAATGTGCGCATCAAGGATCTAGCCAATGAATCATATTCACTTGGCAAACCTATGACTGATGAAGATTTGGTCAGAAAAACACTGAGAGCCCTAAGTCCCAGATTCAAGATGAAGATTACAGCCATCGAAGAAGTTCATGACTTGAAGACACTGAAGTTTGATGAACTCATGGGATCCCTAATGACTTTCGAGCTCTCCCTACCTCTAATCGAGAACAAGAACAAAGGTGTTGCTTTCAAAAGTTCTGTCCAAAAGCAGAAGAACTTGGTGTGCTCTGATTCAGACAGTGACATTGACGAAACTATCGCTATGCTGGCCAAAAACTGCAATAAAGTCATGGAAAGATTCAACCAGATGAAAGGACGGAATGTCACCCGAGAAGTCAGAGACAAGCCGCAACACAAGTTCCAGAAGCTCGAAAGCACAAATAGCGATGGTAGACGAGGAGAACGATCAGGAAAAGGAGTTCAGTGCTTTAAATGTGATGGGTGTGGGCACATGCAGAAAGAATGTTCTAACTTCTTAAAGAAACAGAAGAAGGGATTCAATACCTCTCTAACTGGCGATGAAGATGAGGAAGATAGTGATTCTGAGCATACAAGTAACTATGTTGCTTTTACTGCCTCTACAATAAATGAACCATCCGAGAGTTCAAAGAAGTATGACTCTAATGATGAGCTATCTGATGAGACCCTCAACAACGCTTACAATGACTGGTATGTCAAGTGGCTTGAAGACTCTCAGGTAATCGAAAAACAAAATGCTCTCATTCTTTCTCTTAATGAAGACAAGTCACGACTTCTCGAAACTACTGTTGATCTAAAAAGGGAAGTGGCTCGATTAAGAAGCGAGTTAGAACAAGTCACCAAGTCTGTAAAGATGATGAATCCATGCACCGACACTCTAGACCAAATCCTCTCGATTGGAAAACCAGCTAGAAATATGGAGGGTCTTGGATATACAAAAGAAGCTTCATCATCACACACCGTCTTCGTTCCTCAGAAGTTCGTCACCCACAAGCCTCGTCAGAAGTCTACTAACTTCACACCTGACCAAGCGACCAAAAAGCCTCATACCCTGGTCGCTTCACAGACACAGAACAAAAGACATAACTGGGTATGTCACCACTGTGGACGAAGAGGTCATATTCGACCTTTCTGCTATCGCCTATATGGAAGGAGCTTCTTCAAGCAAAGGACCACCATCAAGAAAGCACAACCACGAAAGGAATGGCGAGTCAAGGAGGTAAACTATCGAGCAAATATTGCTTACACCGCTCTAAAGACCTCAACCAACAATGATTGGTACTTTGATAGTGGATCCTCTCGACATATGACTGGTAATAGCTCATTCTTGGTCACTTTAATACCTTGCACTAATAGCTTTGTCACCTTTGGTGATGGAGTAAAAGCTAGAGTACTCGGGAAAGGAAAACTCATTCTTCCCAACTCACCATGCCTGAAAGAGGCTCTACTGGTAGAAGGTCTTACAGCCAACCTCATCAGCATCAGTCAAATATGCGATCTGAATCTGGATGTCAATTTCACTCGTGACAAGTGCACTGTCAAGGACGAACACCAGAAGGAAGTCATGACAGGTCACATGTCTCTTGATAACTATTATATGTGGTCTCCAACAGTTACAACAAAGTGCCTTTTATCTAAAGCTCAAGAGATGAAGCTATGGCATCAAAAACTCGGTCACATCAACTTGAGAAGCATGCAGAAGATTCTCTCTGAAAAGGCGATCATTGGAGTTCCCAATCTCAAGATTGTTGAAGGAAAAATTTGTGGAGAATGCCAGATTGGGAAACAAGTCAAGACGTCACACAAGAAGGTACAACATCTTACTACTTCACGTGTTCTAGAACTTCTACATGTTGACCTTATGGGACCTATGCAAGTGGAAAGTCTAGGAGGCAAGAAGTACATATTTTTCTGTGTTGACGACTTCTCAAGATACACCTGGGTAGACTTTATTAGAGAAAAGTCAGACACCTTCTCAGTCTTTGAAGCCATATGTCGTAGAGTTCAACGAGAAAAAGGAGAAGCCATTGGGAAAGTCGTCCGACTTCGAAGTGATCATGGAAAGAAGTTTGAAAACATCAGCTTCGCAAATTTTTGTGATGCTGAAGGAATTGCACACGAATTTTCTGCTCCCATCACTTCTCAGCAGAACGGGATCGTAGAAAGGAAAAATCGTACTCTTCAAGAAATGGCAAGAGTTATGATGCTAGCCAAAGACATCCCGCAACACTTCTGGGCTGAAGCTCTGAATACGGCTTGTCATATTCATAATAGAGTGACCCTCCGCCCTAGAACTTCGCCCACTCTTTATGAAATATGGAGGGGGAGGAAGCCTAATGTCAAATATTTCCATGTCTTTGGATCAATCTGCTACATACTTGCAGATAGGGAACCTCGACGCAAACTTGATCCTAAAAGCGATGAAGGCATCTTCCTTGGATACTCCAGAAATAGTCGGGCTTTTCGTGTATTCAACAAACGCACCCGGACTATCATGGAATCCATCAATGTTGTGATCGATGACAGTAACGAGCAACCCAGTGACGAGGACGAAGAAGCCTTAAATCTCTCAGGAGAAGTCAGACCAGAAGTCAGAGGAGAAGTCAGACCGGAAGTCAGAGGCGAAGAGCGCAATAAAGAATCTGAAGACGAAAGCCCAATCATCTCGGACAAAGAGGCATCTCCCATAGAACAGAGAGCTCCATCAAGAAGAATTCAGAAGAATCACCCATCTCAAGATGTGATATGAGACATCAATGAAGGAGTGCAGACTCGACAAAAGGCACCTATAGACTATAAAGAGATGATAGGTAACATTTTCTTTATTTCCAAAATTGAGCCAAAGAATATACAAGAAGCCATCAATGATGAGTACTGGGTCTGCGCCATGCAAGAAGAATTGGTTCAATTTGCAAGGAATGAAGTCTGAGAACTAGTACCCAAGCCAGAAAATGTCAATGTCATCGGGACAAAGTGGATATTCAAAAACAAGACTGACGAGAAAGGAAACATCACTCAAAACAAAGCAAGACTGGTGGCTCAGGGGTACACACAAGTAGAAAGAGTTGACTTCGAAGAAACTTTAGCTCCGGTAGCCAGACTGGAAGCCATACGACTTCTTCTCGGCATAGCATGCCATCTGCGTTTCAAACTCTATCAGATGGATGTAAAGAGTGCATTCCTTAATGGAAATCTCAACGAATAAGTCTATGTTGCTCAACCAAAGGGATTCGAAGACCATGACTCTCCTCATCATGTCTACAAACTAAAGAAAGCCCTCTACGGCCTCAAACAAGCTCCACGAGCATGGTATGAACGTCTTACCCAATTCCTAGTACAAAATGGCTATATTTTAGGGGGAGTAGACAAAACTCTCTTTGTGAAGAAGGAAGGAAGGGATATCATGATTGCTCAAATATATGTCGATAATATTGTATTTGGAGGAAAGTCAGACAAGATGGTGGAACGTTTCGTACAACATATGCAGTTTGAGATGAGTATGGTCGGTGAGCTCACATACTTCCTAGGCTTCCAGATCAAACAAATGACAGATGAAATATTTATCTCCCAAAGCAAATATGCAAAGAACATTGTGAAGAAGTTCGGGTTAGAAAAGGTCTCTCACAAAAGAATTTCTATTGCCACACATGTCAAATGCACAAAGGACGAGACGGGAGAACCAGTTGATCAAAGCCTTTATCGAAGCATAATAGGAAGTCTTCTCTATCTAACAACAAGTCGACCCGACATTGCTTTCTCCGTGGGAGTCTGTGCTCAATATCAAGCCAATCCAAAAGTCAGTCACTTAGCTCATGCCAAGAGGATGATAAGGTACATCTCGGGAACCTCTGAATTGGGGTTGCTATATTCTTTTGATACCTCTCCTACTCTTGTTGGATATTGTGATGCTGACTGGGCGGGAAGCACACCAGATCGAAGAAGTACCTCTGGAGGTTGTTTCTACCTGGGGAATAATCTTGTGTCTTGGTTCAGCAAAAAGCAAAATTGTATTGCTTTGTCTACTGCTGAGTCCGAATACATTGCAGCTGGAAGTAGTTGTACTCAGCAGAGTATGGTGTCAAGCAAGAAGTCATGACTTTGTTCAGTGACAACATTAGTGCAATCAATATCTTGAAGAACCCAGTTCAACATAGCAAAACAAAGCATATTGATATCAGGCATCACTTTATTCGAGAGCTTGTAGAAGACAAGAAGATAAAGCTCGAGTACCTACCCACTGAGAAACAAGTCGCTGACATCTTCACAAAGGCGTTAGATGCTAACAGGTTTGAAAGTCTGAGGTCATCCCTTGGACTTTGCTGTCTGGAGTAACCAGAAGTCAAGACAAAAGAGATGGAGCTTTTAGTTGATTTTTACTCTCTCTCTATCAGGACCAACCAAGGTTCACAAAATCAAGCCGGGCCCAAAATTCCTTTGTCAAAAGCCCAGTTGAAATTTTTTTTTTTAAATTCAAAAAGGGAATGATTGAAAACTGACGACGAACCAATCAGCTCTCAATCCATTCAACTTCCATGCAGAAAAGGCTCTGCACATCCCCTCCACCTTCCCAAAACCGCTAGGGCACCACGGAAACGAAAAACAAACCTGCAAACTATAGCAGTTATTTTTTTTTCTCTCAAAATTAACTCTGATCAAGCCCTCTGTCAAATGGACGGTACTCGAAGTGGACGCGTACCATCTACCTCTAAGAAATTACGAGCAAAGATGAGGGCGAAGGTGATTGCTAAGAAGTTGTCGGCCTTAAAATCAACTACGAACAGATATGGAGTGAAGATTCGTGGAAGAAATCTCTCGGGGGAAGGATCGACGAGACCTCAGGATGCTCCAATAGAGGCAATCCCCACTAAAGAAAAGGACAACAGTGCACCCAAATCTGCTAACCTAGAGGAGGAAGGCTCTCACTCTTCTACACCCTTACAAGGTAATCCTACTGCCACTTCTGAAGTAGACCCTAATGTAGTTACGACATTTTTAGAGATTGGCTGATTTTTAAAGAAGTTGAAGAAACATGTTACAAAGAATGTCGAAGCATCTTCTACGACATCTTCTGTGACATTGTTGACGGCGTCTCGGCAAGCATCCTGATCGACAGAAATCAGGAAAGTGCAGATTCGGCAGAAAAGCAAGAAGAGGATTAGGAAAGTGCAGAACGACTCCTAATCTGAAAAGGAGAAAGACGGCGATTAAGAGGAAACCCTTTAGGGTTAGTACTCATCCACGATTGCTATAAAAGCTTAGGCTACCCCCTTAGCAATCGTGTGGTTCTTTATTTGTTTCCTAGCAACAATTTGCAAGGTTCTTAGACGTGAAGGTTTGCGGGCTGAGAAATTGCAGATTGAGCTTAGGATATTATGTATCACATAACTATAGAGAGTTAGGTGATTGAGGGTTTACTGAAGTCGTGAGTTGAAGACTGCACGCAACCACCAAGCTTGAAGAAGACTTGAAGACGACAGAGCAAGGCGATTGCTCGAAGAGTGGAATCAAGACGTTCTTGGATTCAGGGGGAGACCCTGAGATAGATTGCACTGTAAGACGTAGCATAAAGTATAGATCTAGGAGTGATCACATGTACTTGTATGTTCTGACGGATTACTGATAAGTGAAATCTTTCCACTAGGCTGAGAGCCCCCAGACGTAGGTGACGTTGCACCGAACTGGGTAAACAATCTGCTGTGTCATTACTTATAGCTTTATATTTATTGTCATGCACTATCTACGCAAGAAGTCAGACACAACGTTACAGCATTCTGTGTAACATTGTGTGTGGCATCTTGCACGACTAGCTGATCCGAATTTTCAATTGGTATCAGAGGGGGCACCTATAGCTTTAGGTGAGTTCCTAAACAAATATTTTGATCAAAGATGGACAATACCAGAGAAGGAGGATCCATAAATCGACCACCTGTTCTAGATGGAAGCAACTATGGCTATTGGAAGGCTCGAATGTGTGCCTTCATAAAGTCACTAGACAACAAGACATGGAAGGCTGTACTCAATGGTTGGAATGCACCACAACTCAGTGACAGTGATGGCAATCCTATCGGCCCAAAACCAGAAAAAGACTGGACCGATGATGAAGATGAAGAATCACTGGGAAATTCTCGAGCTTTGAATGCTATCTTCAATGGTGTTGGCAAGAACGTGTTCAGACTAATCAACACATGCACAACTGCCAAATCAGCATGGGACATCCTGGTCGTAGCATATGAAGGAACAACTAAGGTTCGAGAACAGAAACTGCAATACCTGACTACCAACTTCGAAGCCCTCATCATGAAGGAAGATGAATCAATTGCAGATTTCAATGTTCGCATTCGTGATCTAGCAAATGAATCCTATTATCTGGGAGAACCAATGTCTGATGAGAAATTGGTAAGAAAAACCTTACGTGCTCTTAGTCCTAGGTTCAAGATGAAGATCACAGCAATTGAAGAAGTTCATGACCTCAAGGTCTTGAAATTTGATGAGCTGATGGGGTCTCTAATAACCTATGAGTTGTCTCTACCCAACATCGACAAAAGGAACAAAGGAGTTGCTTTCAAAAGCTCAACACACAAGCAACCAAACCCTGAGGATTCGGATTCTGATGAAGACATCGAGGCTACAATGGCCCTTCTCACAAAAAATTACAACAAAGTCATGAGAAGATTTAGTCGAATGGGTGGACGGAATGTCACAGCAAATGCCAGAAACAAAGCTCCACAAAAAGCTCAAGTTGGAGGTAGTCTTGACAGACCAAACAGGAGTGGGGAAGAAAACAAAAACAAAGGACTTCAATGTCATGAATGTGAAGGATTCGGCCACCTCCGTAGAGAATGTCCAAGTTTCCTCAAACAACAAAAACGAGGATACAATGCCACCCTATCAGATGATGACAATGAAGATAGTGGATCTGAAGAGGTAAGCAACTTTGTTGCATTCACTACTACTACTCCTACATGTAATGTTGATAATGTTGTCGACATCAATGATGATCCAACTCCAAATGAGAATTGGACTAAAGAGCAACTAGTTGAGGCATACAAAGGCTTGCATACCATATGGATCAAGGAAACTCTGATACTTGATCAACAAGGCGAAAGGATCATTAGTCTTACCAACGACAAGTCAAGATTTCTAGAGACGATCGTGGAGGTGAAACGAGAGATCACCAGACTTAATGGAGAAATTAGTCTCATGACTAAATCGGTAAAGATGATGAATCCGAGCACAAAAAGCCTTGACAAGATTTTATCGGTGGGAAAACAGTCCAAAGATACGACGGGACTAGGGTACACACATGCTGTCCCCTCAACGGCAGGGACAAAGTTTATCCCACAACAAGCCATGGCTGACAAGAAACTACTGGATGCCCCAACACATCCTACAAGACGACCTACAACAAAAGCCATAACATCGTCTACAACTTGTTCTTGTCAAGTAACTGCTAGAAGACATCCTCCACGCAGACAACAAAGCTACAGAAGACCAGCTTATCAATATCAATGGATATGCCGTTACTGTGGTCAACCTGGTCACATCAGACCTTTTTGTTTTCAACTTCTTGAGAGGAAGCAAGCTCAGCTACAACAAAAGAAATATCAAAGGCATCTCTCATCTCCTCCGAAGACATCCCGCCTTGAATGGAGACCTAAGAACCTGGTCTATAGAGCTAATGTTGCATATACATCCTTGAGTGCTTCAACAAACAAGGACTGGTATCTCAACAGTGGATGCTCTCGACACATGACAGAAACTCCAGAATTCCTCTCTGATCTTAAACTATACACAAACTGCTTTGTTACGTTTGGAGATGGCATTCGAGCTAGAATTATCGGAAAAGGAGTACTTAAGCATCCAGGAGCCACCTGCCTGATTGAAGCATTACTTGTAGAAGGACTTGAAGCTAACTTGATTAGTATCAGTCAGATTTGTGATCAGGATTCAGAAGTGAAATTCACAAAAGAAGCCTGTATAGTTAAAGACTTTAATCAAGTCACTATTCTACAAGGAGTTCGCTCAACGGACAATTGCTATATCTGGTCTCCCGAGACACATATCGAAGCAACCAAGTGCCTTGTCTCCAAAGCAGAAGAAACCAAACTATGGCACAGAAAGCTTGGACATCTAAATCTTAGAAGCATGCAAAAAGCAATCTCAGAGCAGGCAATCACAAGTATTCCAAACCTGAAAATAATAGAAGGAAAGATCTGCGGAGAATGTCAGATTGGTAAGCAAACCAAGATGTCACACAAGAAGCTACAACATATCACCACCTCTCGGGTACTTGAGCTGATACATGTTGACCTCATGGGACCAATGCAAGTTGAAAGCCTTGGAGGAAAACGATACGTCTTTGTGTGTGTAGATGATTACTCACGTTACACTTGGGTTGACTTCCCTCGTGACAAATCAGACACCTTCTCGATCTTCAAGAATCTATGCATCCAAGTCCAACGAGAAAAAGGAGAGACAATTGGCAAAATCATCCGCCTTCGTAGTGATCATGGTCGAGAGTTCGAAAACAGCAAGTTTGCAGATTTCTGCAACTCAGAAGGGATAGCACATGAATTCTCAGCGCCAATCACTCCTCAACAGAATGGCATTGTTGAGCGCAAGAACAGGACTCTACAGGAGATGGCGAGAGTTATGATGCTGGCTAAAGACATACCAACGCACTTTTGGGCAGAAGCACTTAACACTGCTTGCAATATCCACAATCAAGTCACTCTCCGACCAGGTATGTCAGTAACTCATTATGAAATATGGAGGGGGAGAAAGCCCAATGTTAAGTACTTCCATATCTTTGGCTCCACTTGTTATATACTGGCTGATAGAGAGCCTCGTCGAAAGCTTGACCCAAAAAGTGATGAAGGCATCTTCCTTGGCTATTCAAGGAATAGTCGCGCATACCGAGTCTTCAACAAACGAACCAAGACCATGATGGAATCAATCAATGTTGTTGTTGATGATGCCTGCGAAGATGCCTCAGAAGATGCGACAGACGAAGACGGAGCCTATCCGCCCAATAATGTCAGGAAGAATGCTGGTCCTAATGTCATAAAAGATGCTAGCAGCAAAACAGAAGATGATACCGCCAATAACGAAGTAGCTCCTGAAACCAGCAACAAGAATCCCTCACGAAGAGTCTAGACCAACCATCCTATCTCTGGAGTTATTGGAAACTTGAATGAAGGCATACGGACCCAGTCAAGAACTCCTGAAGATTACAACGAGATGATAGGAAATATTTGATTCGTTTCAAAGACAGAACCCAAAAACATCAATGAAGCCATCAATGATGAGTATTGGGTCAATGCTATGCAAGAAGAGCTGATTCAATTTGAGAAAAATCAGGTATGGGAACTGGTGCCCAAACCAAGTGAAGGAAACATCATAGGCACCAAATGGATCTTCAAGAACAAATCCGATGAGCTTGGCAACATCACTCGCAACAAAGCAAGGTTAGTTGCTCAAGGGTATACTCAAATTGAGGGTGTCGACTTCGATGAGACCTTTGCTCCTGTGGCAAGACTTGAAGCAATCCGTCTCCTGCTAGGGATATCATGCCATCTACAGATAAAGCTCTACCAGATAGATGTCAAAAGTGCGTTCATGAATGGGGATCTCAATGAAGAAGTATATGTGTCACAACCCAAAGGATTTGTTGACCCTCACTATCCTGATCATGTGTATAAACTCAAGAAAGCTCTTTATGGGTTGAAACAAGCACCAAGGGCTTGGTATGAAAGGCTCACAAAATTCCTCATCCAAAGCGGCTACACTAGAGGGGGAGTCGACAAGACCCTATTTGTGAAGAATGAAGACGAGAATCTAATGATAGCTCAAATCTATGTCGATGACATTGTGTTTGGAGGGATGTCAAGCAAGATGGTAGAGATATTTATTCAACAGATGCAATCAGAATTCGAGATGAGCATGGTGGGAGAGCTTACTTATTTTCTAGGCTTCCAAATCAAACAACAAAAGGATAGCATCTTCGTATCTCAGAGCAAATATGCGAAGAATATTGTCAAGAAGTTTGGGCTAGAGAAAGCCTCACATAAAAGGACACCAGCAGCTACACATGTCAAGCTAACTAAAGATGATCCAGGAGAAGCTGTCGACCAACACCTATACAGAAGCATCATCGGTAGTCTTCTCTACCTCACTACAAGTCGACCAGATATTGCCTACTCTGTAGGAGTATGTGCAAGATATCAAGCTAATCCTAAGGTCATTCATCTCTCCCAAGCCAAAAGAATTATTAGATATATCTCTGGGACTACAGACTTGGGTTTGTTATATTCATTTGACACATCCTCTACCTTGGTGGGGTATTGTGATGCCGATTGGGCTGGAAACACATCGGATAGGAAAAGCACATCTGGAGGATGCTTCTTCCTTGGCAACAACCTCATATCATGGTTTAGTAAGAAGCAAAACTGTGTTGCTCTTTCCACTGCCGAATCGGAGTATATTGTTGCTGGGAGTAGCTGCACAAAACTACTTTGGATGAAGCAGATGTTAGTCGAATACAATGTCAGACAGGATGCCAAGACATTATATTGTGATAATGTCAGTGCTATCAACATCTCCAAAAACCCTGTCCAACATAGCAAGACCAAACACATTGATATTAGACATCACTTCATTTGAGAATTGGTCGAAGACAAGAAGATCATCTTAGAGCACATTCCCACAGAGAAGCAACTTGCAGATATTTTCACAAAAGCATTAGATGCAAGCAGATTCGAGGATCTCAGATCATCACTCGGTATGTGCACCATCAGTGAACAATAAGAAGTTGCAGAAACGGTTGAGAGGAGTTAGTTGGTGCCTCTTCATGAACCGGTCGAAAATCCAACAAATGTCATTGGGCCAAGCATATCAAAAGCCCATATAAAAGAAAAGGAAGATACGCTCAGACGCTAGAATGATTTGAATCGTTTTAAAAAAAAACCTAGTCTGCCTCTCTCTTCTGTGTTTGCTCTCATCTCCTTCGCCATTCACTCTCTGCTAATCTCTCAAACAAAAATGGTGAAAACTAGAAGCCCAGTAGCCCCAAAGGAAGCCACCGATTCAAAGAAAGCTGAATCTAAAGGCTCCAGAAGCAGTAGAGCGAAAACAAACAAGCATGGAGTGCGAATCAAAAGGCAAAAAACTCTGAAGAAGTCAAAAGAAATTCTCAAAGATGCTTCACCAGAGAAAGCCCCAATGCCAGTTTTTACTCGAGTTCCCAAAAAGTCCCGGACCGGAAGCGCTGCTTTCTCAATGTCTGACCTAACTGGGCTAGAAAGAGAGAATGATCTTGGCCAGGAAAATCGAGAAGCCTCCATGCAAATCGTCGCAGTTCCAACACCAACAGGTAACGATTTCTCTGCCGATACCTCTAGAAACAGTGATTTGTTAGAATCACTGCTGGAAAACCAGGACCCACCTCAAGAAGGTGTGGTAGAAGAACTGATACGTCCGGAAGGAGAAAAGGAGGATCTGACTCCGGTCAGTCATGGGTTGGAACGCATTGCGGAAGGAGAAGGAGGAGAAGAAGAAGGAACAGATGTCATACCAAAAGCCACTGAAAAAGTTGTAGAAGAGGAAGAAATAGCTGACTCGGAAGAAGCCGAGGAAGAAGAAGAGAAAGAAGAAACCAGAAACGGAGAAACCGATCTGAAAGAAGCTGAGAAGAACAAGGATGCCACCACCAACAACACAGAAGAAAACCCTCTGGATGCCAGAGAAGATGTCATGGAAGAAGCCGCTGAGATGGCACACACAGTCCTATCGTCCCTGAAGAAAAAGGTTCTAGAAGAAACTGAAATTTTGGTTGTTATGGTTGGAAAACTTAAAGAAACAAGGAAAAGAAAGGAGGTTAAGGAGGCTGGAGGTCCCAGCAACAAAAGGAAAAAGTCGCATGTCAAAGAAAAGGGGAAGAAAGTGATCGCGACAAGGAGTTTGATGGATGAAACAACTGATGATGACGCTGAAGAGGTCCCTGCTGAGGAAGGAAAGAAGAAGAAAGCCCTGAAGACAACCAAGAACACCGTGAGTGTAACTTACGACAATGTGTCGTTTCACTCAGCAGAAGGTGCAAAGAGGTGGGAGTTTGTGTTTCAGAGAACCACATACCCAGAGAAGACATTGTCGACGGAGCTGCTTGGGCTAGAGGCCATTATACAGCTCCTGGAGAAGGCAGAATTAATGAGAACCGTCTCAAACATTGGTAACCACTATCCCCTCTTGGTTAAAGAGTTCATTGCAAATTTGCCTACCACGTTTGGTACCCCAGATGCTCTAGAGTTTGATAAGGTATATGTCAGAGGCATTCGCTTTGACATCTCCTCTGACATTATCAATGACTTCCTGGGAAGGAAGAGGGTTCGATCTGTGCCACCACCCGACCTAAGCAAAGTCCTCCGTGAGATCACCGGAGATAAAAGCAGAACATGGTCATCCAAAGGAACCGTGGCAGCATCAGATCTGACTTCCAAGTACTCCATTCTCTTCTGGATTGGAGTGGAAAATTGGGCGCCCTCGACCCACGCATCATCTATCAAACCTGAGCTGGCAATACTGATCTACCAAATAGGCACTGGATCTAAACTTGACTTTGGACAATTTGTGATTGATCATCTTGTTCGCCATGCTAGATCTCTTGCTGTGAAAATTCCCATTGCCTTTCTATCCCTTATCTCTGAACTACTTGTACATCAACACCCCGGAGTGTTGAAAACATCGGATAAGGTGGGCAAAAGAGGAGGATTGATTGTGGTGAGCCACAAGTTGTTTGAGGGGAAGCATGCTCCTGATCTTGTCAGGCCGGAAGCCAAGGCAAAGACCAGTCGAGCCACAAGTATCGTCCCTCTAACCAGGACCACCAGCAGGGATGCAGTCATGCTTGAACGAGAGATTGCTGTGCTTGACGAGGACATTGCAAATTTGAAGACAGCTCTGAAGCACCTCTCACAGCGCCGAACTCACTGCGCCAACCTGCTGAAATCCATGACTCCTCCGGGCTCTGAAGATGATGTCACAACCTCCCTACCTAATGATCCAGAAGAAGCTACCCAAGAAGCCTCCGCTGAAAACACTGAAGCAACAGAGACTGCAAGTTCCAGCAGCAGCTCTATTTAAAAATTTCATGAAACTCTCTGACTCTTGAACTACTGAACAACTTTTATTTTTGTAATATTTGGTGAACAATGTATCACGCTTACTCTCGACAGCTGATTGAGAGCAAGTGTGAGTTATGTTTGGTTTATTTTGCTTATTTCCCGGATTTGCTACAATATTTGTTTATACTTTGGCTCTTTTTGAGCCAGCAAGGGGGAGTAAGTTTAAATTGGATATACGCGCGCGATGATACGAGGAAGAAAGATAGAGACAACGCGACGCGAAGACACAAGACGCGATGATACGCGCGACACCACAAGACGCGATGATACGTGCGATACTGCCGATCGACGAGACGACAAAAGCGATGCAGAATGCGACGCAGAAGACGACAAAGAATGCTGTCCTTAAAAATAGCCAAAGGGGGAGATTGTAGTTACGACGTTTTTAGAGATTGGCTGATTTTTAAAGGAGCTGAAGAAACATGTTACAAAGAATGTCGAAGCATCTTCTACGACATCTTCTGTGACATTGTTGACGGCGTCTCGGCAAGCATCCTGATCGACAGAAATCAGGAAAGTGCAGATTCGGCAGAAAAGCAAGAAGACGATTAGGAAAGTGCAGAACGACTCCTAATCTGAAAAGGAGAAAGACGGCGATTAAGAGGAAACCCTTTAGGGTTAGTACTCATCCACGATTGCTATAAAAGCTTAGGCTACCCCCTTAGCAATCGTGTGGTTCTTTATTTGTTTCCTAGCAACAATTTGCAAGGTTCTTAGACGTGAAGGTTTGCGGGCTGAGAAATTGCAGATTGAGCTTAGGATATTGTGTATCACATAACTATAGAGAGTTAGGTGATTGAGGGTTTACTGAAGTCGTGAGTTAAAGACTGCACGCAACCACCAAGCTTGAAGAAGACTTGAAGACGACAGAGCAAGGCGATTGCTCGAAGAGTGGAATCAAGACGTTATTGGATTCAGGTGGAGACCCTGAGATAGATTGCACTGTAAGACGTAGCATAAAGTATAGATCTAGGAGTGATCACAGGTACTAGTATGTTCTGACGGATTACTGATAAGTGAAATCTTTCCACTAGGCTGAGAGCCCCCAGACGTAGGTGACGTTGCACCGAACTGGGTAAACAATCTGCTGTGTCATTACTTATAGCTTTATATTTACTGTCCTGCACTATCTACGCAAGAAGTCAGACACAACGTTACAGCATTCTGTGTAACATTGTGTGTGGCATCTTGCACGACTAGCTGATCAGAATTTTCACCTAATATATCTGAAGAAGCTCTAGGGACTCCCTTTCTTGAGATTCATGGTGCTAGCTGTAAGGATCGGTCCAGCCCCCCAAAATCAACACCCGCACCAGAGAAGTCCCCACTAAACGAAGCCACATAGAAAGCCGACAGTCCACTTGTCGCCCGGGACAGTGATCCAAGGCTGAATGAAGTTATCCCAGAAGTTGCTCAACCTGTAGACAATATTGTCAATATAGAAGAAGGAGATACGGCAGAGACTATGAAAGAAGAAGTTGTGCCTAAAAGGCTTGAGAGAATGAAACCACCAACAAGAAAGTTGGTTGATGAAGAAGAAGAACCCCACGTACCAAAAAGATTAACCCCAAAAAGAAAAACCACAGAGGAAAGAGAAACATCTGCTTCTAAACCATTGAAGAAGTCTAGAAGGAAGTCATTGACTTCGGTAACAACCTCTGCCCCAGAAGAAGATAAGTCAGAAGAAGAAGAAACTCGTGTCATACTTCCACGGGTCAAGAAGTCAATGGGAGGTCTAAAACTCCCCAAAAATGTTCCAAAGGCTCCAACACACAACGTCTCGTTTCACTCTGTAGACAACACGGTCAAATGGCAGTATGTGTACCAGCGCAACATCTACCCGGAGAGAGAGCTCTCTACAGAAGCTCAGGGAATAAACACAATTGTGGAACTCCTCCGTGGCTCAGGCCTGACCAACACGGCCATCAACATCGGGTCGTTCTACCCAGCGCTGGTCAAAGAGTTCATTGTCAACCTCTCAAGCGAGTTTAATGACCCAGAAGACGCGGAGTACAGGAAGGTATTTGTTCGGGGAGAATGCTTTGAGATATCTGCCACAACTATCAATGCTTATCTAGGCAGAGAGGACCCAGAAGTCACTCCTGAAGTTCCGCACTTGAACAATGTGGCTTTTGAGATCACTGGAGGAGGGAAGAAGGTCTGGCCCTTCAAGGACACCATTGCGGTCGCAGAGCTCACTGTCAAATATTCAATTATGTACCGCATTGGCTTGACAAACTGGGCGCCCTCCACTCACGGGTCGAGCATCAAAACTGAACTAGCAAAGCTAATATACCAAATAGGTACGCAATCCCCTCTTGATTTTGGCTCATATGTCATTGAACATCTTGTCAAACATGCCAAATCATGTGCTGTCAAGCTGCCTATTGGGTTTCCGTCTTTGATCACCGGACTTCTCCTCCAACAATGTCCTCACATTGTTCGAGAGATGGATGTTCCTGGAAAGAAGCCACTGCCCTTCACTATCAGCCTCAAAAACTTTGAAGGCAAGCATATGAGGGATCTCGCTCCTCCCATGACCAAAGCATCAGAAGCTGGTTCCAGCTCCCGACCTTCAGGACCACTTAGCACCAGAATGGAGGAAGAATTTGTGGACATGATCAATGACTTGGAGAAGTCGATTGATGTTCTGACGACCCGTAAGACTGCCCGTGAAGCCCTTCTCAATGACTTTCGCATTGCTCCTGCTGAAGATGACGATGTCGATGACTCCACCTTGTTTTCAATATTTCTCTGATCTAGCATGATAACTTGTTCCAAACACACTACTTAAATCCTTGGGGACTGTCCGAGTTAATTTTCTGCACTCTGAGACATTTGTTGTTTTTGTTTTGTTTGGGATATTTTGCTCATGTTATGAGCTGGCTTATTTGCTCATGTTTGAGCTGGCTTATACCCTGCTGTTATTCGAATTTTGTTGTATGATTGTCTTTGGCAATATTGTTAGATAAACAGGGGGAGATAGATAGGCTAGCGGGCAAGAAGACAAAAAGTTACGCAAAAAGTTTGCCAGAAGTTTGCCTCTCCAGAAGATACACCAGAAGTCGCAAAAAGAAGTTGCATACAGAAGTAAGTCGTCGCTCCATAAGACAAACCAGAAGCCATACCAGAAGTCGCATCGCTTGCTGTGCGTAACTGCCACAAGATGACGATAGACTTAAAACAGGTGTTTGGTCGCATCGCTTGTTGTGCGTAACTGCCACAAGATGAACGATGTGCCTAAAAATGTGTTTGCCTAAAAAATTGCCAAAAGGGGAGATTGTTGCTACGTTTAAGTGTTGGCATAATTTTTTAGCGCAAAAGTAAGAAGTCAGTACAACAAGTTACATGACATGTGGAGCGACGTATTACGGTCCAGATTAGGAAAGGTCTGAAGCTTTCCTATTTAGACGCCGCTTGGAGCGAAAGAAGAATGACGTCACAAAGACTTGGAGCGCAAGATAATGACGTCAACAAAGCCAGGCGACTTCCAGCTGTCACCAACACATCAGCAAAGTCGGCAACTCTACTTGCCTGATTTATTTAGGAAGTCAGAGACTTCCTATTCCTAATCCGGGAAAGATTAGGAATTTGGGGCTGCAATAAAAAGCTTAAAGCTTCCCCATTAGCAGTCGTCCGTTCTTGTTCATAATTAGCTAAATTTCTCAGAGCTCTTAACCGTGCACCATTGGCGAGTTGAGAGGCTGATTAGTTTGCTAGAACGGCTTTGCTCCGATCAAACATCAAGTCGCGAAGATTGGTTGCTTGACCGATTAGGGTTCTTGTGTTCGTGATTAAAGATTCACAAATCCTTCAAAGAAGACTACGACACCGAGCATAGGCACTTGCTCGAAGGGTGGAATTGAGAGGATCTCAAAGACAGGGGGAGAGGACCTTGGTCGAGGTTGTTCACGGTGAGATCTATAGTAGCTTAGGACAATAGCTTGTGTGATAGCTAGTTGGTGCTTGAAGTTGTACTATTGACTACCTTATAGTGAAAAACTTTCCACTGGCAAAGTGCCCCCAGACGTAGGTGCGGAGTCACAGAACTGGGTAATCATCTCTGGTGTCGTTATTATTGCTTGTTTGTTATTTACCACAATCTGCAATTTAGGCAAGTAGTCGATACATAAGTTACGACTTTGTGTTCGACTTCTTGACTCGGCTACGATTCAGAATTTCAAAAGGCATTCAGATTTGAATCAAAAGGTTTATCAGAAATATACAGTTGATTGGTCGATCAATCACTAACGTTTAATTAGAACCAAATCGATCAATGGATTATAGTTTTAGAAACGATCAATCGATCAATCAGAATTGCAGAATCCATCGATTGATGGATTATAATATCATAATCAATCGAACGATGGATTAAAATTTAAGAAGTCGCACAATAGCAGATCACAATTACATAACTGATCGATCGATCGATCACTCACTGACAATTGCGTAATCGATGTTCATTGATTGTGATCGATAGATCGATCGAAGAAATCACCAAAATGTCGAAGAGATCGCAGAATAGGTGGAGATCCAACACATAATTCATGACGCGGAATGACTATGATGCCCTTTTCATGTTTTTTGAATTAAATTTGAGCAGGAATTGTTTAATATTGACAGTTGTTGATGAGATTGCATCCAACAGATGACAGTGATCCCTTTGTACCTATTTGAAATATGGTTTCTAGCGGATTGCATCTCCTAATAATACTATATTATCCACTTCTGCTTTAGGCCTCAAGAATGATTAAGTCGGCCTTGAGAAGAGAATTCATTAAAAGAAAATGTATTTGAAAAAAATGCACCCGCCTAGATAACACTAAAAGTCAAGTCATATGCAAAGGATTGATGATGATACGAGAAGTTAATTGTATTGAAGTCGATGATAAATTAAGAGGTAAATATATGGTTGCATTAAAAGATAATGAGTTTGACACATACGTTGTTCAAGATGAGTTGTCAATTGTAATGAGATATATAGGTGACAATACTACTTTGATTAACAAATTAGATAATGCCAACAAATAAACATATTAAAACACATAAATTACAAACCTCAATGATAGTATTACAACAAAAATGAGGGAGGGATGTTGATTCTATCAAACACTCAAAATTATAAAGATTCGTTTTTATGTGACATGTGTCTAACACAATATGAAAATTTATTATTCGAATGACCATGAAAATTCAATCAAGGAGCTAAGCATGATCAAGTCTTTAAGAAAGAATCTTTTGTGCACAGTGAAGAAATTTTTATTCTCTTACCCATGTCACCGAAGAAAGTTAACGATAATCATATGCAACTAAGAAAATATGATAATATGAGGACAACGTTTAATATGGATGATTTACGCCTTTTTAATGAGGGTGGGGACTTGGGAATATTTTTCGAGAAACAAAAAGAATGCCTACAAATTGAACAACCACGTGAGTTTGAGGTGTCTCATAACGCCAATATTAAGTATGTACATCGTAACAATGGCAAGGATTTGAGGTCAATTCTTTTTTTATAACTTTAGTGGTTTGATGCATGAGTATTAAGAAATTTAAGTACACGAGTACAACCCTTTTAATTTCTAATTTCTATGTTTCCTAATATTTAGTTTATAGAGAAAGTGAGTTGTACCTAAGCAGATTTACTTTCCAAATTGTTATTTTTTTATATTCTAGTTTCTTTTTTAACATGAATATTTGTGTGTATAAAGATATTGGATTATAGAAAAATCATATTTGAGTGGACCAAACTTATCAAGTTTTGTGCTTAAGATTTTGTTTTATTTTATCTATCACTTTAGATCGAGTAATAAGAGAGATTTTTTTGCTTTCTCTTGAGTCAAATCTTCAAGTTTAATCTATATTTTATCTCAGTTTTAGGTAGTTGTTGTCCTTATTTGTACCATTTGTCTTGCTTGGGTGTTGGGTAACACTGTTGGAAAAAGACTAATTTTTTGGAGCAAAAACGGAGAGAAACATAACGAAGGGAAAATATGTCATTTCAAGTTGGAATCGGAGAGACGTGTTATAGAGGCAGGTTACCAACCATCCACTCTACCCTACCAAATACATGACAGAGGTGTGAGGAAGTCAGCATGTCAGGAAAAGAGAGACATGTTAGAGAAGCGGGTTTTCAACATGCTACTCTACCTCGTTAGACGCAAGACACAAAAACCAGATTCTCCAACTTTTAGGACCTTAAAAGACGGGTTTATAACATGTGTAGTAAATTGTAAAACGCGTCATAATGGTTATAGTAAATTGTAATTATCTCTAATATATACTTTTGTTGGTGCTTTTATTGTTTTTGAAGGATATAAATGTAAAAATATGAAAACATATTTTTATTCTAAATATTTATAACAATTATTTTCATACATTATAGTTTATGTTTTTAATTGTATATGTATAATAACTCATTTAAGAAACGAGAAATTCAAACACGATTAACTCTTGAAGTTCTATTCACCCAATTAACGCCTATAACTAAAACCCGAAGACAAGCATGCAAGTATGAAGATCATTTGTTTGTATGCGCTAGATAGCGCCTGAATCCGCTTCTCAAGCCTCGCATAAAATTTTGCCAAATTAATTAATTAAAAAAGACTCCCAAATTTAGTTAATATAATTAAAAACCAAAACCAACAACTAACTAAACAAACTCTCGAATCTCACCTCAAAACTAGTGGAGTTATTGACTGTGACGGAAAAACAAAGTTGGGGTATCTTTCAGATTAGTTTTATAATCGGATGTATTTATACAAAAAATGTCATGATTGATTGTAACTGAGGTTCATTTTCCCATTTTTGAACAATAGAAGATAGGATTTGAAATACATGAAAACAAAAGAAACGAAAGAATATGGACGGGCAGACTTGCTCAAACATTAGGACCAAAAGTAGAGCAAAAAACAGCAGCCAAATTCTTATTCCGAATCGATGCACTTGTATTGCATAACAAGAGTTTTGCCAAAAAATCAACCGCATATATGTATCATTGACAATTGCTCAGTTAAGAAAATTGAAATGCGGTGCCAAAATTCAACTATAGCAGGTAATGTGATGGAAAACCAGTAATATGCATAATTTCCAAGAAAAAGAGTTTCACACACACTGAAATATGAAGTAAGGTATGCTGTTAGAATACAACTAGGGTGAAGATCAGGGCCGGCCCTAGTAATTTAAGGGATTGAGGCAAAAATTTAAAACGAGGTCATTCTCTTAAAAAGACAATATGTCATACTTATTAAAAAAAATTAAAGGAAAAACATAATACCGGACTCCGTCAATAAAAAGTACATATGAAAATTAAAAATACAAGATTTGAAATCGTTGATTCGGCCTCAGCCTCGTTCATAACAACGACTTGTCGACTATGTGTGTTTATGCTCAATTTTGGAGGCATCTCCTCTCCATTTAATGATTAATGTTTTTGGGATTTTGGGCTTCAAAATATCAATTCTATTATAATATAATGATACTGGACTCAATTTAGAGGTCTCTTCAAAGTCGGGGCCCAAGACAATATCTTTCTTGCTTTATGGGCGAACCAGCCCTGGTAAAAATGATGGCTAAAGATTAAACTTGACCAAAAGAAAAACATAATTAATAACATCAAAGATTGATGGAAGGAAGTTATTCTTCCAGTAGAAATTGGATATGAGTGCCTTGTACACAAGCACTACCACACTTGGACACACATTCATTTCCTCAAGCTCCACTCCACTGAAAGGTCATTGCCCTTAATCTTAAGCCTGTCATTATAATATGCTATCCTATAATCTCATTTTATCTCACACCTGTTTACATTGTTTATGAACAGTCAAATCTTATATATTTTAATACTTTAATGTTATTTGTAAGGTGAAATAACATGAGTTTTGTATTCCTCTTATGAACCCTTCATTTCTTGATAATATTTTTTAAAATAATCTTGATGACATATATAAATTTAAGGAAAATTATACTTCACCGCTGAGTATTTAGCAAAAAAAAAATTAATCTAACCTGGTGTGTTTGAAATTGCATCAATTTACTAAGAAAAACATTATTTTGATATCATCAAATTTGTATTAAAATAATATTAAAAAGTTACTATTTAATCCTCGTTTTTCAAAACAAAAAAAATACTCGTGACAGTAAAATTTATGGATAATTAGGTTGTAGCTCCGCGCGATGCGCGGTGTTATTAATAAAATATTATTGAATAATTAAAAAAAATTTATATACTCAAATTTATTTTTAAAAGTGAACTATTATAAATTAAATAAAAAATTTGCAAAAAAAAGAAAGCAATAAATTAAAAAAAATAAATAAATATCAATAATACTTCAATAACAATATAACGAACAATTCAAATAAATTATTGAATAAGCCTCGCGGATTCCAAAATAACGAGGAATAAAAAATTAATAGATAAACAAATATTTGTATAAAAGTAATTTATCTATATGTTAGCGATATATCGCATATGATAACTTTTTAGTTCCTTGAACTCAATTGATTGTCTCTTAACTGCTATTTATTTCCTTAATAACATGGAAAAATCAACTTTAAAACACAAATCGCGTCAGGATTCAAAAAATTTATTATCTTATATTGCACATTACCAAATAATTCACTTTCTTGCCATCACTGCCAATCTTTGTTTTGTTGCTAAATCTGTCTGAAGTAGTCAACTCCATCAATATTTCTTCTCCAATCCATCATTCGTTCCCTAAAAATCAACACGGCGGATCAGAATATTGCATAACCAAGCGTAACAAAAAAATTCATCAAAATCTAATGAATGAGACATAGATCGATTTATTTGGTTAATGAATCGTATCTTATATAGAGACACGTGATTAAAATGTATTCAAATTAATTTAGAAAACGAATTGTAATCCAACAGAATTCTAAATAATATTAAATTTGTTTGTTATTGATTTTTCTTTCTTTTTCCTAATTTATTTATACGTTCTTTCGAATTGTAATCCTAATTCTAATGGTAATGATACATGCAGTTTTCAAAATAATAATAATTAAATGTATTATTTTGGTTTTCAAATAACAATATAAAGATGAATAATTGAGAAAGACAAATAGAAATAAAGAAATATATTTATAATATTTATTTTTATGTTTTATATACAAAGTTGTTGTGTTTTATATACAAATATTTATAACAATCATATATGTTTTATATTTGGTAGAAGCATATCCAACTGAAGCAAAATCTTCCCAGGGAACCTGTGTATACTTGAAATCAAACTAATCAATAAAGTGTGTGGCCTATCTAGAAACAAAAAGGGTTATATTCAGAAGATTACCTAAGAAGCGCGGTATAATATTGATTTTGCAGTGCCTGATTTTATGTAATCCAGGAAGAGAAAGAATAATGTTCAGAAAATTACCTGAGAAGTGCTAGCATATAACTGCTTTTGCAGTGCGGGAGAGAAAGAATTATGTTAAATTACCTGAGAAGCACATGGATTTTATGTTGCATAGCAGATAAGTTATGGAAGTTTTGGACTCAGAGAAGAATAAAAGGGAAGCTTTATAGAAGAGTTTGGAGGAGTCCTAATATGCTGAGAGATGTAAAATAGTTAAAATTATTGTTGTAGTTATGTTTTTGAATGTATGATCTTGGAAGGATAAGGACTGTGATGTTGATAATATAGTATATGAATACATGAATAATAAAGTATTTAAGAATGAGAAAATTTAGAAAAATAGGATTGATTAAATCTTTTCATGGGAGTTGCCACGTGGCCAACATTAGGATTTTCCTTTTATATATATATATATATATATATATATACAGATTAGATTGCAGCTCCGCGCGATGCGCAGTGTTATTTTGTAAAATGTTATTGAATAATTAAAATTGTTTAATACGCTTAAATTTAATTTTAAAAAGTGAACTACTATAAATTAAATAAAAAATTTGCAAAAAAAAACAGAAAAACAATAAATATAAAATATATAAATAAATATCAGTAATATTCCCGTAACAACATAAAGAATAATTCAAATAAGACATTGAATAAGACTCACAGATTCTAAGATATCGAGAAATAAGAAATCAACAAATGATAAACGCATATTTGTATTCAAAATAATTGATATACATGTCGATATCGTATTATCGTTCATGTGATTTATGATAGATTTTTGGTTCTTAAATTGTAATCCGTGTATATGATTTCTAGAGATCTCAATTCTAAATTTAAGACTAATTGTATAGAAATTTGATTTTATTCATCAAAAATAAAACATTAAATGATAATGACACTTTGTTACACCTAATTATTATGAAATGACACTTTCATATCCTAATTGATTTATTCACTTTTTTAGTACCCCAATTTTTTTTTGACAACTTACGGTAAAATGATTAAAATGTTCTCCAATGACTTTTAAATTTTCATAATGTGTCATGAACAATGTACCAGTTCAATTTTAAACCCAGAATTCAACCGATTCAAATTAAAAATTGTCTAAAATATCCTCCAATGACTTTTAAATTTTCAAAAAGTGTCATGTACAGTAAATTTGGGTTCAACTTGAAATGAGTTTGTCTGTTTCTAGCGGTGCTTCCCCAGTGGTGCTTCGTCTTCCCATAGAGAAACCTCCCCGGCAACCGCGTTGCGTGCCTCTGCTTCCCCTCCATCTCTCACCGCTCTTGTCTCAGTTTCAACACCTTTCCATCCTTCCACTACACCTCCTGCTCCAGCCCTAGTCTCTCATTCTTCAGTAAGATTGCGATCGATTTGAGATTTGACGTGGTGCTCGTCGTCGCCGCTAGGGTTTTGGTGGAATCGAGCGGCAAGGTGGCATCGAGAGCGAGGGTGGACGCGGAGATGAGGGTGGGAGAGTTGGTCTTGGCCAATAGGAAGGCCTGTGAGGCGATGAAACTGGTTGGGGTTTTGTGGGTTTCTACTGGTGGTGGTGGAGCAGAGAGTGAATCTCACACATGGTGAGGTTGAAGAAGAGAAATAGGGTGAGAAGAGATGTTGAAGAATGAGGGCAAAATGGTCATTTCACCATTTGTTTTGAAATGAATATTATGTTCTTAATTTTAATTTTAATTTTGGAGGTATAATTGTAATCACATCTTAAATATAAACCAAACTAAACCAGAGATAACCCAAATTTAATCGGTTCAATTATGATTTCCTAAACTATGGGTAGTTTATGTATTTTGGAGATAGGTTGTCACAATTTTTTTAAAAATATTAAAAAAGAGAGGAAATTAGTTACAGTACAAAGGGTCATTTCATGATAATCAGGGTAACAAAATATCATTATCCCAAACATTAATCATGAAAATTGGACGTTAGCAATGAGAATGAGATCTTAATCCAGGTAGGATTCATGTGTTGATGAAGTTTGGCAATAAGAATGAGCTCATTCTTGAACTCAATTGATAGTAGCTTAAGTGTTATTTCTTGACCTAATAATATGGAGAAATCAGTTCAAAAACAAATCACGTCGGGATTTAAAATTTTCACAATCATAAAAGTTAATTGTGACATACCTTGTAAACATGACAAAAACCTCATTTCCCAAGTTTTTTTTTAGGTGAGAATATGTTTGTGGCAGCCAATATCGAATCCAAATTAAACATACCAAATCATTTACTTTCCTACCATTATTGTCGATCTCTGTTTCGTTACTGAATTTGTTTAAAGTAGTCAACTCCAGCATATATTTTTCTTTAATCCATTTCTTCCATGAAAATCAACATGACGAATCAGAATATTATATAATCAAACGTATAACAAATTTCATCAAAATCTAATGATCGGGACAGAGATCATTTTATTTGTAAAATAAATTGTATCTTGAATAGAGATACGTGATTAACATGTATTCAAATTAGTTGTTTAGAAAAAGAATTATAATCCAATTTTTTTTAATCAATATTAATTTTGTTGGTGTTATGATTAGGTATTCAAATTAGTTTAGAAAAAGAATGATAGTCCAACGTACTCCTAATTAATATTCAATTTGTTTGTTATCATCAATTAGTTTATTAATTAATTTTTGTAACTGTAATCCAACCAAATTCTAATTAGTATTAATCTTATTTGTTACTATCCTAAAAATATAGAACATTCAATTAAAAAATTAAACTTTTTAATTGAGTTTCAACTGTATTAGTGTTTTAATATTTAACTGAGTTTGAAATGCATTGGTGTACTGCAATAAATTATTCAATTTAAAAAAATTAGAATTCGTAATGTTAAAACCGTTGGTTAACTGCAAAATCGAAATCGCATGTGATTTCAATAACGTGGCTTAACACACATGTGACATGGTGTTACTTATGCAACTCATTAAGATTTAAGATATTCTACATAATAATATTATAAACTAATTAATTAATTAATGATATCAGTTATAAGATATTTTTTTACATAAACATAATTACGTAGAAAGAAATAAGAGTATTAAATGATTGTTTTATAGATGCACAGGGTTTCAAAAAAAAACCTAGTCGGCGTCAGGATTTTCTTTGTGGTTTGTACCCTTCGCCTGTGGCGATTTGGGTTGTTCGTCGAAAATCGACGATGTCTCACGGCGGCACGGCTCCGTCTGTGAGGGTTTCTAGTACGACTACAGTTCCGGGTCTTGCGGTGGGGTTGAGGACGGAATTGCAGGTGGGGCGAGCTTGGGTCGCGACGGTAGATCGGTACTGGGAGGGAACTGGTGTTATCTGGCGTCGGTGGGCAGACTCATGTAAGCATACCGAATTTGGGGGTCTCGGTTTGCTTAAGCTTCAATACGTGGGAACCAGTGGTTTTGATTGGTTGGTAGATCGGTATTGGGAGGGATATAGAATTATCTGGCGTCGGTGGGCAGACTCATGCAAGCACATCAAACTAGGGGTACTCGGCTTGCTTAAGATTCAATACGTCACTTGTGTGTCCTATTGTGATCGGTATTGTAAGGAAAAGATGGGTCCCTGGTGTCGATGGGTTGATCGGGTTAAACCTAATGTGATGGAAGAATTTGAATTTTGCGATGCCCATATTGATCGCAGGGTTGATCGAGGAAGCTGGTTTAAAGCGGTCTGCAGCAAGATCACAGGGTTTCTCCATCCGTATGAGTTGAAGGCCGTGACTCTGCATGAAGTTAACTGGTTCGAGTCAATTGGTCTCCGGAGTTATCATGGATGCATGTGTAAAGCATTTTGCAGCAAGATCACGGGATTTCTCCACCCGTATGAGTTGGAGGTCGTGGCTCTACGTGATGCTCAACAGGTCGAGCTGCACAACTTTGGAGGAATCATTAGCGAACGGTGTTGCGTACTACCCACTATCGGAATATGTGTTATTTATTTTACTTGTAATCAAATAGCTCACGAATTGGACATGTTTGCTTTAACTAACAGTAGCTGTGATTATGATGAGTGTTCTGTCCCACCAACTGTAACTTCAGCTGTCCGGCTTGATGCCGGGTTAGTTGCCATTTAATTAATATAATTTGCTTTTACCTTCAAAAAAAAATAAGAGTATTAAATTAAAATTAATCAATTAATTATAATTCATTAGTTATTATTTGTATTACATAATGATATACTGATATCAGAAATTAATAATAATTATATCAAACTTGGAGAAAAATTAATACTTAATTGATATTTTCTAATTATTCATGATAATATTATTATGTCGGAATAAATAAATTTAGATTGACCTCGTGTCAGGGACTGAGTATGATTGTAAACGAGACAAGTCGTGCCTCATTTTGACAGGGCTTGCCTCGTCAAAAATGTCTTCAACTCGAGTTCGACTCGGGCTCGAACGAACTTATTAAACTAAGTTCGAGTTCGGATCGAAATAAAATAGACGAGTTCGAACTCGACTCGCTTAAATTTCAATACAAATATTTATATAAAAAATAACAATAAGGGTTAATTATACTTTGTCCATACTAAAGCTGTTCGTTTTAAACTTTACTACAACTAAAGAAAAAAGTTTACATTAAGTTCAGCTAATTGCTTTTTTTCTACACTTTGCCCTGACGGTGTTAGATTTTGAATGTAAATTTTTTTTATTTTTTTGATTAAAAAAGACTAAAATACCCCGAAGTCTTCTTCCCCAACTAAAATCAATCACCACTCAAATCCGATGAACCAGCTTAATTATTAATAATTAGAATAATATTAATTATTAAAATAAAATTAATAATTAATAATATATTGAAACTTTGAATGCCATAACTCTTTCATACGAGCTCCATTTCGGGCTCATAGTATATCAAATCGAAGAGAACGGAAAGATCAACAACTGTGAAAATTTTTTTTGATTAATAATTAATATCATTTTAATAATTAAAATATCATAAATAATTAAAATAATATATTTAATTATTAATAATATATCAAAACTTTCGAATGACATAACTCTCTCATACGAGCTCCGTTTCAGACTCATGATATATCAAATTGAATAAGATCAACAATTTTGAAGTAGAAATTTTTGTCCATAGTTCCATCCAACGACAACACATTTTTTACCCTTCAATTTTTTTTTCAAACACTTAATGATGTTAGAGCAAAATGTTAAAAATGTTATTGATAATTGATTATTTTATTATTAATATTTTTGGCAGTATTTATTTATCAAGTAAAATAAATCAATTACTAATAATATATAGACAAAAACTTCTTTATTCAAGGATGTTGATATTCCGATTCTCTCAACTCTTATGAGAGAATTGGGTTATTCAAAAGTTTCAATATATTATTATTATTAATTAATTTACTTTTATTTATTAATATTATTTTTATTATCAATAATCAATAATTGAAAAACCTAATTTACTTTTATTTTTATTAAATAATTATAGTTATTATTATTAACAATCATAATGTTAATTTTTTATTAATAAATATTATAAGTTGATGAATTACGAATAATGACATCAATTTGAAATTTTGATTTTGACTTTTCACAGAAAATAAAAAGTTTCCATCCAAAATCTAACACTGTTAGAACAAAATGTAAAACAACGCAATTTGCTAACCTTAATGTAAACTTTTTTCTTTAGATTTAGTAAAATGTAAAACCAGTCATTTTGCTAGCACAGGGTAATTAACCCTAAAAATAATAATAATTCAGCAAATAATAGCTTGTATAATTCTATTGTAAATATTGATTAAAAGTTTAAAAATATATTAATATAAATATATAATGATTAATTAAATATTAAACGAGCCGGCTCGCGAGCCTATCGAGTATTAAAAAGTTAGACTCGAGCTCGACTGTTTTATTAAATGAGTCCAATTTTGAGCTCGAATATAACGAGCCCGAATCGAATATTTAATAAGTCTTGCTCGAACATCTCGTTAAAAGCTAGCAAATTTAGAGCCTAAGGAATGAGTAGTTGGAAGACTATCAAGTCAGTAAAAGTGAATTATATATTTTTTCCTCAAAAATGAAAGATTATAATAAAATTATAGGAGAAAATGTGGTTATTTTTATGCTTATTATGATTCAAGAATGATTAGTAATTGCGTGAAATTTGAAGCCTCTGTATTTGACACGAATTTCTAATTGTTTGGCTTGTAATTGCTGGTCATAACTCATTCACCTTGTAATTGACGTGACCTGAAGTTGGCCTTATTGGTCTGGTCTCTCTTTCTCTATTACCCTACCTTCAAATCCACACTCACTCACTCCCTCCCTCCCTCCCTACTAATAATTGACTCAGTCTGAGGAGTGAGCAAACAATGGCTCCCAAACCAGAAGTTCCTCTCTTGTTCTTGTTGTTCACAATTTCCCTGTTGGGCTTCCCTGGCGCTACCCTCTCCCGCCGCACCCCCTCTTTTCAGATCCTCGATGTCACCGCTTCGCTCGAGGCCACCTCCCACGCCCTCTCCTCAAAACGCCACCCCCTAGTACCGCAATCGTTGAGTTCATCAAATTCGACGGCGTCGTTTCGGCTTGAATTGCACTCCCGAGAGTCCCTGCCGGGGCACGTGGTGCACAAAGACTACAGCAGCCTTGTGGTGTCCCGGCTGGGGCGCGACTCTTCCCGGGTGGGATCTCTGTCCTCGAAGGTGGAGCTGGCCCTGAGCGGCGTTTCTAGGTCCGATCTGAGGCCGCTGCAGTCTGAGTCGGAGGTGGATCCCCAGTCGCTGTCGACCCCGGTGGTCTCCGGCGTGAGCCAGGGGAGCGGCGAGTACTTCTCCCGCATCGGGATCGGCAGCCCCGCGAAGCAATTTTACATGGTCCTGGACACCGGGAGCGACATCAACTGGATCCAGTGCAACCCCTGCTCCGACTGCTACCAGCAGTCCGACCCCATCTTCGAGCCCTCCTCCTCCTCCACCTACTCCCCGCTCTCCTGCGACTCCCCCCAGTGCTCCTCCCTCGACGTCTCCGCCTGCCGCACCAACCGCTGCCTCTACCAGGTCTCCTACGGCGACGGCTCCTACACCGTCGGCGACCTCGCCCGGGACACCTTCACCCTCGGCTCCTCCTCCGTCCCCGGCGTCGCCCTCGGCTGCGGCCACGACAACGAGGGCCTCTTCGTCGGCGCCGCCGGCCTCCTCGGCCTCGGCGGCGGCCCTCTCTCCCTCACCTCCCAGCTCAAGGCCTCCTCCTTCTCCTACTGCCTCGTCGACCGCGACTCCTCCAAGTCCTCCACCCTCGACTTCAACTCCAACCGCGGGGGCGGCGCCGTCACCGCCCCCATCTCCCGCAGCGCCAAGGTGGACACCTTCTACTACATCGGCCTCGCCGGGATGAGCGTGGGCGGGAGGATGCTCTCCCTCCCCTCCTCCCTCTTCCAGATGGACGTCTCCGGGAACGGAGGGACCATCCTCGACTGCGGCACCGCCATCACGCGCCTCCCCACCGACGCATACAACTCCCTCCGAGACGCCTTCGCCAAGCTCACCACCGACCTCTCACCCGCCCCCGCCGTCGCACTCTTCGACACCTGCTACGACCTCTCGTCGCAGTCCACCGTCAGGGTACCCACAGTCTCATTCCACTTCTCCGGCGGCAGGGCATGGAACCTGCCCGCCAAGAACTACCTCATCCCGGTGGACTCAGCCGGGACCTTCTGCTTCGCCTTCGCGCCCACCACATCATCCATGTCCATCATCGGGAACGTGCAGCAGCAGGGGACACGTGTCACCTACGATCTAGCCAACTCTCTCGTCGCCTTCGCCACAAATCAGTGCTAAATGACCATTCAGTCCCCGCCCGCCAATAAAGATAATGAATCAATCTCAAGTGTGAATTCTATTATGGGTTGCTGCTGCTGTAGCTGTAGGCGTACCATTATGACTATTTATGATTATTTGGTAGGGGTAGGTACCATATATTTATTAAGTGCACAAGCGTAACGTTTCATTTTATTATACAACCAGCTTTGAGCAGCAACATTTACTAGGAAATGGTGACCCGATCCAATCTCCCCTGTTCTCTCAACTATAATTTTATATTCTCCTCCACTCCACTCTATTAGCTGTGGGATCTCCCATCTTCAAATGCATATATACAAATAAATAATGTTATTGATGATTTATTCATGACCAGTGACCACCCTCTATTTGAAAACAACACTAATAGCTGTTTACCCGAAATTAAATGAAAAGTTAAATGTTTACTTTAGAAATAAATTAGTGATTATAACTATTG
The DNA here is from genome assembly GCA_963920655.1 of Geranium rotundifolium. Classification (NCBI taxonomy): domain Eukaryota; kingdom Viridiplantae; phylum Streptophyta; class Magnoliopsida; order Geraniales; family Geraniaceae; genus Geranium; species Geranium rotundifolium. The sequence goes on along the minus strand of OY987316.1, from coordinate 29,118,104 downwards.
TTGGATTGTCACATTCTAATATTATTTTTGAACATGAGTAAACTTGAATTTTGTGGATTAATTATGGTTTATTTAAGTGAAGGAGAATATGTGGTTGCTTTATTCACGGGGTTTGTTGGTTGGTTTGGTTTAGGATTAAATTAAAGTATTAGTTGTAACGTAGTGATTTTGTTGATATAATAAATATATAAAAGGAAAGAGAAAGGGATGTGGGGGAACATATCACATGCAGCTTCAATCCTTCCTTAGCCTCTTTAAATGTGGGGTCCACCCGCCGTGATTGTCGGTTTCCTTTTCCGTGACGCGTGTTCCTATGCTTATGGCTGTGGGGCCTTCCTTATTTACCGCTCCCAACAACTCAACTAAACTCTTTTAATTCTCAAGGTCAACACTCCCTCTGCATTTACGACTTGTCGTTTACTTTCTCCCCTACTTTTCACTCAATCATTTTTAGTTGATGATGGTTGAAATGTGGAGATTTATCTAGACTTTTTTTCAGACCATCTTACTCAAACTCTTGAGCAACATGTCACAAGGTTAAATTCTTGACCGTTTGGAAATTTTTTTTGCATACTTTGGTTGTCTATTTATTAGTTTCCTATCACTAAGATAGTAGACCTAAAGGGAATGAAAAATGTTTTACGCTGGATGGTAAATGATGAATTGTGTAACTATAAATTTTTATTAATTAATTCATTTACGGTATATGTAATGTTTATCGAGTGAATACTTGAGAATAATTGCGACTAGATATATCAAACTAAACACGTTTTACAAATTAATACACATTAACATTAAATTATTGAATTGCGATTAATTTTAAAATTTGTACCAACTTAGTATATACTTGTGGTCGTCTTCTATTGACTTGTGATTGAGCTCAAGGTCTTTGGAGGGAGTTGCTCACTTGGTGGGGTGAGGAGTTTTGAGACATTACTTGAGAGTTGTCCATGTCGTGGAACTCGATGGTTAAAAAGAGGCTTGCTCTAGGAAATTGTGGTGTTTCTGTTACAGTTGGATAGAGAGGAACATCATAGTATTCAGGGAGGGGACAAAAACTCCAAGGTGTTATGCTAAAATCAAATTTTTATATTTTTTATTTTATAAAACTTATGTTTTTTTAAGGTAAAACGAATTCCATTAATTAAATAGTAACTAACACGGTAATAAGCCGGACAGCTGAAACTACAGATCGTGGGACAAACCCCTCACCATAATCTCAACTACTGTTAGTTAAAGCAATATTGACCAATTCGTGAGCCAATTGATTACGAGCTAAATAGATTAAAACACGTGTTTTGATAGTGGATAGCGTGCTACACCCATCGCTGATAATTTCTCCAACGTTGTTCATATCGCCCCGTTTAGCATCATGTAGAGCCACAACCTCCACCTCATACGAATGGAGAAACCCCATGATCCCGCTTTAGGATGCTTTACACAGACATCCATGATAATCCCGAAGTCCAATCGACTCGAACCAGTTAGCATCATACAGAGTCACGACCTCCAACTCATGTGGATAGAGAAGCCTCATGATCTTGCTGCAGACCGCCTTAAACCAGCTTTCTCGATCAACCCTGACTAATTTATGAGTCTCAGAATTACATGAAAGCCTATCGCTAATAATGCCTCCAAAGATGTTCACTTCAACCCGTTTAGCATCATGCAGAGCCACGGTCTCCACCTCATACGGATGGAGAAATCTCATAATCTTTCTGCATAGTGCTTTAAGCAGACCTCCATGATATCTCCGGATACTAGTCAACTCGAACCATCGTCGATCACGTATCCTTAGTAATCCAAGTCCTCCGAGTTATTCGTGCTTACCATGGTCAGTCCATCGACGCCAGAGAACTCCCGATCCCTCCTAGTATCGAGTCATCCAACATCGGTTGGGTAACGGGAAAACATACTCAACTAGATCAGATTCCAAGCGCCATAACTTCCCTTCCCAACCACCGGTGACCCCCTCCCTGAACCGTCTTCCCTCACATATAATATCGAAATAATACCCCCCTATTCTTCCCATTCCGTCCCTCCCTATTCCGCAGCTTCCCTCTCCCTGTCCCGATCCCTTCCCAGTCACCTTCCATACCTGCAACAACCCAGCAACCCCAACTTGCAGCAACCCTGCAACCCCTTTCTACAACAGCCCCGCAACTCGCTCCAGCCACACACCACCCTGTCTCTTGCAGATCCGCCGCGAGACAACCACCTAAATTCCACGACCCAGGCGTTCGCCAGATACTGCCGCTGCTCCGCCCTGACGTCGCCGCCACACCGGGACTCTTCCTCGCAGACCGCAAGACTTCGTCAATTGGCGAAAATTCTAACGCAAGAAGCGAGGGTATAGACCGCTCCTCCTTTTTACTTATTTTGTCTATGAATAATTCTAGAAATGAACTATTTAAAAATATTTTTTAATTTTTTAAATACAAGGCATTTTCTTCATTTCCAAAAAAAAAAAATATGATTTTCAAGAAAATGAAGAAAGTGGGGTTAAGTGTGACTTTAGAGAACCTAAGAGGTATCACAGTCAATATTTATAATTTTGGAAATGCTACTGAGATTTTGATAAATCTTGGAGTATTTATGTGGAATTATTAATTTTAAAAAAATATTAATACTGAAATTATTTTATATTATTTATTATAAAAGAATGAGTTAAATATATATTTTTTAATTTTTAAAACAATGTTATTTTCGTTATTTCTAAAAAAATGAACATAATTTTCAAAAAAAAAAATTAACATAGAAGTGAAATTTTGAAACTTACATAATGATATGTTAATTAGTGGATAAATTGAAAACGACGTATACTTGAAAAACGATATGTGATATTTTCCTTGAATATAAAGAAGTTTGGGGAATACAATTACTTGTACAAACCTTAGAAAGAAATATATTTTGTACGAATGTGGCGAGTACAAATTATAAGAATGAGAATCATGACAAGAACAGATAATCTGTTCCACACCATATTATGGTAACATTTGATAGGGTAGGAAATGGAGTATAGGTGCGGAAAAAATTATGTCAGTATGTATAGGTTGTTGTAGCAGCATCATGAGTATTCATAATTGTTTGGTAGTAAAAATTAAAGGGGAGATTTTAATAATTCAAAAAGAAGAAGGAGATTTTAAATTGCATCCGTGTACCATGCACAAAAACACCATTATAAAGTATTTCTTTATTATGATACAATATTTTTTACTGGCATTGACATAGTTAAATTAAATTTAATTTCGAGAGAATACCGCAGCGATTTGAGCGTTAAACTATTATTGAAGATGTCTTGGTTTTGAACATAGTTATAATCAGAGTAGAAAATGTTTAAAGATAGATTTATAAAATGGTGTAATTTAAAAATATAGTCAAATTTAAATTATGAAGTAAAAATACCTTTAATATTTGATATCGTAGTTAATTAATAAAAAATATTCTTAGAATGAAAAGTTTATATAAAAAACAAGGATAATGACAGATAACTACATCTAATTATGTTACTTTTCAAAATCAGTATTCAATTTCAAAAACTTCATTTCATGTATTCTAGAGTCAAATAACCAACATTTAACCTAATTTATATTAAATTTATTTAAATAGGTTTGTTGAAAAGTCTAAAATGTTTTTAATAGTTCTGATTTGAAATCAGACTGCTCTAATCGATTTAAAATCGGTCTGACTGATTCAAATTAATTTTTTAAATTTAAATTATTCTTGACTATTCATCGAAATTTTAAAGTGATGCTAATGTTCCTCAACTTTTTTGTTTTCATTTTCTTTGATTTTGTTTTATTTAACAACACTAAATCATTCCAAACCGATTAAAAAATCAATTATTCCTTGCTTGCTTTATTCTTCACGAAGTAGTAAAAATCACTCCTCCGATTAAAATCTCATCCTCAAAAGCCCATCACCACAAAATATCAGTAGCCTAGTCAAGCCAAAAAAAAAGTTTATCTACATCTCATTGAGCCCACCCAGTTGCCACCACATTCTCACTGTGGGAGCAGTGGTGAGTTCAACGGGCTGTTTACGGTGGTTAACCAAACCAAATAACTTATTTTCAAATCAAACCAAAATTTTTGGGTTTATAATTTTTAAAACCATAACCAAAACCAAATGTAATTGAATAATCGGTTTTTAACCAAGTAAAAAGTGGTTCGATTACTAGTTTAAACCGAACCAATCGATATTTATAGATTAAATATTTGCGCATGCAATTTGGGCTCAATTGTCATTCGAGATTGATGGTAGTTTTATATATTTTATTTACGCTCATTTTTTATCCATTTAACTACTTGTTATTAATTAAAAATATGAACATATGTTAATTTTAAATGGCTAAAAAACCATTAAGAAGCAATTGCAGAGGGTTTCAAGAGCCCTCAATTTGGTTACTTTTTAACTATAAAAAAATGTTTTGCCTATCTTTCATATGATATAATACCAAATCCAACAATACGATCCACTAAAAATTAAAATCCAACAAAATAATATTAAACTAAAAATTTAAAACATAAGTAGAAAAAAAGCTATCTTTAATCTTCATCAATTTTTTCCGAAGCAAGTTGTCTTCATGGTAAAAAAAATTCACAAGCTATAAATAACATATTATTAAGATATGCGCAAGATATAAAATACTAATAAGTTAAAAAAAATACTCTAATTTTGTAGTTGGAAGAAGACGTAGGTAGACGTGGACTTGTACAGGATTGACACTTGTACGATCAATTATGGTTCGGTTTTTATGGTTAACCGCTGGTTTTAGATTATATAAACCGTAACCAAACCAAAATTATCTGGTTTGCTTAAAACTTGAACTGTAACCAAACCATTATCCATGGTTTTTGTTTTTTTTGGGTTTGGTTCGGTCATGGTCTTTTGGTTAAAATGGACAGCCCTAAGTTCGAGGATGGTTAGAACAGAAAACAAAAAGAGCCCAAATTGCATGTATAAAACAAATCCCTAACTCCAGACACATGCCTAAACCCAAACCCATTAGTATCGAACCCACCCCTATTTGCAGGAGGAATCAGATTCGACCTCCGAAACCAATTTAACAAAGTCATCGAGCCCAACCTCCCAAACTTGCGCTTGTCCTTGTGGAGGAGCCTCAGGACCTCCAAACCCAAGTCATGAATTCACTATCTATTGACGATCCAACAAAACATGCAAGAAATCAATTTGATTTCTTGCCCAATATAGCTCCCAATCTACTCCATGATTAGCTCGGTCAACCAAATATCCGTTCATTGTCAATTAATTACTTATTCACTTCCTATTTTACACCCACCAAGTCATGTATAAATATGTATAACACTTTGTACACAAACATCAATTAGAGAAATAACAAATACCTCTTTTTACATATATCAGAGCCTGGTTGATTTGGACATGTGCTGGCGGGCCTCGTCTCCCTGTAGCTCTGCTCTCCTGTAAGCCAGATATTGGAAATAAAACTGCGTGCATAATACACGTGAGGGGAAGTGTTGAGAATATAAAAGTCTCATATTGAAAAAAATGAAGGGTCAAACTCAACTATTTGCTTGAGCTTTTAGTTGTGGAGTGAGGGGGAGTGTTAAGAATATAAAAGTCCACATTAAAAAAAATATGAGATCAAGAGGTTGTAAATAAAGGAAGGGTCAAACCCAACTATACTTCTATGGGAAGGGGCACGGTTGAGTTCTGTCTCAGACGAGCTCCTATTTCGTTTTTGATTCATAATCGGTAAACCAAAGGATGCTAGAAAATAGTATCTAATGACTCAATTGATGTCGTCAATAAACTTGGCGAATACTACCGACTTCGAGCTCCATGTTCAACAAGCTCCGGTGGACGGGAAACGACGGGCGTTGGCCGCTGTGCAGGAGAGAGCTTCGGTGGACGAATTGGAGGAAGTGGGTCCGGTGGTGCTGCGGTCGGAGGTAGAGCTTCGGCGTTCACAGTCGGAACATGCGCTGGACACGGTGCCAGAGGGAGCTCCAGCAGACTAGGCGGAGGAAGCCGATCAGGTGGCGCTATGGTCGGAGGCTATACTGGCGAAGTTTCGGCGTTCACGATTGGGACAGGAGCTACGTCCCGTCCCTTTGAAGAAGAATGTGCGCAGAGAACCCTTGATGGGTATTTGAGCAGTATCAGTAATGGCCATGTGGGCCAGCTTGATAGGCTTTATTTTACTCATCAAGTTGAGTCCAATAGAGTTTTTTTTAAATGAACCCTCTTGGGCCAGCCCAGAACCTCACAAATTAATTCACCAGCCCACACAATTTCATGGTTGTACTGGGGATGCAATCAGCTAGAAACCATGTTTCAAATAGGTACAAAGGGACCTCCACCATCCGTCGGATGCAATCTTATCAATGACTATAAATATTAACCAATTTCTGCTCAAATTTAAATCAAAAAACATTAAAAGGGCATAACAGTCATTTAGCGTCATGAATCTTTGCGTTAGATCTCCGACGGTTCTGCGATCTCTTCGACAGTTCTGCGATCAATTCGACGGTTCTGCGATTTCTTCGATCGATCAGTTCTGCAATTGTAATCTGCGACTACTGAAATTGTAATCCATCGTTTGATCGATTCTGACTTTGTAATCTATCAATCAATCTGTTATGCAATTCTGATTGACCGATTCATCAATTCTGAAACTCATTAATCGATTCGATTCTGATTAAACTTTAGTGATTGACAGAACTGAAACTGTAATTCGATTCCGATCAACTGCAATATTTCTAATCAACCTTTAATTCGAAATCTGAAATGGCTTTCAAGTGCTTGTTCATAATCTGAAAGGCTTTCAGACACACGTGGGGACCCCTAGAACGACGAGGGGTCCCCTCGTGCGACGATGGTTTCTTGTATTTTTCTATAGGAAAACACTAATACCCGTCGGGGGAGTGGTGCGACGAGGGTTCCCATGCTATTCAAAATCTGAAAGGCTTTCAAGTGCTTGTTCATAATCTGAAAGGCTTTCAGACACACGAGGGGACCCCTCGTGCGACGATGGTTTCTTGTATTTTTCTATAGGAAAACACTAATACCCGTCGGGGGAGTGGTGCGACGAGGGTTCCCCTGCTATTCGAAATCTAAAAGACTTTAAATGTGCTTGTACATAATCTGAAAGGCTTTCAGACACACGAGGGGACCCCTCGTGCGACGAGGGTTTTCAATTATATGAAAGGCTTTCAGACACACGAGGGGTCCCCTCGTGCCACGATGGTTTCTTGTATTTTTCTATAGGAAAATACTAATACCCGTCGGGGGAGTGGTGCGACGAGGGTTCCCCTGCTATTCGAAATCTGAAAGGCTTTCAAGTGCTTGTTCATAATATGAAAGGCTTGCAGACACACGAGGGGACCCCTCGTGCGACGAGAGGTCCCCTCGTGCGACGATGGTTTCTTGTATTTTTCAATAGGAAAACACTAATACCCGTCGGGGGAGTGGTGCGACGAGGGTTCCCCTCCTATTCGAAATCTGAAAGGCTTTCAAGTGCTTGTTCATAATCTAAAAGGCTTTCAGACACACGAGGGAACCCTCGTGCGACGAGGGTTTTAAATTATATGAAAGGCTTTCAGACACACGAGAGGTCCCCTCGTGCGACGAGGGTTTCTTGTATTTTTCTACAGGAAAACGCTAATACCCGTCGGGGGAGTGGTGCGACGAGGGTTCCCCTGCTATTCGAAATCTGAAAGGCTTTCAAGTGCTTGTTCATAATCTGAAAGACTTTCAGACACATGAACGGACCCCTCGTGCGACGAGGGTTTTCAATTATATGAAAGGCTTTCAGACACACGAGGGGTCCCCTCGTGCCACGATGGTTTCTTGTATTTTTCTATAGGAAAACACTAATACCCATCAGGGGAGTGCTGCGACGAGGGTTCCCATGCTATTCGAAATCTGAAAGGCTTTCAAGTGCTTGTTCATAATCTGAAAGGCTTGCAGACACACGAGGGGACCCCTCGTGCGACGAGGGGTCCCCTCGTGCGACGATGGTTTCTTGTATTTTTCTATAGGAAAACACTAATACCCGTTGGGGGAGTGGTGCGACGAGGGTTCCCCTGCTATTCGAAATCTGAAAGGCTTTCAAGTGCTTGTTCATAATCTGAAAGGCTTGCAGACACACGAGGGGAACCCTCGTGCGACGAGGGGTCCTCTCGTGCGACGATGGTTTCTTGTATTTTTCTATAGGAAAACACTAATACCTGTCGGGGGATTGGTGCGACGAGGGTTCCCATGCTATTCAAAATATGAAAGGCTTTCAAGTGCTTGTTCATAATCTGAAAGGCTTTCAAACACATGAGGGGACCCCTCGTGCGACGATGGTTTCTTGTATTTTTCCATAAGAAAACACTAATACCCGTCGGGGGAGTGGTGCGACGAGGGTTCCCCTGCTATTCGAAATCTAAAAGGCTTTAAATGTGCTTGTTCATAATCTGAAAGGCTTTCAGACACACGAGGGGACCCCTCGTGCGACGAGGGTATTCAATTATATGAAAGGCTTTCAAATACACGAGGGGTCCCCTCGTGCGACGAGGGTTTCATTTATTTTTCTATAAGAAAACACTAATACCCGTCGGGGGAATGGTGCGACGAGGGTTCCCCTGCTATTCGAAATCTGAAAGGTTTTCAAGTGCTTGTTCATAATCTGAAAGGCTTTCAGACACACGAGGGGACCCCTCGTGCGACGAGTGTTTTCAATTATATGAAAGGCTTTCAGACACATGAGGGGTCCCCTCGTGCGACGATGGTTTCTTGTATTTTTCTATAGGAAAACACTAATACCCGTCGGGGGAGTGGTGCGACGAGGGTTCCCATGCTATTCTAAATCTGAAAGGCTTTCAAGTGCTTGTTCATAATCTGAAAGGCTTTCAGACACACGAGGGGACCCCTCGTGCGACGATGGTTTCTTGTATTTTTCTATAGGAAAACACTAATACCCGTCGGGGGAGTGGTGCGACGAGGGTTCCCATGCTATTCAAAATCTGAAAGGCTTTCAAGTGCTTGTTCATAATCTGAAAGGCTTTCAGACACACGAGGGGACCCCTCGTGCGACGATGGTTTCTTGTATTTTTCTATAGGAAAACACTAATACCCGTCGGGGGAGTGGTGCGACGAGGGTTCCCCTGCTATTCGAAATCTAAAAGGCTTTAAATGTGCTTGTACATAATCTGAAAGGCTTTCAGACACACGAGGGGACCCCTCGTGCGACGAGGGTTTTCAATTATATGAAAGGCTTTCAGACACACGAGGGGTCCCCTCGTGCCACGATGGTTTCTTGTATTTTTCTATAGGAAAATACTAATACCCGTCGGGGGAGTGGTGCGACGAGGGTTCCCCTGCTATTCGAAATCTGAAAGGCTTTCAAGTGCTTGTTCATAATATGAAAGGCTTGCAGACACACGAGGGGACCCCTCGTGCGACGAGAGGTCCCCTCGTGCGACGATGGTTTCTTGTATTTTTCAATAGGAAAACACTAATACCCGTCGGGGGAGTGGTGCGACGAGGGTTCCCCTCCTATTCGAAATCTGAAAGGCTTTCAAGTGCTTGTTCATAATCTAAAAGGCTTTCAGACACACGAGGGAACCCTCGTGCGACGAGGGTTTTAAATTATATGAAAGGCTTTCAGACACACGAGAGGTCCCCTCGTGCGACGAGGGTTTCTTGTATTTTTCTACAGGAAAACGCTAATACCCGTCGGGGGAGTGGTGCGACGAGGGTTCCCCTACTATTCGAAATCTGAAAGGCTTTCAAGTGCTTGTTCATAATCTGAAAGACTTTCAGACACATGAATGGACCCCTCGTGCGACGAGGGTTTTCAATTATATGAAAGGCTTTCAGACACACGAGGGGTCCCCTCGTGCCACGATGGTTTCTTGTATTTTTCTATAGGAAAACACTAATACCCATCAGGGGAGTGGTGCGACGAGGGTTCCCATGCTATTCGAAATCTGAAAGGCTTTCAAGTGCTTGTTCATAATCTGAAAGGCTTGCAGACACACGAGGGGACCCCTCGTGCGACGATGGTTTCTTGTATTTTTCTATAGGAAAACACTAATACCCGTTGGGGGAGTGGTGCGACGAGGGTTCCCCTGCTATTCGAAATCTGAAAGGCTTTCAAGTGCTTGTTCATAATCTGAAAGGCTTGCAGACACACGAGGGGAACCCTCGTGCGACGAGGGGTCCTCTCGTGCGACGATGGTTTCTTGTATTTTTCTATAGGAAAACACTAATACCTGTCGGGGGAGTGGTGCGACGAGGGTTCCCATGCTATTCAAAATATGAAAGGCTTTCAAGTGCTTGTTCATAATCTGAAAGGCTTTCAAACACATGAGGGGACCCCTCGTGTGACGATGGTTTCTTGTATTTTTCCATAAGAAAACACTAATACCCGTCGGGGGAGTGGTGCGACGAGGGTTCCCCTGCTATTCGAAATCTAAAAGGCTTTAAATGTGCTTGTTCATAATCTGAAAGGCTTTCAGACACACGAGGGGACCCCTCGTGCGACGAGGGTATTCAATTATATGAAAGGCTTTCAAATACACGAGGGGTCCCCTCGTGCGACGAGGGTTTCATTTATTTTTCTATAAGAAAACACTAATACCCGTCGGGGGAATGGTGCGACGAGGGTTCCCCTGCTATTCGAAATCTGAAAGGTTTTCAAGTGCTTGTTCATAATCTGAAAGGCTTTCAGACACACGAGGGGACCCCTCGTGCGACGAGTGTTTTCAATTATATGAAAGGCTTTCAGACACATGAGGGGTCCCCTCGTGCGACGATGGTTTCTTGTATTTTTCTATAGGAAAACACTAATACCCGTCGGGGGAGTGGTGCGACGAGGGTTCCCATGCTATTCTAAATCTGAAAGGCTTTCAAGTGCTTGTTCATAATCTTCAAGGCTTTCAGACACACGAGGGGACCCCTCGTGCGACGATGGTTTCTTGTATTTTTCTATAGGAAAAGACTAATACCCGTCGGGGGAGTGGTGCGACGAAGGTTCCCTTGCTATTCGAAATCTAAAAGGCTTTAAATGTGCTTGTTCATAATCTGAAAGGCTTTCAGACACACGAGGGGACCCCTCAAGCGACGAGGGTTTTCAATTATATGAAAGGCTTTCTGACACATGAGGGGTCCCCTTGTGCCACGATAGTTTCTTGTATTTTTCTATAGGAAAACACTAATACCCGTCGGGGGAGTGGTGCGACAAGGGTTCCCCTGCTATTCGAAATCTGAAAGGTTTTCAAGTGCTTGTTCATAATCTGAAAGGCTTTCAGACACACGAGGGGACCCCTCAAGCGACGAGGGTTTTCAATTATATGAAAGGCTTTCAGACACATGAGGGGTCCCCTTGTGCCACGATAGTTTCTTGTATTTTTCTATAGGAAAACACTAATACCCGTCGGGGGAGTGGTGCGACGAGGGTTCCCCTGCTATTCGAAATCTGAAAGGCTTTCAAGTGCTTGTTCATAATCTGAAAGGCTTTCACACACACGAGGGGACCCCTTGTGCGACGAAATGGTCCCCTCGTGCGATGAAAGGGTCCCCTCGTGCGACGATGGTTTCTTGTATTTTTCTATAGGAAAACACTAATACCCGTCGGGGGAGTGGTGCGACGAGGGTTCCCCTACTATTCGAAATCTGAAAGGCTTTCAAGTGCTTGTTCATAATCTGAAAGGCTTTCAGACACAGGAGGGGACCCCTCGTGCGACGAGGGTTTTCAATTATATGAAAATCTTTCAGACACACGAGGGGTCCCCTCGTGCGGTGAGGGTTTCTTGTATTTTTCTATAGGAAAACACTAATACCCGTCGGGGGAGTGGTGCGACGAGGGTTCCCCTGCTATTCGAAATTTGAAAGGCTTTCAAGTGCTTGTTCATAATCTGAAAGGTTTTCAGACACATCAGTAGACCCCTCGTGCGACGAGGGTTTTCAATTATATGAAAGGATTTCAGACACACGAGGGGTGCCCTCGTGCCACGATGGTTTCTTGTATTTTTCTATAGGAAAATACTAATACCCGTCGGGGGAGTGGTGCGACGAGGGTTCCCCTGCTATTCGAAATCTGAAAGGCTTTCAAGTGCTTGTTCATAATCTGAAAGGCTTGTAGACACACGAGGGGACCCCTCGTGCGACGAGGGGCCCCCTCGTGCGACGAGGGGTCCCCTCGTGTGACGATGGTTTCTTGTATTTTTCTATAGGAAAACACTAATACCCGTTGGGGGAGTGGTGCGACGAGGGTTCCCCTGCTATTTGAAATCTGAAAGGCTTTCAAGTGCCTGTTCATAATCTGAAAGGCTTTCAGACACACGAGGGGACCCCTCGTGCGACGAGGGTTTTCAATTATATGAAAGGCTTTCAGACACACGAGGGGTCTGTAGTTACGACGTTTTTAGAGATTGGCTGATTTTTAAAGGAGCTGAAGAAACTTGGTACGAAGAATGTCGAAGCATCTTTTACGACATCTTGTGTAACATTGAGGACGGCGTCTCGGCAAGCATCCTGATCGACAGAAATCAGGAAAGTGCAGATTCGGCAGAAAATCAAGAAGACGATTAGGAAAGTGCAGAACGACTCCTAATCTGAAAAGAAGAAAGACGACGATTAAGAGGAAACCCTTTAGGGTTAGTACTCATCCACGATTGCTATAAAAGCTTAGGCTACCCCCTTAGTAATTGTGTGGTTCTTTATTTGTTTCCTAGCAACAATTTGCAAGGCTCTTAGACGTGAAGGTTTGCGGGCTGAGAAATTGCAGATTGAGCTTAGGATATTGTGTATCACATAACTATAGAGAGTTAGGTGATTGAGGGTTTACTGAAAGTCGTGAGTTGAAAACTGCACGCAACCACCAAGCTTGAAGAAGACTTGAAGACGACAGAGTAAGGCGATTGCTCGAAGAGTGGAATTAAGACGTTCTTTGATTCAGGGGGAGAGCCTGAGATAGATTGCACTGTAAGACGTAGCATAAAGTATAGATCTAGGAGGGATCACATGTACTTGTATGTTATGACGGATTACTGATAAGTGAAATCTTTCCACTAGGCTGAGAGCCCCCTGACGTAGGTGACGTTGCACCGAACTGGGTAAACAATCTGCTGTGTCATTACTTATAGCTTTATATTTACTGTCCTGCGTTATCTACGCAAGAAGTCAGACACAACGTTATAGCATTCTGTGTAACATTGTGTGTGGCATCTTGCACGACTAGCTGATCAGAATTTCAATTGGTATCATAGGGGGCACCTATAGCTTTAGGTGAGTTCCTAAACAAATATTTTGATCAAAGATGGACAATACCAGAGAAGGAGGATCCATAAATCGACCACCTGTTCTAGATGGAAGCAACTATGGCTATTGGAAGGCTCGAATGTGTGCCTTCATGAAGTCACTAGACAACAAGACATGAAAGGCTGTACTCAATGGTTGGAATGCACCACAACTCAGTGACAGTGATGGCAATCCTATCGGCCCAAAACCAGAAAAAGACTGGACCGATGATGAAGATGAAGAATCACTGGGAAATTCTCGAGCTCTGAATGCTATCTTCAATGGTGTTGAGAAGAACGTGTTCAGACTAATCAACACATGCACAACTGCCAAATCAGCATGGGACATCCTGGCCGTAGCATATGAAGGAACAACTAAGGTTCGAGAACAAAAACTGCAATACCTGACTACCAACTTCGAAGCCCTCATCATGAAAGAAGACGAATCAATTGCAGATTTCAATGTTCGCATTCGTGATCTAGCCAATGAATCCTATTCTCTGGGAGAACCAATGTCTGATAAAAAATTGGTAATAAAAACCCTACGTGCTCTTAGCCCGAGGTTCAAGATGAAGATTACAGCAATTGAAGAAGTTCATAACCTCAAGGTCCTGAAATTTGATGAGCTGACGGGGTCTCTAATGACCTATGAGTTTTCTCTACCCAACATCGACAAAAGGAACAAAGGAGTTGCTTTCAAAAGCTCAACACACAAGCAACCAAACCCTGAGGATTCGGATTCTGATGAAGATATCGAGGCTACAATGGCCCTTCTCACAAAAAATTACAACAAAGCCATGAGAAGATTTAGTCGAATGGGTGGACGGAATGTCACAGCAAATGCCAGAAACAAAGCTCCACAAAAAGCTCAAGTTGGAGGTAGTCTTGACAGACCAAACAGGAGTGGGGAAGAAAACAAAAACAAATGACTTCAATGTCATGAATGTGAAGGATTTGGCCACCTCCGTAGAGAATGTCCAAATTTCCTCAAACAACAAAAACGAGGATACAATGTCACCCTATCAGATGATGACAATGAAGATAGTGGATCTGAAGAGGTAAGCAACTTTGTTGCATTCACTACTACTACTCCTACATGTAATGTTGATAATGCTGTCGACATCAATGATGATCCAACTCCAAATGAGAATTGGACTAAAGAGCAACTAGTCGAGGCATACAAAGGCTTGCATACCAGATGGATCAAGGAAACTCTGATACTTGATCAACAAGGCGAAAGGATCATTAGTCTTACCAGCGACAAGTCAAGATTTCTAGAGACGATCGTGGAGCTGAAACGAGAGATCACCAGACTTAATGGAGAAATTAGTCTCATGACTAAATCGGTAAAGATGATGAATCCGAGCACAGAAAGCCTTGACAAGATTTTATCGGTGGAAAAACAGTCCAAAGATACTACGGGACTAGGGTACACACATGCTGTCCCCTCAACGGCAGGAACAAAGTTTATCCCACAACAAGCCATGGCTGACAAAAAACTACTGGATGCCCCAACACATCCTACAGGACGACCTACAACGAAAGCCATAACATCGTCTACAATCTGTTCTTGTCAAGTAACTGCCAGAAGACATCCTCCACGCAGACAACAAAGCTACAGAAGACCAGCTTATCAATATCAATGGATATGTCATTACTGTGGTCAACCTGGTCACATCAGACCTTTTTGTTTTCAACTTCTTGAGAGGAAGCAAGCTCAGCTACAACAAAAGAAATATCAAAGGCATCTCTCATCTCCTCAAAAGATATCACGCCTTGAATGGAGACCTAAGAACCTGGTCTATCGAGCTAATGTTGCATATACATCCTTAAGTGCTTCAACAAACAAGGACTGGTATCTCGACAGTGGATGTTCTCGACACATGACAGGTACTCCAGAGTTTCTCTCCAATCTTAAATTATATACAAACTGCTTTGTTATGTTTGGAGATGGGATTCGAGCTCGAATAATTGGAAAAGGAGTGCTCAAGCATCCAGGAGCCACTTGCCTGACTGAAGCATTACTTATAGAAGGACTTAAGGCAAACCTGATCAGCATCAGTCAGATCTGTGATCAGGATTTAGAAGTGAAGTTCACTAAAGAAGCATGTATCGTTAAAAACTTCGATCAGGTCACTATTCTACAAGGAGTTCGCTCGACGGATAATTGCTATATCTGGTCTCCCGAGACACATATCGAAGCAACCAAGTGCCTTGTCACCAAAGCAGAAGAAACCAAACTATGGCACCGAAAGCTTGGACATCTAAATCTTAGAAGTATGCAGAAGGCAATCTCAGAGCAGGCAATTACCGGAATCCCAAACCTAAAAATAGTAGAAGGAAAGATCTACGGGGAATGTCAGATTGGAAAGCAAACCAAGATGTCACACAAGAAGCTTCAGCATATCACCACCTCTCGGGTACTTGAGCTGATACATGTTGACCTCATGGGACCAATGCAAGTTGAAAGCCTTGGAGGAAAACGATATGTCTTTGTGTGTGTAGATGATTACTCACGATACACTTGGGTTGACTTCCCTCGTGACAAATCAGACACCTTCTCGATCTTCAAGAATCTATGCATCCAAGTTCAACGAGAAAAAGGAGAGACAATTGGCAAAATCATCCGCCTTCGTAGTGATCATGGTCGAGAGTTCGAAAACAGCAAGTTTGCAGATTTCTGCAACTCAGAAGGGATAGCGCATGAATTCTCAGCACCAATCACTCCCCAACAGAATGGCATTGTTGAACGCAAAAACAGAACTCTACAGGAGATGGCTAGAGTAATGATGTTAGCTAAGAACATCTCAACTCACTTTTGGGCAGAAGCACTTAACACAGCTTGCCATATCCACAATCGAATCACTCTCAGACCAGGTATGTCAGTGACTCATTATGAAATATGGAGGGGGAGAAAGCCCAATGTTAAGTACTTCCATATATTTGGCTCCATTTGTTATATTCTAGCTGATAGAGAGCCTCGTCAAAAACTTGACCCAAAAAGCGATGAAGGCATCTTCCTTGGCTATTCAAGGAATAGTCGCGCATACCGAGTCTTCAACAAACGAACCAAGACCATGATGGAATCAATCAATGTTGTTGTTGATGATGACTGCGAAGATGCATCAGAAGATGCGACAGACGAAGACGGAGCCTATCCGCCCAACAATGTCAGGAAGAATGCTACTCCAAATGTTAGAGAAGATGCTAGCAGCAAAACAAAAGATGATGCCGCCAATGACGAAGTAGTTCCTGAAACCAGCAACAAGAATCCCTCACGACGAGTCCAGACTAACCATCCTATCTCTGAAGTTATTGGAAACCTGAATGAAGGCGTACGGACTCGGTCAAAAGCTCCTGAAGATTATAACGAGATGATAGGAAATATTTGCTTCGCTTCAAAGACAGAACCCAAAAACATCAATGAAGCCATCAATGATGAGTATTGGGTCAATGCTATGCAAGAAGAGCTGATTGAATTTGAGAAAAATCAGGTATGGGAACTGGTGCCCAAACCAAGTGAAGGAAACATCATAGGCACCAAATGGATCTTCAAGAACATATCCGATGAGCTTGGCAACATCACTCGCGACAAAGCCACGTTAGTTGCTCAAGGGTATACTCAAATTGAGGGTGTCGATTTCGATGAGACCTTTGCTCCTGTGGCAAGACTTGAAGCAATCCGTCTCCTGCTAGGGATATCATGCCATCTACAGATAAAGCTCTACCAGATGGATGTCAAAAGTGCGTTCCTGAATGGAGATCTCAATGAAGAAGTATATGTGTCACAACCCAAAGGATTTGTTGACCCGCACTATCCTGATCATGTGTATAAACTCAAGAAAGCTCTTTATGGGTTGAAACAAGCACCAAGGGCTTGGTATGAAAAGCTCACAAAATTCCTCATCCAAAGCGGCTACACTAGAGGGGGAGTCGACAAGACCCTATTTGTGAAGAATGAAGACGGGAATCTAATGATAGCTCAAATCTATGTCGATGACATTGTGTTTGGAGGGATGTCAAGCAAGATGGTAGAGATATTTATTCAACAGATGCAATCAGAATTCGAGATGAGCATGGTGGGAGAGCTTACTTATTTTCTAGGCTTCCAAATCAAACAACAAAAGGATAGCATCTTCGTATCTTAGAGCAAATATGTGAAGAATATTGTCAAGAAGTTTGGGCTACAGAAAGCCTCACATAAAAGGACACCAGCAGCTACACATGTCAAGCTAACTAAAGATGATCCAGGAGAAGTAGTCGACCAACACCTATACAGAAGCATCATCGGTAGTCTTCTCTACCTCACTGCAAGTCGACCAGATATTGCCTACTCTGTAGGAGTATGTGCAAGATATCAAGCTAATCCTAAGGTTAGTCATCTCTCCCAAGTCAAAAGAATTATTAGATATATCTCTGGGACTACAGACTTGGGTTTGTTATATTCATTCGACACATCATCTACCTTGGTGGGGTATTGTGATGCCGATTGGGCTGGAAACACATCGGACAGGAAAATCACATCTGGAGGATGCTTCTTCCTTGGCAACAACCTCATATCATGGTTTAGTAAGAAGCAAAACTGTGTTGCCCTTTCCACTGCCGAATCGGAGTATATTGCTGCTGGGAGTAGCTGCACACAACTACTTTGGATGAAGCAGATGTTAGTCGAATACAATGTCAGACAGGATGCCATGACTTTATATTGTGATAATGTCAGTGCTATCAACATCTCCAAAAACCCTGTCCAACACAGCAAGACCAAACACATTGATATTAGACACCACTTCATTCGAGAATTGGTCGAAGACAAGAAGATCATCCTAGAGCACATTCCTACAGAGAAGAAACTTGCTGATATTTTCACAAAAGCATTAGATGCAAGCAGATTCGAGGATCTCAGATCATCACTCGGTCTGTGCACCATCAGTGAACAATAAGAAGTTGCAGAAACGGTTGAGAGGAGTTAGTTGGTGCCTCTTCATGAACCGGTCTAAAAATCCAACAAATGTCATTGGGCCAAAGCATATCAAAAGCCCATATAAAAGAAAAGGAAGATACGCTCAGACGCTAGAAAGATTTGAATCGTTTTTCAAAACCTAGTCTGCCTCTTTTTCCCTGTGTTTGCTCTCATCTCCTTCGCCATTCACTCTCTGCTAATCTTTCAAACAACAATGGTGAAAACTCGAAGCACAGTAGCTCCAAAGGAAGCCACCGATTCAAAGAAAGCTGAATCAAAATGCTCCAGAAGCAGCAGAGTGAAAACAAACAAGCATGGAGTGCGGATTAAAGGGCCAAAAACACTGAAGAAGTCAGAAGAAATTCCCAAAGATGCTTCACCGGAGAAAGCCCCAATGCCAGCCTTTACTCGAGTTCCCAAAAAGTCCCGGACCGGAAGCACTGCATTCTCAATGTCTGACCTAACTGGGCCAGAAAGGGAGAATGATCTTGACCAGGAAAATCGAGAAGCCTCCATGCAAATCGTCGCAGTTCCAACGCCAACAAACATCCCAGGTAACGATTTCTCTGCCGATACTTCTAGGAACAGTGATTTGTTGGAATCACTGCTGGAAAACCAGGACCTACCTCAAGAAGGTGTGGTAGAAGAACTAATAAGGCCTGAAGGAGAAAAGGAGGATCTGACTCCGGTCAGCCATGGGTTGGAACGCATTGCGGAAGGAGAAGGAGGAGAAGAAGATGGAACAAATGTCATACCGAAAGCCACTGAAAAAGTTGTAGAAAAGGAAGCAATCGCTGACTCGGAAGAAGCCGAGGAAGAAGAAGAGAAAGAAGAAACCAGAAATGGAGAGACCGATCTGGAAGAAGCTGAGAAGAACAAGGATGCCACCACCAACAACACAGAAGAAAACCCTCTGGATGCCAGAGAAGATGTCACGGAAGAAGCTGCTGAGACGACACACACAGTCCTATCGTCCCTTAAGAAAAAGGTTCTAGAAGAAACTGAAAGTTTGGCTGTCATGGTTGGAAAACTAAAAAAAAAACAAGGAAAAGAAAGGAGGTTAAGGATGTTGGAGGTCCCAGCAACAAAAAGAAAAAGTTTTATGTCAAGGAAAAAGGGAAGAAAGTGATCCCCACAAGAAGGTTGATAGATGAAACTACTGATGATGACGCTGAAGAGGTTCCTGCTGAGGAAGGAAAGAAGAAGAAGGCCCTGAAAGCAACCAAGAACACCGTGAGTGTCACTTATGACAATGTGTCGTTTCACTCAGTAGACGGTGCAAAGAGGTGGGAGTTTGTGTTTCAGAGAACGGCGTACCCAGAGAAGACACTGTCATCAGAGCTGCTTGGGCTAGAGGCCATTATACAGCTCCCGGAGAAGGCAGAATTAATGAGAACCGTCTCAAACATTGGTAACCACTATCCCCTCTTGGTTAAGGAGTTCATTGCAAATTTGCCTACCACGTTTGGTACCCCAGATGCTCTAGAGTTTGATAAGGTATATGTCAGAGGCATTCGCTTTGACATCTCCTTTGACATTATCAATGATTTCCTGGGAAGGAAGAGGGTTCGATCTGTGCCACCACCCGACCTAAGCAAAGTCCTCCGTGAGATCACCGGAGATAAAAGCAGAACATGGCCATCCAAAGGCACCGTGGCAGCATCAGATCTGACTTCCAAGTACTCCATTTTCTTCCAGATTAGAGTGGCAAATTGGGCGCCCTCGACCCACGCATCATCTATCAAACCTGAGCTGGCAATACTGATCTACCAAATAGGTACTGGATCTAAACTTGACTTTGGACAATTTGTGATTGATCATCTTGTTCGCCATGCTAGATCTCTTGCTGTGAAAATTCCCATTGCCTTTCCATCTTTTATCTCTGAACTACTGGTACATCAACACCCTGGAGTGTTGAAAACATCGGATAAGGTGGGCAAAAAAGGAGGACTGATTGTGGTCAGCCACAAGTTGTTTGAAGGGAAGCATGCTCCTGATCTTGTCAGGTCGGAAGCCAAGGCAAAGACCAGTTGAGCCACAAGTGCCGTCCCTCTAACCAGGACCACCAGCAGGGATGCAGTCATGCTTGAACGAGAGATTGCTGTGCTTGACGAGGACATTGCAAACTTGAAGATAGCTCTAAAGCACCTCTCACAGCGCCGAACTCACTGCGCCAACCTGCTGAAATCCATGTCTCCTCCAGGCTCTGAAGATGATGACACAACCTCCCTGCCTAATGATCCAGAAGAAGCTACCCAAGAAGCCTCCGCTGAAGACACTGAAGCAACAGAGACTGCAAGTTCCAGCAGCAGCTCTATTTAAAAGTTCATGAAACTCTCTGACTCTTGAACTACTAAAAAACTTTTATTTTTGTAATATTTGTTGAACAATGTATCACGCTTACTCTCGACAGCTGATTGAGAGCAAGTGTGAGTTATGTTTGGTTTATTTTGTTTATTTCCCGGATTTGCTACAATATTTGTTTAAGTTTTGACTCTTTTTGAGCCAGCAAGGGGGAGTAAGATAGATATAGATATACGCGCGAGCGATGATACGCGCGACGACACTGCCGATCGACGAGACGACAAATGCGATGCAGAATGCGACGCAGAATACGATGAAGAATGTTGTCCTTAAAATAGCCAAAGGGGGAGATTGTAGTTACGATGTTTTTATAGATTGGCTGATTTTTAAAGGAGCTGAAGAAACTTGTTACGAAGAATGTCGAAGCATCTTCTACGACATCTTGTGTAACATTGTGGACGGTGTCTCGGCAAGCATCTTGATCAACAGAAATCAGGAAAGTGCAGATTCGGCAAAAAATTAAGAAGACGATTAGGAAAATGTAGAACGACTCCTAATCTGAAAAGAAGAAAGACGGCGATTAAGAGGAAACCCTTTAGGGTTAGTACTCATCCACTATTTCTATAAAATCTTAGGCTACCCCCTTAGCAATTGTGTGGTTCTTTATTTGTTTCCTAGCAACAATTTGCAAGGTTCTTAGACGTGAAGGTTTGCGGGCTGAGAAATTGCAGATTGAGCTTAGGATATTGTGTATCACATAACTATAGAGAGTTAGGTGATTGAGGGTTTACTGAAAGTTGTGAGTTGAAGACTGCACGCAACCACCAAGCTTGAAGAAGACTTGAAGACTACAGAGCAAGGCGATTGCTCGAAGAGTGGAATCAAGACGTTCTTGGATTCAGGGGGAGACCCTGAGATAGATTGCACTGTAAGACGTAGCATAAAGTATAGATCTAGGAGGGATCATAGGTACTTGTATGTTCTAACGGATTACTGATAAGTGAAATCTTTCCACTAGGCTGAGAGCCCCAAGACGTAGGTGACGTTGCACCGAACTGGGTAAACAATATGTTGTGTCATTACTTATAGCTTTATATTTACTGTCTTGCATTATCTACGCAAGAAGTCAGACACAACGTTATAGCATTCTGTGTAACATTGTGTGTGGCATCTTGCACGACTAGCTGATCAGAATTTCAGGGTTCCCTCGTGCCACGATGGTTTCTTGTATTTTTCTATTGGAAAACACTAATACCCGTCGGGGGAGTGGTGCGACGAGGGTTCCCCTGCTATTCGAAATCTGAAAGGCTTTCAAGTGCTTGTTTATAATCTGAAAGGCTTTCAGACACACGAGGGGACCCTCGTGCGATGAGGGGTCCCCTCGTGCGATGATGGTTTCTTGTATTTTTTTATAGGAAAACACTAATACCCGTCGGGGGAGTGGTGTGACGAGGGTTCCCCTGCTCTTCGAAATCTGAAAGGCTTTCAAGTGCTTGTTCATAATCTGAAAGGCTTTCAGACACACGAGGGGACCCCTCGTGCGACGAGTGTTTTCAATTATATGAAAGGCTTTCAGACACACGAGGGGTCCCCTCGTGCGACGAGGGTTTCTTGTATTTTTGTATAGGAAAACACTAATACCCATCGGGGGAGTGGTGCGACGAGAGTTCCCCTGCTATTCGAAATCTGAAAGGCTTTCAAGTGCTTGTTCATAATCTGAAAGGCTTTCAAACACACGAGGGGACCCCTCGTGCGACGAGAGTTTTCAATTATATGAAAGGCTTTCAGACACACGAGGGGTCCCCCCGTGCCACGATGGTTTCTTGTATTTGTCTATAGGAAAACACTAATACACGTCGGGGGAGTGGTGCGACGAGGGTTCCCCTGCTATTCGAAATCTGAAAGGTTTCAAGTGCTTGTTCATAATCTGAAAGGCTTTCAGACACACGAGGGGACCCCTCGTGCGACGGGGGTTTTCAATTATATGAAAGGCTTTCAGATACACGAGGGGTCCTCTTCAATTCGAAATGTGAAAGGCTTTCAAGTCCTTGTTCAGAATCTGAAAGGCTTTCATGTAGCACAAACAATCTGGAAAAAAAGTGCAGATGTATTATAACAAGCTTCGTTTGGATCAGTATAACAAAATAGAGACAACTGTATTGCAAAATGTGAAGGCCTTTCATAAACTAGAAGAATGTGCAGACTTGTTCAAAATCTGAAGACCTTTCATTTAACAAAAGAATGTGAACAGATCTAAAGAAATGCTTCCCGATATTAAAAACTATTGTTAGAACCTAATTTTTTCATCAATTACAAAGTTAATCTTCCTTTTCAACCTTCCGTAGTCTTTTCTAGCTTTTGCCTCCAAGTCTTTCCAGTATATGTTACTTGTGCTGCTCAGCAACATGAAGAGGTAAAACCTACGTAAGTTTCGTAGTGTCTTCACCTGCATAATCAGAAGTGCAAAATAATTGTTAGTTCGTTATTAAAAATCAAATGTACTTTACATTCAATAATATATGAAAACATAATATGCTTACATCATTTTTGATCAGGCTTGATTTGAAATGACTGTTCCCAATATAATTCCACATGTGCCATATTGTAAATATTCCACAATCTACCTTATTTTCTTGAGTAGTCCACTCAAGAGAGATGTAATTTAATGGAGCTTTCGAGAATCTTCTGGCAATTCTTTTTTGTTTCTTAGCCCAGGAACAAAAAGCTTTTACCTGTAAACAAAATATAATCAAAATGATGAACAATAAATGAAGTGAAAGTAGTGGAACTCACTAAAATTTAATCATTACTTACAAGTATTTCTGGAACATCCTTATATCGATCATCATGTGTTCCAATAACAAGAGCTAAGTTATCCAGTATTTCAATCGCAAAGTTTGTTGTGTTCAAACATATTACGATGAAATGTCTTATATTCTTCAAGTATAATGGCAACAGTATCTATGTACGAAAAAAAACAGCAGGCATAAGTTTGTTTATAAAATTTATTACAAACAAATTGTACATAACAAACAAAAGCTTACCAAATCTATTTCCTCTAATGCCAACTCGGACCGTGAAAACTCATGATCCAACATTCCGTGGTAAATTCATGATCCAACATTCCCTGGTAAATTTTAAGGTTTTTATGAAAATCATCTTCGAGATTATAAATACCATTCTGCAAAACAAAACAAAAAATTATTTCAAAACATGAATATGATTTACAAGCTGATAGGGTATATCATATAATTGCTAGCTAATTTAATGAAATCATGATTAATACATACTGCAATTGTTGTGGTGAAACAAAATTTTGAAGGTCATTTTCCTTTCATTGACAAATTCAGCGAATTGAACATAGTGCACCAGACATCTATGACACTGTTGTCAAGATATGTATCAAATTTGAAAGTCTTCACATCTGGAAGAAGTAGAAACATATGACCATCTGCGTAAACAATTTCCCTGCAAAAACACAAAACTCTTCAGACATGTACTCTTTTATTGTGTGAAGACATGTAAATTATATGAAGACCTTTCATATAATTGAAATTCGAAAGAATAAACTAAAACACAGTTCATAGTGAGACATTTTGTAAATCTGAGTACCTTTCAGATAACACAAATTCTATCAAATCAACCAACAGTTAAAGCAAAGAAGCATAATATTGGAATAGGTATGACTATTTTTAAAATAATTGGTGCAGAACAAGTTTATGACTTACTCTTCTTCCGGTTCATCTTTTTTCAGTCTCTTTTTTCCTGCTCCATGATAACGATTTATGAACCAGATATAAAACTGATTCATATAATTTGGAAGCTTGTCACTACAGTCAAAAACATTTTCACGGTTTGCAGCATTACTTGAAGCACCAGCAGACTCTATGATCTGATCATGTGAAGGGCTTTCTGGTGCTTCTTCTTGTGCTTCCTTCTCTTTCACATTTTTAGTGTCAGAAGCACCAGCAGACTCTATTATTTGATGATGTGAAGGGCATTCTTGTGCTTCTTCTTCTGCTTCCTTCTCTTCCACATTTTCAGTGTTAGAAGCACCAGCAGATACTATGATTTGATGATGTGAAGGGCTTTCTAGTGCTTCTTCTTCTGCTTCCTTCTCTTTGGCAGAGTCGGTGTCAGAAGCATCAACAGATTCTATTATGTGATGGTGTGAAGGGCTTTCTGGTTCTTCTTCTTCTGCTTCCTTCTCTTTGGCAGAGTCGGTGTCAGAAGCACCAGCAGACTCTATTATTTGATGATGTGAAGGGCTTTCATGTGCTTCTTCTTGTGCTTCCTTCTCTTCCACATTTTCAGTGTCATCAATTGTCCGCTGAATCTCTTCATATTCTTCTCCTTGTTGTACAACATTTTCATCTTGTTGTGCATGCTCATCAATTTTCTGTTGAATCACTAACGATTCAATGATTATAGCTTCTTGTTCATTTCCAACATTTTTCTTAACTCCTTTTCTTCGTCGGAAATATGTTATAATTAGAGTCTTCTTTTTAACTGTAATTTCTATATTGTCTGCGATTACAGCGTCATCTTTTCCGCTACTGCTCTTCCTTAAATGTAATGGCCGATCATTTGAACTACATTCTTTTAAAGATGATACTATAACTTGACATGCTTGTTGGACTGCATCTTCAATAACATTGTCCACTGAAGCATCCTCCTTATTACTTTTCAAAACTTAGTCTAACCAAGAAAAGTCATTGAAAACTTCTTGTCCATGGAACAAAACAGATTTCGCTTCTGACATGATTTGAATCATGTGTTCTTTCACTTGTTCCATTTGTTTGGTTATGTTCTGAATGCAAAGGAAATTTATATTCAAACAAAAATTCCAGGGAATCAAAATCAACAAAATCTGCAATAGTTTTTATAAAAATATAAACATGGAGACAATTTAATACCTCTCCTTCAGGGTCAGTTGAACCCGCACCAATTGCATCTGTAATAAATCTTGGCAGAATTTCACCATTGCCAAATCCTCCATCTTCGATTTCTTTTTTCAGTCTTTGCTTCACCTTTTCCTTGGTCCAGCCAATAATGCTTGGAAATGCACGGGGCACACAATTCCTTCTCACGAGACTCGATCGAGATAAAACAACTAAGAAAGAAACAAACAAACAAAAAAACACATAAAAATGGTTACACATGAATGTCATATATTATTAAACAAGGAAATGAAGTGATTTCTAAAGTTAAAATAACACACCGTCAAGAAAGTGATCGGCCCGTAGAACCAACTACCCTTGTTGTTGGCTCGGGCGACCCAATCCTTTTTATTTATGTTCAAACTCTCAATAACAACAGCACACCAATTAAATTGTTTCACACAATCCACATCAGCTATTGCTTCAAAATTGTACTGGTTCAAGTAATTACTGGGACGAAAATCAATCATCAGCGTACAGAAGGCAACCAAGAAATTCTGCTTGAATTTTTTGCCGCCACGCTTCTGGGTCTTCATGTGCTCGATAACTACACTTGGAGTTATCTCCCCATTACTTGTCATAAATTGTTTCCTCTATTTCAAAAGAGAAGGAGTTGCTCCGCCAGAAGGTATGATAGGGATCTTTCGTTCCCCACGTGGTATACCAAGGGTGAGAGCCACATCTTCCTCGGTTATTGGCAATTTCCTACCATCTTTGAACATAATGCAACCTAAATTCGAATTGTAACTGTCCACAATCCAATATCCAAGCTGACCATATGTACGATCCAAGCCAAGTTTCAGTATATCCCCAAACCCAATATCTATGGCAGCCTGCTTCTGCTCCTCACTGAAACCGCTAATAGCAGTGTATAACTGAAATGGGGATGATCGAGTGTCAATCCTTTTCAACTGTACTTCAGGTATTTTGTTCTACACTAGCTTGACATTTTTTCTTCTAGTTTTTTTGTCTTACAATCAGTTTTCTTCTGGCTATCATCAACTTCCATGTCCTCTGGATCAACAACCTCTATTACAGTAGCTAGAGTTAAATCATCTGCACTTGTACCTCTAATATGTTCCGCATCTTTCTGGAGTTTTGCCTTCTTGACTAATTCACTGATTACTAGGTTATCATCAGAATCTGAAGATTCATCTACTAGACTTTTTCTTGTATCAACTTCATCTGCACAAGAAACCAAAAATTCATACTTGAGACAAGATTCTGAATGGCTTGCATAAAACAGGAAACCTCAAACAAAAATCTGAATGACTTTCATAAAACAAGAAACCTCAAACAAAAATCTGAATGGCTTTCATAAAACAGGAAACCTCAAACAAAAATCTGAATGACTTTCATAGTTGAGACAAAATTCAAGCAATTGAAAGATCAAGTTAAACATTAAAGAAAATCAGGCAAAAAAGTCATGAAACACATGTCTGTTGGTTCAAACTAAATCAGAAAGTTAAACCTAAAATTCGAAACAGATAACACCTAAACGAAGGCCTAAATAATATCTAAAACAAGTCATAGTGGACACAAACTTGTTTAATTGCAGCTAAATTAACTACATTACACTAAATACACAGGACGATCAACTAGGGTTTAGTAACTCAAAACAACTTCAATTTTTACTTGATTTCCTCTTCTTTGGAATGTTCACCGACATATCACACTTTCTTTGGCCGATCGTTGATGATCCTTGTTTCTTCATTCTGGTTCGCTGACTGGTTTTCAAGTTAGGGTTGTTGATAGTCAGAGAGAAAAGAGAATGAGATCAAAAGCGAGAGGGAAGGTGATTTGGGGAAAAAGGAATTCAGGCCTTTTAGAACCAATATTGGAATCAATATTAAAGTAATTTTAGAATTACTTTAAAACCATGTAAAATAGACATAATTACAATTAGTGCCACCGCTAAATCGTGTGGACATGATTAAACCTTATATGTAAACCGTTCGATCTGTCTTGATCGTGTGGCCATGATTAAACCATATGTAAATATAAATATAGTCCAGGTCAACATTTAAATTATGAAGTCAAAATCACTCAGTTATGCTCGAGCTGTTCGTTCTAGGTATATATCGACAGAGATCGAGCAGATTAACAACGATCAAATTAATCTTCTCCATCATGTCAAGTTCATCTCCACAAACGACTAGTGAAAGTAATCTGTCAACAATCACCAATCGAAGTATTTCAGGTCTCAGAGATCAAATACCGGAAACGATTACGAATCAAAGTCAAGCAGCATCATCAAGCTTGAATCTGGAAATAATCTTCGACCAAAACGGTGAGGTCAACATCTCAAACATATATCTTGAGTAATTTGAAATTTTGATCAATGATTTTTGAATAATATGAAAGGTCTTCAGATTTATTTAACATGTTTCCATCTGTATAATATTATTCAAATGTAATTTACATTCAATAATATATGAAAACATAATATGCTTACATCATCTTTGATCAGGCTTGATTTGAAATGACTGTTCCCAATATAATTCCACATGTGCCATATTGTAAATATTCCACAATCTTATTTTCTTGAGTAGTCCACTCAAGAGAGATGTAATTTAATGGAGCTTTCGAGAATCTTCTGGCAATTCTTTTATTTTTTTTCTTAGCCCAGGAATAAAAAGCTTTTACCTGCAAACAAAATATAATCAAAATGAGGAACAATAAATGAAGTGAAAGTAGTGGAACTCACTAAAATTTAATCATTATTTACAAGTATTTCTGGAACATCCTTATATCGATCGTCATGTGTTCCCATAACAAGAGCTAAGTTATCCAGTATTGTTGGATAAATCATGACAACAAATTAGTTATAGATCATGACAACATCTAGTACACAAAACCTAAAATAAAATTCAGTATTAATACACATACCACAAAGTTGAGAACATTTTGGTAGTGATCCAAAGGCAATTGGCGATTTTCCAAAACCTCAAAGCTGAACTTTTTAGTATTGAAACAGGTTAAATAATAATGGTTGGACTGCCAAATTGGTACAAATACCTATAAAAGTTAAATCTGTAAGCCTTTCATATAATTGACAACAAAATACAAAATTTAGTGGAAAAAAGACAGTTCAAGTACCAAATCAATTTGATCAATTCGGAGAAATAAATCTTTCAATTGCTTCTGTGCAGCATCTATCCATTCTTTTCTTAAAGTAGTTGTTAACTTTCTTGCCCGAACAAGTGGATCTTGCAAAACAAATAACATTACTTAAAACATAAAACTTATTATAACAAATCATAAATTACTTCATAGATTGTTAATATAAGTCACCTACCGACATACTACAATATAAAAATAATCGAGAAGGGGCAGCATTATCCCTGTATCTTTCTTGCTCGTTCAGGTACAAAGACCAAGCATCAATTACAGGATTATGAACCCACATATTGAACTTGAGGGATTGGAAATCGTCACAGTAGAAAGAACATCCTGAGATCTCTTCCTTCAAAAACTCATTTTCATCCACAACTTCCATAACCCACGAATACAACCTCTCTTCACAACAACTCAAATAAGAATGGAAGTTTGTTCTTTGATTGCAAAACTTTGACAGCAGAATCTCAGATGGCACAACTTCTACTTCTTCTTCAGGTTTTTGTAATTTCAACAAATCATCAATTCTAACACAATCCTTCTGCACAACATCTGAATCTGAATCAGTTACACTGTGCATTTCAATTTCAGTTTGAATACTATGACCACTTGGGCTTCCACCAGAGCATACATCATGTAAACTAAAGTCCAACTCCTTCACAGTAGTTTCCAAGCCACAAAAGTTAACAATAGTATCTCCAGGTACTCCACTCTGAGATAGAGGTTCATAATTTCCCAAATTATCATCTCCAAAACAGTCTTGCGCAATAATCAATGCTTCCAGATATTCCTTTGGTGACATCCCCATATTCTTCCTTATGGCGTTCAAGACATTATGGGGTGTTTCCAGAGGAGTAGATATTTCCTCCACATCAAAAACACCCAAGGAAAAATTTGGAGAACTCTTCTTCTTCCTATTACAGGAAATTGTCTCTTTTGCAACAGCCAATGCAGAAATAACAGAGGGTGTCTTGAAATGAGCATCATTATAAAATCCTTCATCACATCTGTCCTTGTGATTCTTTTCCTCTGCCAGTCTGTTCTCGTGATGTTGTGATTTATGCCAGAAAACGAAACATCAATCCGGGACAACAGTCCAACAAGCTCTTGAACATGTTCCTCAACTTTTTTCCTCACACACTTGATTTCTTCAATCAGATTCTGTACACATAAATGAATAAATATGAAAAGATGGAAAACTGTATGAAACTACACACAAACATGTATCGAAATATAATATGAACATCTTTCATATAAGTGAAATCCAACAAACACTCATAAAACCATGAAAGCTATGTATGAAAGGCTCTCAGAAAACTAGAAAATCTATAAAAAAAATGGTGAAGTAGAATTCAACTGCTTCTACCAAACACACTTCAAATAATAACCAAATCAGAGCATGCAAAACTGTATGAAACTACACACAAACATGTATCGAAATATAATATGAACACCTTTCATATAACTGAAATCCAATCAAACACTTATAAAAATATTAACGTTATGTATGAAAGGCTCTCATAAAATTGAACAAATGGAAGACCATGCATCAATATCACGAATCAGACATATTAAAAAATATGAAGACCTTTCATACGACAACTGAACAACATATGAAGAAAAACATTCAAACAATTCTTCTAAAACAATAAAGGATATAAAATTCACACTGTAGTAGACAAAATAAAATCCTTACTTTCATTTCAGCATCTTCGGCTTGTGAATTCTGCATGTCCACTGGGATCTCAACCCTCTCCAAAATCAAAGAACCCTTTCCAAATCCCCCCTGTTTCAGCTCCTCTCTCACACGAGTCTTTGCAAACGCGTTAGTCCATCCAGTAATTGTTGGAAATATACGTGGTACAGAAACATTCCCCACAAAATCAACTCGATCCAAGTAAAAAAGCTGAGAGAAAACAGATAATACTATGTGAATCATATTCATTTTATAAATATGAAAGCCTTTCAGATACACAAAAACATATCAAAACAACAAAGAAAGACTTACAGTAAAAAATATGAGTGGACCATAGTATCTGCGTTTAACGTTACTTAGTTGAGAGTTCCAAATGTAGCTATTTCTTCTCAAACTTTCTAGTATAGGAGAACACCAATTGAAGTCCTTAACGACTTCAACATCTGCTATAGCTCCAAAGTATGACAGGTTGGGATAACTACTTGACCCAAAATCTATAAAACGTGTGCAAAACATGACGAGAAAGTTCTGCTTAAACAAAATACCCCCTTCCTTCTGCCTTTCCATGGCATCATATACATATGAACTAGGGATTTTTTCACCAGTTTTGCTGAACTGTGACCTCCACAACTGAAGAGCTTCGCCTTCCTTATGACCCAAAATAGGGCGATGACCACGAGGTATACCAAGGGTACACTGAATATCTTCTTCTTCAATCACTAAATCATGGTCACAATCCAGTTTAATTGTTGCAAACTGAGGATTGAGATTCTCCACAATCCAGTACCCAAGAGCACCTTGAGTACGACTTAATCCAAGCTGTAAAATCCCTTCAAAACCCATCTCCTTAATATCACTCCTCTGCTTATCACTAAAAACTTTCATGCCGCAGAAAAGACCTCTTGGAGATGAACGAGTGTCTATACACTCAACAATTGGTTTTTCTTTTTGTTGCTACGTTTAATAGTTGGCATGATTTTTTAGCGCAAAAGTAAGAAGTCGAGTAACATGTTGTATGACATGTGGAGCGACTTGTTACGAGCCGCAGATTAGGAAAATCTGAAGCTTTACTATTTCAACGAAGCTTGGAGCGAAAGAAGAAAGGCGGCACGAAGACTTGAAGCGCAAGAGAGTGACGTCGACAAAGTCAAACGACTTCCAGATGGCAGTTACACGTCAGCGAAAAAAGGCAACTAAAGGCGGCAACTAGACTTGCCTGATTTCATCAGGAAGTCAGAACAGGCAAGATGACTTCCAGCTGTCGTGGAAGGCGGCAACAACTTGCTTGACTTTCCTGTTCCTGATCCGAGAAGGATTAGGAATGTGAGCTGTTATAAAAAGCCCTTGGCTTCCCATTAGCAGTCATTCGTTCTTGTTCTAACACCTGGAAGATTTCTCAGAGCTCTTAACCGTGCACCATCGGCGTGTTGAGAGGCTGATTAAGATTCATTAGAACGGATCTTTGCTCCGATCAAACCTTGAGTCGCGAAGACTAAGTGTTTGGATCGGTTAGGGTTTTTGTTTGTGATTGAAGACTCACAACTCCGTCCAAGAAGACAACGACACCGAGCATGGACTTGCTCGAAGGGTGGAATTGAGGGAATCTCAAAGACAGGGGGAGAGGCTCCTGGTCGAGGCGATTCACGGTGAGATCTATAGTAGCTTAGGACAATAGCTTGTGTGATAGCTAGTTGGGCTTGAAGTTGTACTATTGACTACTTGATAGTGAAAAACCTTTCCACTGGCAAAGTGCCCCCAGACGTAGGTGCGGAGTCACCGAACTGGGTAATCATCTCTGGTGTCGTGATTATTATCTGTCTATTACTTTGCTTACTGTTTCCACAAGAAGTCGATACACAAGTTACAGACTTTGTGTTCGACTTCCTGACTCGGCTACAATTCAGAATTTCAATTGGTATCAGAGGAGGCACCTTAATCTCTTAGGTGATTTTCCAGCAAATCTTAGTAGCTAATATGGATTCAAAAGAAGGAGGATATGTCAATCGTCCGCCGGTACTCGACGGAACAAACTATGGATATTGGAAAGCACGAATGTGTGCCTTCTTGAAGTCCCTCGACAGCAAAACCTGGAAATCTATCATCAATGGATGGGAGGAACCTTACTATGCTGATGCACATGGAAATCAAACGAGCATCAAACCAGAAAAGGAGTGGAGCATGGAAGAAGATGAAGCTGCCCTAGGTAATTCTCGTGCACTCAATGCTATTTTTAATGGAGTAGATAAAAATGTGTTTCGACTCATCAACACATGCACAAGTGCCAAAATTGCCTGGGACACACTTGCTGTTGCCTACGAGGGTACTTCAAAAGTCAAAGAGCAGAAGTTACAGTACCTCACGACTAACTTTGAGGCTCTGACCATGAATGACGACGAGACTATTGCGGAGTTTAATGTGCGCATCAAGGATCTGGCCAATGAATCATATTCACTTGGCAAGCCTATGACCGATGAGGACTTGGTCAGAAAAACACTAAGAGCCCTAAGTCCCAGATTCAAGATGAAGATCACCGCCATCGAAGAAGTCCATGACCTGAAGACACTGAAGTTTGATGAATTCATGGGCTCACTGATGACTTTCGAGCTCTCCCTACCTTCTATTGAGAAGAAACATAAAGGTGTGGCTTTCAAAAGTTCTAATCAGAAGAACTCAACACACTCTGAGTCGGATAGTGACATCGAGGAAACTATCGCCATGCTGGCCAAAAACTACAACAGAGTCATGAAAAGATTTGGCCAGATGACAGGAAGAAAAGTCTCCCGAGAAGTCAGAGACAAGCCACTACACAAGTTTCAGAAGCTCGAAAACACAGCCAACGATGGAGGGCGAGGAGAACGATCAGGTAAAGGAGCTCAGTGTTTCGAATGTGAGGGGTATGGACATATGCAGAGAGAATGTCCCAACTTCCTAAAGAAACAGAAGAAGGGATTCGTTGCCTCTCTAACTGACGATGAAGATGAAGAAGACAGTGACCTTGAGCATACAAGTAACTATGTGGCTTTCACTTCCTCCACAATAGATCAACCAGCTGAAAGCTCAAAGAAGTATGACTCTGATGATGAGCTATCCGATGAGACTCTCAACAACGCTTACAACGAATGGTATGTCAAATGGCTTGAAGACTCTCAGGTAATCGAAAAACATAACGCTCTCATTCTTACTCTTAATAAAGATAAGTCAAGACTTCTCGAGACAACTGTTGATCTCAAAAAGGAAGTTGCTCGACTGAAAGGCGAGTTAGAGCAGGTCACGAAGTTAGTAAAGATGATGAATCCAAGCACGGACACTCTAGATCAAATTCTGTCAATCGGGAAACCAGCCAGGAATATGGAAGGTCTTGGATATTCGAAAGAAGCCTCATCATCACACACCATCTTTGTCCCTCAGAAGTATGTCTCCCAGAAGTCTCGCCAGAAGTCTTCTAACTTCACGGCTGACCAAGCGACCAAAAAGTCTTCTACCCTGGCCGCGCCAAAAACCCAGAACAAAAGACATAACTGGGTTTGTCATCACTGTGGACGAAGAGGACATATTGGACCCTTCTGCTATCAGCTATATGGGAAGAGCTCGGTCAAGAGAAGGTCCACCGTCAAGAAAAGCCAACCTCAGAAGGAATGGCGAGTCAAAGAGGTCAACTATCAAGCTAACATCGCTTACACCGCTTTAAAGGCCTCAACCAGCAACAATTGGTACTTCGATAGTGGATCCCTTCGACATATGACGGGTAATAGCTCTTTCTTGGTAACTTTAATACCATGCACGAATAGCTTCGTCACTTTTGGAGATGGAGTAAAAGCTAGAATGCTCGGGAAAGGAAAACTCAATCTTCCCAACTCTCCATGTCTGAAAGAAGCTCTGCTAGTAGAAGGCCTGACAGCAAACCTCATCAGCATAAGCCAGATATGTGATTTAGATCTGGATGTCCACTTCACTCGCGACAAGTGCTCGGTCAAAGATGAACAAAACAAGGAAGTCATGATAGGCCACAGGTCCCTTGACAACTGTTATCTATGGTCTCCAACAGTCAGTACCTTGCCAACCAAGTGTTTTTTATCCAAAGCTCAAGAGACAAAACTATGGCATCAAAAACTTGGTCACATCAATTTGAGGAGTATGCAAAAGATTCTCTCTGAAAAGGCTATCATCGGAGTTCCCAACCTCAAGATCATTGAAGGAAAAATCTGTGGAGAATGCCAAATTGGGAAACAAGTCAAGACGTCACACAAGAAGGTACAACATCTTACTACTTCTCGTGTTCTAGAACTTCTTCATGTTGACCTTATGGGACCCATGCAAGTAGAAAGTCTAGGAGGGAAGAAGTACATATTTGTATGTGTAGACGACTTCTCAAGATACACATGGGTAGATTTCATTCGAGAGAAGTCAGATACCTTCTCAGTCTTTGAAGCCTTATGTCGAAGAGTTCAACGAGAAAAGGGAGAAGTTATTGGGAAAGTCGTTCGACTTCGGAGCGATCATGGAAAAGAGTTTGAAAACATCAGCTTCGCAAACTTTTGTGATGCTGAAGGAATTGCCCACGAATTTTCTGCTCCCATCACTCCTCAGCAAAACGGAATCGTTGAAAGAAAGAATCGCACTCTTCAAGAGATGGCAAGAGTCATGATGTTATCTAAAGACATCCC
Organism: Geranium rotundifolium; assembly: GCA_963920655.1. NCBI lineage: Eukaryota > Viridiplantae > Streptophyta > Magnoliopsida > Geraniales > Geraniaceae > Geranium > Geranium rotundifolium. The sequence goes on along the minus strand of OY987316.1, from coordinate 29,083,152 downwards.
ACAACACTTCTGGGCTGAAGCTTTGAATACGGCATGCCATATTCATAATAGAGTGACTCTCCGCCCTGGAACTTCGTTCACTCTTTATGAAATATGGAGGGGGAGAAAGCCGAATGTCAAATACTTCCATGTGTTTGGATCAGTCTGCTACATACTCGCAGATAGGGAACCACAGCGCAAATTGGATCCTAAAAGCGAAGAAGGCATCTTCCTCGGATACTCCAGAAATAGTCGGGTTTTTCGTGTATTCAACAAACGCACCCGGACTATCATGGAATCCATCAATGTCGTGATCGATGACAGCAACGAGCAATCCAGTGACGAGGACGAAGAAGTCCTAAATCTCTCAGGAGAAGTCAGACCAGAAGTCAGAGGAGAAGTCAGACCGGAAGTCAAGGACGATGAGCGCAACAAAGGGTCTGAAGAAGAAAGCCAAATCATCCCGGATGAAGAGGCAACTCCTACAAGGCAAAAAGATCCATCAAGAAGAATTCAGAAGTATCATCCACCCCAGGATGTGATTGGAGACATTAATGAGGGAGTTCGGACTCGACAAAAGGCATCTCTTGACCACCAAGAACTGATAGGTAACATGTGCTTTATTTCCAAAACTGAGCCAAAGAATATACAAGAGGCCATCAAAGATGAATACTGGGTTTGCGCAATGCAAGAAGAGTTGGTTCAGTTTGCAAGGAATGAAGTCTGGGAACTTGTACCCAAGCCTGACAGTGTCAATGTCATCGGGACAAAATGGATATTCAAAAACAAGTCTGACGAGCAAGGAAACATCACTCGAAACAAAGCGAGACTAGTGGCTCAAGGGTACACACAAGTCGAAGGAGTCGACTTTGAAGAAACCTTTGCTCCAGTAGCCAGACTGGAAGCCATACGACTTCTTCTCGGCATCGCTTGTCATCTGCGTTTCAAACTTTATCAGATGGATGTAAAGAGTGCCTTTCTCAATGGAAATCTGAATGAAGAAGTCTATGTAGCCCAACCAAAGGGATTCGAAGACCATGACTCTCCGCACCATGTCTACAAGCTAAAGAAAGCTCTCTACGGTCTCAAACAAGCTCCACGAGCATGGTATGAACGTCTTACCCAATTCCTTGTACAAAATGGCTATATCGAGGGAGTAGATAAAACTCTCTTTGTGAAGAAGGAAGGAAAGGACATCATGATTGCTCAAATATATGTCGACGACATTGTATTTGGAGGGAAGTCAGACAAGATGGTGAAACGCTTCGTTCAACACATGCAGTCTGAATTTGAGATGAGTATGGTCGGAGAGCTCACATATTTCCTAGGCTTCCAGATCAAGCAGATGTCAGATGGAATATTTATCTCCCAGAGCAAATACGCAAAGAACATTGTCAAGAAGTTCGGGTTAGAAAAGGCTTCGCACAAGAGGACTCCTATTGCCACACATGACAAGTGCACGAAGGACGAGATGGGAGAACCAGTTGATCAAAGTCTTTATCGAAGCATAATAGGAAGTCTCCTCTACTTGACAGCAAGTCGACCCGACATTGCTTATTCTGTGGGAGTCTGTGCTAGATATCAAGCCAATCCAAAAGTCAGTCACTTGGCTCATGCAAAGAGGATCATAAGGTACATCTCAGGAACCTCTGAGTTGGGTTTGCTATATTCCTTTGATACCTCTCCTACTCTGGTTGGATATTGTGATGCTGACTGGGCGGGAAGCACACCAGATCGAAGAAGCACCTCTGGAGGTTGTTTCTACCTGGGGAACAACCTTGTATCATGGTTCAGCAAAAAGCAAAATTGTATTGCTTTGTCTACTGCTGAGTCCGAATATATCGCAACTGGAAGTAGCTGTACTCAACTTCTGTGGATGAAACAAATGTTGGCAGAATATGGAGTCAAGCAAGAAGTCATGACTTTGTTCTGTGACAACATCAGTGCAATCAACATCTCGAAGAACCCAGTACAGCATAGCAAGACAAAGCATATTGACATCAAGCACCACTTTATTCGAGAACTTGTAGAAGACAAGAAAATAAAGCTCGAATACCTACCCACCGAGAAACAAGTCGCAGACATATTTACAAAGGCGTTGGATGCCAAAAGGTTTGAAAGTCTGAGGTCGACCCTCGGACTTTGCTGTCTAGAATAGTCAGAAGTCAAGTAAGAAGAGGAAGAGCTTTCGGTTGATTTTACTCTTTCTCTCGACCAGGACCAAACAGGGTCCACAAAATCAAGCCGGGCCCAAATCGTTACATCAGAAGCCCGTTAGTCTTTTTAAATTTGGAATGATTACGATATGACTATCCACCTATCAGAAATCGTTCTGTTCAACTTCCACAGACTCTGCACCTTCTTCTCCATTCGAAAACGCTAGGGTTTGTCAGATCAAAATTTTTAGCAAAGAATCTGCCCACTCCCCACAAAAACAAATCCTAGCTAAATGGTTGGTACTCGCAGCGGCAGAATACCATCTGCTTCAAAAGCACTTCGAGCAAAGATGAGGGCAAAAGCCATTGCCAAGAAATTATCTGCCTCCAAACCAACAAGAACCAAGCATGGAGTGAGGATCCGAGGAGGAAGAAGCTTAGGGGAAACTTCGGCAGCTCCTCTGGAAGCAACAAGCTCGCCCCCATCTGTCACACCAGAAGACACAATCCCCGTCATTGAGAAGAACGACGCTCAAGCCAGTTCTGCGAACATTGAAGGAGAAGCTTCTCTCTCGACTCTGAATCCAACACGAGGTAAACCTACTATCCTCTCTGAAGAAAGCCTGCCTATAGAGGGAATTGAAACCCTTGTTCCTGAAGTCCACGGCACTGGCTCCGAGGACCAACCTAGCCTCTCTAAATCGACACACACACACACCAGAGAAGTCCCCTCTAGACGAGGACTTGGAAAATGAAGAAAGTTCCCGTGTCGCCCCGAAAAGTGATTCAGGGCGTGATGATAATCCTGAAGTCATTCCGGAAGTCACTCAACTGTTAGAGGAACCTGCCAAAGAAAGTGTCGATATTGAAAACATGGAAAAAGAAGAAGCTGTGCCCAAAAGGGCTGTGAGAAGGAAACTACCAACACAAAGGTTGGTTGATGAAGAAGAAGAACCTCAAGATCAGAGAAGATTGACCCCAAAGAGAAAAGCAAAAGGAGAAGCTTCGGCATCCAAACAGCCGAAGAAGTCAAGAAAGAAGTCAGTAACCACAGCAGCAACCTCTGTCCCTGAAGAAAAAGAATCTGAAGAAGAAGACACCCTGATTGTGCTACCAAAGGTGAAGAAGACATTAGGAGGACAGAAGCTCCCCAAGTATGTACCGAAGGCACCCACAGACAACGTCTCTTTCCACTCTGTAGACAATGCCGTTAAGTGGCAGTATGTCTATCAACGGAAGATTTATCTTGAAAGAGAACTCTCCACAGAAGCACAAGGGATAAATGCGATTGTAGAGCTGATCCGTAGAGCTGGCCTGACCAACACCGTCATCAATATTGGGGCATTCTACCCAACATTGGTCAAGGAGTTTATTGTCAACCTATCAAGCGAGTTCGATGAACCCGAATATGCTGAATATCGGAAGGTGTTTGTTCGGGGAGAATGTTTTGAAGTCTCTGCCTCTACCATCAACACCTACCTTGGCAGAGATGACCTAGAAGTCACTCCGGAAGTCCCACACTTGGACAGAGTAGCGGTCGAAATAACCGGAGGACGTAGGAAGGGCTGGCCAGTCAAGGACACCATTGCGGCGACAGAGCTCACAGCAAAATACTCTATTCTCTACCGTATCGGTCTGGCTAACTGGGCACCCTCTACTCATGGATCAAGCATCAAAACCGAGCGGGCAAAACTCATTTACCAAATAGGTACGCTGTCTCCTATTGATTTTGGCGCTTATATCATTGACCATCTAGTTAAGCACGCCAAATCATGTGCAATAAAACTTCCAATCGGCTTCCCTTCGCTAATCACCGGTATCTTTCTCCAACAATGTCCTAACATTGTTCGAGAATCGGATATTCCGGTTAAAAAGCCACTGCCTCTAGCCATCAATCTCAAGAACTTTGAAGGGCAGCAGCTGAAGGACCTTGGCCTTCCTACGGCCAAAACTCCAGGAGCTAGATCAAGCTCTCGTCCCTCAGGACCAATTGGCGCTAGGATGGAGGAAGAATTGGTGGAAGTAATTGCTGATCTGGAGAAGTCAATTGCCACGCTCTCAGCTCGCAAAGTCGCCTGTGAAGTCCTTCTGGAAGACCTCCGATCTACTGCTGCTGCTGAAGAAGAAGATGTTGACGACTCCACGTCGTTTTAGTAATTCTCTGAAATTTGAAATGATAACTCTGTCCCACACACACTATTAAATTCTCGGGGTTTGTCCGAGTTACTTTCCGCACATTTTGTTTATTTTTGGGATATTTGCTCTTGGTTGAGCTGGATTTGAGCTCATGTTTGAGCCGTTTATTTGCTCATGGTGTGAGCTATTTCTCTTTTACCCTGCTGTTTAGACAAAACTAGGTTTTGAGATTGCCTTTGGCAATATTTTTCGACAAACAGGGGGAGATAAATGTGACGACGCCAGAAGTCGTGCCGAAAGATGTACGCCAGAGGTTACGACAGAAGTCGCGCGCCGAAAAGATGTACATAAAGGTCGCCGCTCGAGAAGTTAAGCTCCAGAAGCTGCTCCAGAAGATAAACTAGAAGCCGCACAAGAAGTCGCATCGGAAGTCACGAAACTTGCTGTGTGCGTAACTGCCTCAAGGTGACGACGATGAGCCTGCTTGGAGTAAAGAAGTCACATCACTTGTTGTGCGTAACTGCCACAAGATAAAGTCACTTGCTGTGCGTAACTGCCACAAGATGACGATGGGCTTACAAAAGGTGTTTGCCTAAAAAATTGCCAAAGGGGGAGATTGTTGCTACGTTTAATAGTTGGCATGATTTTTTAGCGCAAAAGTAAGAAGTCGAGTAACATGTTGTATGACATGTGGAGCGACTTGTTACGAGCCGCAGATTAGGAAAATCTGAAACTTTCCTATTTCAACGAAGCTTGGAGCGAAAGAAGAAAGGCGGCACGAAGACTTGAAGCGCAAGAGAGTGACGTCGACAAAGTCAAACGACTTCCAGCTGGCAGTTACACGTCAGCGAAAAAAGGCAACTAAAGGCGGCAACTAGACTTGTCTGATTTCATCAGGAAGTCAGAACAGGCAAGATGACTTCCAGCTGTCGTGGAAGGCGGCAACAACTTGCCTGACTTTCCTGTTCCTGATCCGAGAAGGATTAGGAATGTGAGCTGCTATAAACAGCCCTTGGCTTCCCATTAGCAGTCATCCGTTCTTGTTCTAACACCTGAAAGATTTCTCAGAGCTCTTAACCGTGCACTATCGGCGTGTTGAGAGGCTGATTAAGATTCATTAGAACGGATCTTTGCTCCGATCAAACCTTGAGTCGCGAAGACTAAGTGTTTGGATCGGTTAGGGTTTTTGTTTGTGATTGAAGACTCACAACTCCGTCCAAGAAGACAACGACACCGAGCATGGACTTGCTCGAAGGGTGGAATTGAGGGAATCTCAAAGACAGGGGGAGAGGCTCCTGGTCGAGGCGATTCACGGTGAGATCTATAGTAGCTTAGGACAATAGCTTGTGTGATAGCTAGTTGGGCTTGAAGTTGTACTATTGACTACCTGATAGTGAAAAACCTTTCCACTGGCAAAGTGCCCCCAGACGTAGGTGCGGAGTCACCGAACTGGGTAATCATCTCTGGTGTCGTGATTATTATCTGTCTATTATTTTGCTTACTGTTTCCACAAGAAGTCGATACACAAGTTACAGACTTTGTGTTCGACTTCCTGACTCGGCTACAATTCAGAATTTCACTTTTATAGCACAAGACTTCTTCATGCTCTGTTTGGGTTTCAAAATAGGCTTCTCTGCTCTAGGCTTCTTTGTTATGCACTTGTTTGTTGTCTCTTTAAGGGGTAAGTCATCCACATTACATTCTTCTATAGAAATCGGAAAAGGAAAACTAACATATGCTCCAACATTTCTCCTCTTCTTCATAACAAAATCAATAGTTTGGTTGTCATTAGAATCAACTTCACCTACACAAAATATCATTAACAAATATGAAAGTCATTTCACTATACCTTAACAAATGTTTAACATGGACATATACACACAAATTTCAAAAATATGAAAGGCTTTCATATAACGCAAAAACATATCAAACCAAGCCATAGTGACACTGAACAGGTTTTCTGTAAACAAATATCATGTTTATAAACAAAAAACCAGTTCACAGCGACACATTTAAAAAAATCAAAGGGAATTTCAAAAATCTGAAAAGCTTTCATATACGGAAAAAACCTATCAAACCAAGCCATAGTGACACTGAACAGGTTTTCTGCAAACACATATCATGTTTATATAAAAAAAACCAGTTCACAGCGACACATTAAAAAAAATCAAGGGAGTTCTAAAAATATGAAAGGCTTTCATATAACGCAAAAACCTATGAAAACCTTTCAGATACATTCTGTTCAAACCAAGCCATTTACACAATATGAAGACCTTTCAGATAAATAAACTCCAAGCAAATTAAGCAATAATTACTTGTCTTCTTCTTCTCAATGCTACGAGCCTCCTTCAACTTTCTCTTCTGCGATAATTTGGTCATCACTGCAACAGAATCAACGGCACGATACAGAGATCTAGGTTTTCAAAACTCGCAACCTCTCGCAAAGCTCGCAATCGACTACTAATGCAAATCGCCTTCCCAAAATCGCTAATCACTCGATCGATCGATCGCAAATCACCACCTCTCGCAACTCGACTCAGCACAGATCAGAAAACTACTTGAAATGACGATCATACCCCTGCACATGTTGGCGAAAATGCGAAATGACGAAAACAAATTACAACTTCGACTTATTTACGCCTCATGCCACCGTGTCCATCTTCACCGTTGGTCATATAATTGTGTGGCTGAGATTGGTCCCTTGGTACCTATTTATAGCCATGGTTTTCTGCTGATTTTTTCCCTATGTACTGAACCTGATTTAAGTTTGAAAGATTTTGTAGATCAACTCAATTCAGCCCAAGGATTACACCTCATGGATTTATTGAGCCGACGTAATGGGATATCCGTCAATGCTGTCACTCCTAAGCTCTCTGGATATAATACTTCCACTTGGATTATTGATTCAGGAGCTACACATTACATTAATGACGATAGTAAATTACTCAATAATACATGGTCTGAAGTCACATTCCACCTGTTGAGATGTCGAATGGGAGCAAGCCCCAGTTGAAGCTATAGGACGAGTCACACTCGATCCAAAATTGGACCTTGAACAAGTCCTTTTTGTGTCACAATTTTGTTTCAACATGATGTCAGTGAGTAAAATCACTCGCGATCTCAATTGTGCCCTAAATTTTTACTCTAAATGTTGTGTGATATATGATTTGACCTCGAGGACACTGATTGGTATGGGTAGGATGCGAAACGGGCTCTATTATCTAGAACCAACGACGACATGGAAGGCTTTGATGGCACACGAGGGAGACGATACTCGGTTATGGCATCGACGACTAGGGCACATCCAGTCGATCGACTGCCCTTCGTTCCAAATTTATCTTTCAAGTTCAACAGACTCGGCTTGGGTGTCTGTGACGCATGTTGTAGAGCAAAGCAGACTCGTTTGGTGTTTCCATCCCGAACAAATCAAACCACACATATATTTGAGTTGATTCATTGTGACATATGGGGTCAATTCCACTCACCTTCTCTTTCTGGTTGTCATTTCTTTTTATCGGTTGTTGATGACTATAGTAGGGCAACATGGGTCTTCCTAATGAAGCAAAAATCAGAGGTAAAACAACACCTTATGAACTTTTCTTCCTGGGTACAAAGACAGTTCAACGCACATGTCAAATGCCTAAGGACAGACCGGGGGGGGGGGGGGGGGGGGGGGGGGGGGGGAGAATTCCTGCACCACGAGCTGGTGGCATATTACAATTGTTAGAGTTATGCCCCAGTCTAGTATAAAATTTATCTACAGGTGTAATGTTTTATCATCTTTCCGAATAAATAAATCGACATATATTACTAATGTGTTGTAGTAATATATCGAATGTAATTTGATCTATGTCATTACGTGTGTAACCACTAATAGTAAAACTGTAGATCAGAAAGAATTACATTTGATGAGTCACTGATTAGCTAAGCTTCTTTATAAAGCGATCAGTATGAGACCAACTCCTTGTGATCACACTCTACTGATCATGACAAAGTATGTGCCGGAGTTATATCATAGATATTATCAGGTCGATGATATCAGACAACCCGATTGTGAGTATGCAACATAGACACCGTCATGAGATACTCACAGATTGTAGCTTGTCATTATATCGTAAGGCCATAGAGTCTTTGTGTGCACTGAGTAATGAATCTCCAAGTTTGACCAAGTCTAACGTTACATGTAAAAGGGTAGCCATAACGGCTGTGATTGGCTTAGTTATGAATTACATTGGTGAACTCGAAAGACGTCTGAGGGATTTATCACTCATACTTCGGTATGAGAAAGATATTCGTTTAGGCCACTTGATGAGTATGACTGAAGGAATAGCACAGCTGTGCAGGTGATACCTTAGTATCAGTTTTCAGTCATCTCAGATATCAAGAAACAATGATTGATAAATTAGGATGACGATTCTATGCCTATTGATCAATCTGGATATCGATTTGATAAAAGGACAGTGACATGTACGATAACAGGTGAAGTCGAATAATCGATAATCACGAACGTTGGGTAATCATAATGTCTTGCTAGAGACCACTTATGATGGAAAGGGTAAAATAGTAATTTTACCAGTCTGCCAACTGTTCGTGAGCCTAGAGGGTCACACGCATTAAGCACAATACATGACATATAAGCATGGATGGAAATTGGGAGAATCCGGTTTTCAATTTAGTCAAATTGAAAACGATTCGGTTGATTTCTAGCCTAGGGTTGTAACTAGACGGTTGAAGAAATCAAGTTGAGGAAATTAAACCGATTTATCTAAACCAAAATTAGAACTCAATTTAATGGGTTTAATTTGGTTTTAGTTAAACGGGCTTAAAGCCCATTTAGGGTTTTAATTGATGAATGGGAAAAGTGCAATTAAGAGTTTAAGAGGGTAAGATATGTAATTATTTATTTGAAATTCAAATCAGATTTTTTGGTTTAATTTCAAATTAATTACAATATATTTTTCCCTTATTTTCTCTCTAATTTTGGCAACTCCCCCCATTCCCTCTCCTCTTTGGCTGACCCTCTCATCACCATTCCTCCATAGTTTTTGTCAAAAAATTCTCAAAACATTCATTAGCAAGTGTGTGAGAGAAAACCATTCGTGGTTGTTGTGCTTGTGTGGACTCGATAGGAAAACACTACGTTGTGCTTTAATCGATTGACAAAGGTAAATTTTCAGATTGAAAAGCTTTAGAATATGCTGAATTTTCATTAAGATCCTTCATCTTTTTCGATCACCATGGTTACATAAGGCTCCGTTGCATGAAATTAATTATTGGAACCCATAGTGATCCCTTTCAGTAACTCGGGAATGGAGTTCCAAACAAGTTGCGTTGGAACCCCCAACAAAATGGAGTAGCGGAGCGAAAATATCGTCACTTACTGGAAGTAGCACGTGCTCTACGATTGGAGGCCAAATTATCGATTCAATTTTGGGGAGATTGTGCCTTAACCGCCACTTACATAATCAATCGAATGCCTCTCAAGGTGATCGGAAACAAAACACCGTACGAGATACCGTTTGGAAGAAAGGCAACTTATGATCATCTTCGCAGCTTTGGGTGTCTCTGTTACGTACATCAGCAAACCCGAGACAAATTCGCATCAACATCACGTCCTAGAATTTTTCTTGGGTACCCAAAAGGACAAAAGGGGTATCGAGTATTTGATCTCGAATCTCAGACCGTTGTAGTTTCAAGACACGTGCAGTTTTGGGAGAACACCTTTCCAGGCGACTGGTTCATGGAAACTCATAACGTTGCAATGACACCTCCTGCTCCAGATCCACAACTCTACTTATTTAACACACCAGTAGGACCCACCACTAGTCAGTCAGTCATCGAAACAGTCAACCAACCAGCCACATGCGAACAAGTGGTCGTACCCCCGGTTGAAAACGAGATACATGTTCCAGGAAAACGTGTGCGTACTGTCTCTAAGCGCTTAACGGGTTGTGACTACACCTTGTCGCCTTCTATCGGTTCATCTCCGCATCCTACTTCACCTGCAGCGCACTCGACGGTACATCATATCACTCTAAACATCTCTTATGGTTTTCTCCGACTCAATCTACTTTTTAGCGGCTATCTAAAAAACGGATAAGCCACGTACCTTCAACCAGGCAGTAAAGCAAGAGCATTGGCGGATGGCCATGACTCAGGAAATCAACGCGCTCGAGGCAAAACATACTTGGAGCTTGAAAACTTTACCACCAAGCAAGCGAGCCATAGATTCAAAATTTGCTGCTCATTTAATTGCATTTACTTCCATTTTTTTATTGTTGTAAGGAAATGCGAATCGCCAGCGCTCGCGCCGGTCCACGTAGAGCCAATTTATGCACGACCCGCGACAACCGCACTTGGAAGAAACCTTTCATGTGCTTCAGTATCTTAACGACAACCTCGGACAAGGAATTTTCCTACCATCAAGAAAAAGCCCTCTCCTTACGTGCATATTGCGATGTAGATTGGGTTGAATGCCCCGACACTCGTAAGTCTACTACATGGTATATCATATTTCTTGATGACTCGCTAATCTCTTGGCGTTCCAAAAAACAAACAGTCGTCTCTTGTTCTTCAGCAGAAGCAAAATATCGAGCAATAGCTGCCACAAGTCGGGAGATAGTCTGGCTCAAAAAACTACTTTATGATCTCCAAGCCCCTCAGTCCGAGATGATATAATTGTTTTATGGTAACCATGCGGCAATCCACATTGACTCCAACCCAGTTTGTCATGAGCGGACTAAACATATCGAGATTGACTGTCACTTTGTCCGCCAGCAGCTCAAAATTTGCTGCTCATTTAATTGCATTTACTTTCATTTTTTATTGTTGTAAGGAAATGCGGATCGCCGGCGCCCGCGCTCGCGCCGGTCAACATGTTTAAAACGGCCCGTAAAGTGCCAGTAGAACTCGTAACAAAAAAAAAGGCCAACAAAGAGGGTATATATTACCATAATCGGTAGTTTCCATTTCTTCGTTGGGAGAGTAATCCACAAGCAAGTACATATAGCGCCATGAGTGGATTGTAAATAGGCTAGAATAAAGGGATTCCAGCATGACGGGAGTATTCCCGTATGAATTTTGGGTATACAAAGTCAAACACCGACCATATGGAAAAATCGAGCGATACAAGGCACGCTTGGTCGCTAAAGGATACACTCAATTTGAGGGTGTGGACTTTACTGACACATTCGCACCAGTAGCAAAGATGTACATAGTCCGATGCTTGTTAGCAGTTGCATCAACCAATAATTGGCCACTTTAACAAATGGACGTAAACAACGTATTTCTTCATTGGGACTTGGAAAAAGAAGTTTATATGAAGATTCCTCAATGATTTTCACGACAGGGGGAGTATCGTGTATGTCGATTACACAAATCCCTCTATGGACTCAAACATGCCTCTCGGAACTAGTATCACAACATCACTGAGTCTATTATGGCCCTCGGATATCGAGCTTCAGCAGCATATCACTCTTCATTTACCTTTGTTTCCCCTTACTCATTCGTCCAAGTTCTCATTTACGTGGACGATATAATTGTCACAGGAACAGATCCCTTGTGTATCCAACAACTAAAGGAGCATCTAGACCGACAGTTCAAGATCAAAGACCTCAGTAAACTGAAATACTTCCTCGGTCTTGAAGTTGCTCGATCCCCTTCCGGAATTGCTCTAACACAAAGAAAATATGCCCTTGACATCTTGTCTGATAATGGCCTATTTGGTTGTAAGTCAACCTACTTTCCTCTCCCACAACAACATCGAATCCCCGCTAATGAAGGGAGCCCATTGCTCAGTTAGTGAGCAATATCGTCATTTTGTTGGGCGATTGCTATACCTCACAATCATCCGCCCTGATATCAGCTATGCGGTAAGAGTCTTGAGCCAATTTATGCACGACCCGCGACAACCGCACTTGGAAGCAGCCTTCCATGTGCTTCAGTATCTTAAAGGCAACCCAAACAAGGAATTTTCCTACCATCAACAAACGCCCTCTCCTTACGTGCATATTGCGGTGCAGATTGGGCTGGATGCCCCGACACTCGTAAGTCTACTACATGGTATATCATATTTCTTGGTGACTCGCCAATCTCTTGGCGTTCCAAAAAACAAACAGCCGTCTCTTGTTCTTCAGCAGAAACAAAATATCGAGCAATGGCTGCCACGAGTCGGGAGATAGTCTAGCTCAGACAACTACTCCATGATCTCCAACCCCTCAGACCGAGATGCTATAATTTTTTTATGGTAATCATACGACAATCCACATTGCCTCCAACCCAGTTTTTCATGAGCGGACTAAACATATCGAGATTGACTGTCACTTTGTCCGCCAACAGCTTCAAGGACGTGTTCTTTATCCTCGGCTAATACCCAACAAGCACCAACTCGGAGACATCTTCACCAAAGGGTTAGGTCGAGACCGGTTCCAAGAACTTCTTTGAAAGTTAGGCATTACCAATTTGCATGCTCCAACTTGAGGGGGAGTATTGACGATCCAACAAAACATGCGAGAAATCAATTTGATTTCTTGCCCAATATAGCTCCCGATCTACTCCATGATTACCTCAGTCAACCAAATCTCCATTCATTGTCAATTAATTACTTATTCACTTCATATTTTACACCCACCAAGTTATGTATAAATATGTATAACACCTTGTACACAAACATCAATTAGAGAAATAACAAATACCTCTTTTTACACTATCTTCTTCATTATCCCCCTCCATTGCTTTTAATGGGTACCATCCCATCTCATTTCGGGACCAACTTTCAATTCAGGACACTTGCGATCTCAAATCACCTTTATTACCCTTTTTGGGACAACCTACAATTTCGTTCGATTTTTTGACATTCTAACAAGCCTCTTTTTTATTTTCAATGATACTTTTTGGGTCAAAATCTAAGACATTTCAAGAAAACCTTTATATTACACTTTGACTACACTAACCTTTCTATTACAATATGACCAATTTTCAAATCCGAGACTTCTCGGAACATTTCGCTCTATAATATTAACCCTAACTCACTTTATTGACAAGCCTTTTTCCCTTTCAGATTTCGATCGGTTCAGACAACTTTCAATTTCATCGGGACTTTCTTTGGTAGCGCCCTTTTTTTCGGAACCAACTTTCAGTACATACACACTCTTGATCGATTCAATTGATAACTCACTTTCGATTCAATCACATTTTTGGTGACAAGCCTTTTCGGGACAGTCAGGATTCTCTTTGATTACCAGCCAAAGCCTTTGCCACAAGGCTTTGGCGATTGTTGATTGTGATGCAGTGTTATTTAAAGACATTGTTTCCTTTCGAGACTCGAGACATTTCAAGACACTAATTTCTGACATTTTGAGAGGCATTCTGGACAACTTACACAAACATCAATTAGAGAAATAGCAAATACCTCTTTTTACACTATCTTCTTCATCATCCCCCTCCATTGCTTTTAATCGGTACCATCCCATCTCATTTCGGGACCAACTTTCAATTCGGGACACTTGCGATCTCAAATTACCTTTATTACCCCTTTTGGGACAACCTACAATTTCGTTCGATTTTTGGACATTCTAACAAGACTCTTTTTTCTTTTCAAGGATACTTTTTGGGTCAAAATCTAAGACATTTCAGGAAAACCTTTATATTACACTTTGACTACACTAACCTTTCTATTACAATAGAACCAATTTTCAAATCCGAGACTTCTCGGAACATTTCGCTATATAATATAAACCCTAACTCACTTTATTGAGAAGCCTTTTTCCATTTCAAATTTCGATCGGTTCAGACAACTATCAATTTCATCAGGACTTTCTTTGGTAGCGACCTTTTTTTTCGGAACCAACTTTCAGTACGGACACACTCTTGATCGATTCAATTGATCACTCACTTTCGATTCAATCACATTTTTGGTGACAAGCCTTTTCGAGACAGTCAGGACTCTCTTCGATTACCAGCCAAAGCATTTGCCACAAGGCTTTGGCGATTGTTGATTGTGATGTAGTGTTATTTAAAGACATTGTTTCCTTTCAGGACTCGAGACATTTCAAGACACTCCATTATGACATTCTGAGAGGCATTCCGGACAACTTACACTTTAAGTAGGCACAATTTTGATGACAAGTTTTTTCGGGACACGTTTCGGGACTCTTCGATTGCCAGCCAAAGCCTCTGCCACAAGGCTTTGGCGATTGATGTTTCTGATGTAGCGTTATTTAAACACCGAAACATACAAGTTACTTCCGATGTGGGATTCCGAGAGACAAGGCAAATAGGAGCTCAAAAGCTGCTTAATCGGCGGCACGACCCCAACCCTAACCCCAATCCCATCTCCGTCCAAATCACATCCGCGAAAAACTTGTTTCGACTCATGCCCTCTTCCGGAAACACTCAGATGAGAATGATGATATTGAATCCAGATGTGTCGCTGCTTTGTCGATCGAGTCACTCAGGTAAATATGGTGCTTCAGCTATTGAAATCCAATCATTTAGTGAAACTGTAGTTGGGTATTGCACAATTTTGATTTTTTATCTGAACTGTTGATTACCAAATCCCCTTATTCAGTTAATGATTTTGATGCATAGGGTAGGTAATAGAACTATTGGGTTCGTGTTGTCCAAGAACTTTTTTGAAAGTTGGTCATTACCAATTTGCATGCTCCAACTTGAGGGAGAGTATTGACGATCCAACAAAACATGCGAGAAATCAATTTGATTTCTTGCCCAATATAGCTCCCGATCTACTCCATGATTACCTCAGTCAACCAAATCTCCATTCATTGTCAATTAATTACTTATTCACTTCCTATTTTACACCCACCAAGTCATGTATAAATATGTATAACACTTTGTACACAAACATCAATTAGAGAAATAACAAATACCTCTTTTTACACTATCTTCTTCATCATCCCCCTCCATTGCTTTTAATCGGTACCATCCCATCTCATTTCGGGACCAACTTTCGATTCGGGACACTTGCGATCTCAAATCACCTTTATTACCCCTTTTGGGACAACCTACAATTTCGTTCGATTTTTGAACATTCTAACAAGCCTCTTTTTTCTTTTCAAGTATATTTTTTGGGTCAAAATCTAAGACATTTCAGGAAAGCCTTTATATTACACTTTGACTACACTAACCTTTCTATTACAATAGGACCAATTTTCAAATTCGAGACTTCTCGGAACATTTCGCTCTATAATATAAACCTTAACTCACTTTATTGAGAAGCCTTTTTTTTCCCTTTCAAATTTCGATCGGTTCAGACAACTTTCAATAATTTCATCGGGACTTTCTTTGGTAGCGCCCTTTTTTTCCGGAACCAACTTTCAGTACGGACACACTCTTGATCGATTCAATTGATCACTTACTTTCGATTCAATCATATTTTTTATTACCCCCCCCCCCCCCCCCCCCGCCTCACCAAAGGGTTGGGTCGAGACCGGTTCCAAGAACTTTTTTGAAAGTTGGTCATTACCAATTTGCATGCGCCAACTTGAGGGGGATTATTGACGATCCAATAAAACATGCGAGAAATCAATTCGATTTCTTGCCCGATATAGCTCCCGATCTACTCTATGATTACCTCAGTCAACCAAATCTCCATTCATTGTCAATTAATTACTTATTCACTTCCTATTTTACACCCACCAAGTCATGTATAAATATGTATAACACTTTGTACACAAACATCACTTAGAGAAATAACAAATACCTCTTTTTACACTATCTTCTTCATCATCCCCCTCCATTGCTTTTAATCGGTACCATCCCATCTCATTTCGGGACCAACTTTCAATTCGGAACACTTGCGATCTCAAATCACCTTTATTACCCCTTTTGGGACAACCTACAATTTCATTCGATTTTTGAACATTCTAACAAGCCTCTTTTTTCTTTTCAATGATACTTTTTGGGTCAAAATCTAAGACATTTCAGGAAAACCTTTATATTACACTTTGACTACACTAACCTTTCTATTACAATAGGACCAATTTTCAAATTCGAGACTTCTCGGAACATTTCGCTCTATAATATAAACCTTAACTCACTTTATTGAGAAGCCTTTTTTTTCCCTTTCAAATTTCGATCGGTTCAGACAACTTTCAATAATTTCATCGGGACTTTCTTTGGTAGCGCCCTTTTTTTCGGAACCAACTTTCAGTACGGACACACTCTTGATCGATTCAAATGATCACTTACTTTCGATTCAATCATATTTTTTATTACCCCCCCCCCCTGCCTCACCAAAGGGTTGGGTCGAGACCGGTTCCAAGAACTTTTTTGAAAGTTGGTCATTACCAATTTGCATGCGCCAACTTGAGGGGGAGTATTGAAGATCCAATAAAACATGCGAGAAATCAATTTGATTTCTTGCCCAATATAGCTCCCGATCTACTCCATGATTACCTCAGTCAACCAAATCTCCATTCATTGTCAATTAATTACTTATTCACTTCCTATTTTACACCCACCAAGTCATGTATAAATATGTATAACACTTTGTATACAAACATCAATTAGAGAAATAACAAATACCTCTTTTTACACTATCTTCTTCATCATCCCCCTCCATTGCTTTTAATCGGTACCATCCCATCTCATTTCGGGACCAACTTTCAATTCGGGACACTTGTGATCTCAAATCACCTTTATTACCCCTTTTGGGACAACCTACAATTTCGATCACTTTCGATCGTTTAATCGCACTTTTGATGACAAGCCTGTCCGGGATGACACTACTTGTAAGGGACAGTCAGGACTTCTTTGATTACCAGCCAAAGCTCAATTCTCGTTCGATTTTTGACAGCCTTCTTTTCCTTTCGGGACTCAGTCGATTCAACCCCTTAGAGAAGGATGGGTCTTTCAATTTCAATCACACTTTTGGTGACATGCTTTTTCGGGACACGTTTCGGGACTCTTCGATTGGCAGCCAAAGCCTCCGCCACAAGGCTTTGGCGATTGATGTTTCTGATGTAGCGTTATTTAAACACTGAAACATACGAGTTACTTCATATGTGGGATTCCGAGAGACAAGGCAAATAGGAGCTCAAAAGCTGCTTAATCGGCGGCACGACCCCAACCCTAACCCCAATCCCATCTACGTCCAAATCACTTCCGCGAAAAACTGGTTTCGACTCGTGCCCTCTTCCGGAAACACTCAGATGAGAATGATGATATTGAATCCAGATGTGTCGCTGCTTTGTCGATCGAGTCACTCAGGTAAATATGGTGCTTCATCTATTGAAATCCAATCATTTAGTGAAACTGTAGTTGGGTATTGCACAATTTTGATTTTTTATCTGAACTGTTGATTACCAAATCCCCTTATTCAGTTAATGATTTTGATGCATAGGGTAGGTAATAGAACTATTGGATTCGTGCTGTTTTACGCATTCAAGAGCATATTCAAGGTTCGGAATTTCCAATTGCTCCCAAATTCTTGGCCCGCTTAACAAAAGAAGCCAAGTGAGAATCGACTTGCACCTCGGGATTCAGTTGAATTCATCCCCTTATCCCATCTTTGTTTACCCGTAGTTTTTGGTTGTACCCTGGGTCATTACCAGCTATGTATGGGTGTTAATACCAACAGAGCTGATGATAAAACGATTGGCAATGGAGCTGATTCAGAGCGCCCGCTTTAATCTTTCAAATAATTTTCCAAGTATTGGTAAGTGAACTGAATTTTCCAGGTATTAGTTCTTCACACTTCTTATGCTTAATCTATTTTATAAGTATTGCATGCTAGATATTTGGTGCCACCCCTCCTTTTGACCCATATACCATGTTTCTCCTCTACAAATGTCCGCTTAGTGGTGGACATTTTTGTTTTAACATTTTAGTTGACATTCATGGGTTGCATGGTTTGGTAAATCTTATCAAAGTAATTGAACTTATCTTCATATTGATATTTCCCGGATATTTTTATGAGCCATATCTTGAAAGTATCTTCGGGTCTGCTAGCATGAATATTGACGTAATTGAACGTGTCGAACAATTTGAATAAACCAAGCCTAGGTGACTAATAATGCATTGAGTCACAACGCGCGTCCCTGAGTCATATGCTAAATTGTAGCGGTTTTCAAAATATAGAGATTGTATATAGTTATACATAAGGCTTCGAATTGACGGTATCAAATGATAATTTTGTCAGTCTTCCTTGTCTTGTAGGTGTCATCATGGCATTTGACATGATACCTGCTTGGTTGCTTGACTAAGATTTTTCAAAGAGCTGGACATGTCGAAGACCAGACTCAGTCAAAACCGTTTATAAAAGACTAAATTCAGTAAAGTTATAATTTTTTCGGGATAAAAAGTCGAGATTTTGTCTAAAAAATATTTATATTAGCTCGCACCGTATGTGTTCTACCCAAACCCGAAAAACTAGTATTGGGAACATGGAGAATGAATCAATGCATGTACAAGTTGACTGAGCCTTGTAATATATTAGACTTGATAATTGAAGAAGTAGCTTCTCCTAGGAAAATGAGCTGGTGGCATATTACAATTGTTAGAGTTATGCCCCAGTCTAGTATAAAATTTATCTACAGGTGTAATGTTTTATCATCTTTCCGAATAAATAAATCGACATATATTACTAATGTGTTGTAGTAATATATCGAATGTAATTTGATCTATGTCATTACGTGTGTAACCACTAATAGTAAAACTGTAGATCAGAAAGAATTACATTTGATGAGTCACTGATTAGCTAAGCTTCTTTATAAAGCGATCAGTATGAGACCAACTCCTTGTGATCACACTCTACTGATCATGACAAAGTATGTGCCGGAGTTATATCATAGATATTATCAGGTCGATGATATCAGACAACCCGATTGTGAGTATGCAACATAGACACCGTCATGAGATACTCACAGATTGTAGCTTGTCATTATATCGTAAGGCCATAGAGTCTTTGTGTGCACTGAGTAATGAATCTCCAAGTTTGACCAAGTCTAACGTTACATGTAAAAGGGTAGCCATAACGGCTGTGATTGGCTTAGTTATGAATTACATTGGTGAACTCGAAAGACGTCTGAGGGATTTATCACTCATACTTCGGTATGAGAAAGATATTCGTTTAGGCCACTTGATGAGTATGACTGAAGGAATAGCACAGCTGTGCAGGTGATACCTTAGTATCAGTTTTCAGTCATCTCAGATATCAAGAAACAATGATTGATAAATTAGGATGACGATTCTATGCCTATTGATCAATCTGGATATCGATTTGATAAAAGGACAGTGACATGTACGATAACAGGTGAAGTCGAATAATCGATAATCACGAACGTTGGGTAATCATAATGTCTTGCTAGAGACCACTTATGATGGAAAGGGTAAAATAGTAATTTTACCAGTCTGCCAACTGTTCGTGAGCCTAGAGGGTCACACGCATTAAGCACAATACATGACATATAAGCATGGATGGAAATTGGGAGAATCCGGTTTTCAATTTAGTCAAATTGAAAACGATTCGGTTGATTTCTAGCCTAGGGTTGTAACTAGACGGTTGAAGAAATCAAGTTGAGGAAATTAAACCGATTTATCTAAACCAAAATTAGAACTCAATTTAATGGGTTTAATTTGGTTTTAGTTAAACGGGCTTAAAGCCCATTTAGGGTTTTAATTGATGAATGGGAAAAGTGCAATTAAGAGTTTAAGAGGGTAAGATATGTAATTATTTATTTGAAATTCAAATCAGATTTTTTGGTTTAATTTCAAATTAATTACAATATATTTTTCCCTTATTTTCTCTCTAATTTTGGCAACTCCCCCCATTCCCTCTCCTCTTTGGCCGACCCTCTCATCACCATTCCTCCATAGTTTTTGTCAAAAAATTCTCAAAACATTCATTAGCAAGTGTGTGAGAGAAAACCATTCGTGGTTGTTGTGCTTGTGTGGACTCGATAGGAAAACACTACGTTGTGCTTTAATCGATTGACAAAGGTAAATTTTCAGATTGAAAAGCTTTAGAATATGCTGAATTTTCATTAAGATCCTTCATCTTTTTCGATCACCATGGTTACATAAGGCTCCGTTGCATGAAATTAATTATTGGAACCCATAGTGATCCCTTTCAGTAACTCGGGAATGGAGTTCCAAACAAGTTGCGTTGGAACCCCCAACAAAATGGAGTAGCGGAGCGAAAATATCGTCACTTACTGGAAGTAGCACGTGCTCTACGATTGGAGGCCAAATTATCGATTCAATTTTGGGGAGATTGTGCCTTAACCGCCACTTACATAATCAATCGAATGCCTCTCAAGGTGATCGGAAACAAAACACCGTACGAGATACCGTTTGGAAGAAAGGCAACTTATGATCATCTTCGCAGCTTTGGGTGTCTCTGTTACGTACATCAGCAAACCCGAGACAAATTCGCATCAACATCACGTCCTAGAATTTTTCTTGGGTACCCAAAAGGACAAAAGGGGTATCGAGTATTTGATCTCGAATCTCAGACCGTTGTAGTTTCAAGACACGTGCAGTTTTGGGAGAACACCTTTCCAGGCGACTGGTTCATGGAAACTCATAACGTTGCAATGACACCTCCTGCTCCAGATCCACAACTCTACTTATTTAACACACCAGTAGGACCCACCACTAGTCAGTCAGTCATCGAAACAGTCAACCAACCAGCCACATGCGAACAAGTGGTCGTACCCCCGGTTGAAAACGAGATACATGTTCCAGGAAAACGTGTGCGTACTGTCTCTAAGCGCTTAACGGGTTGTGACTACACCTTGTCGCCTTCTATCGGTTCATCTCCGCATCCTACTTCACCTGCAGCGCACTCGACGGTACATCATATCACTCTAAACATCTCTTATGGTTTTCTCCGACTCAATCTACTTTTTAGCGGCTATCTAAAAAACGGATAAGCCACGTACCTTCAACCAGGCAGTAAAGCAAGAGCATTGGCGGATGGCCATGACTCAGGAAATCAACGCGCTCGAGGCAAAACATACTTGGAGCTTGAAAACTTTACCACCAAGCAAGCGAGCCATAGATTCAAAATTTGCTGCTCATTTAATTGCATTTACTTCCATTTTTTTATTGTTGTAAGGAAATGCGAATCGCCAGCGCTCGCGCCGGTCCACGTAGAGCCAATTTATGCACGACCCGCGACAACCGCACTTGGAAGAAACCTTTCATGTGCTTCAGTATCTTAACGACAACCTCGGACAAGGAATTTTCCTACCATCAAGAAAAAGCCCTCTCCTTACGTGCATATTGCGATGTAGATTGGGTTGAATGCCCCGACACTCGTAAGTCTACTACATGGTATATCATATTTCTTGATGACTCGCTAATCTCTTGGCGTTCCAAAAAACAAACAGTCGTCTCTTGTTCTTCAGCAGAAGCAAAATATCGAGCAATAGCTGCCACAAGTCGGGAGATAGTCTGGCTCAAAAAACTACTTTATGATCTCCAAGCCCCTCAGTCCGAGATGATATAATTGTTTTATGGTAACCATGCGGCAATCCACATTGACTCCAACCCAGTTTGTCATGAGCGGACTAAACATATCGAGATTGACTGTCACTTTGTCCGCCAGCAGCTCAAAATTTGCTGCTCATTTAATTGCATTTACTTTCATTTTTTATTGTTGTAAGGAAATGCGGATCGCCGGCGCCCGCGCTCGCGCCGGTCAACATGTTTAAAACGGCCCGTAAAGTGCCAGTAGAACTCGTAACAAAAAAAAAGGCCAACAAAGAGGGTATATATTACCATAATCGGTAGTTTCCATTTCTTCGTTGGGAGAGTGATCCACAAGCAAGTACATATAGCGCCATGAGTGGATTGTAAATAGGCTAGAATAAAGGGATTCCAGCATGACGGGAGTATTCCCGTATGAATTTTGGGTATACAAAGTCAAACACCGACCATATGGAAAAATCGAGCGATACAAGGCACGCTTAGTCGCTAAAGGATACACTCAATTTGAGGGTGTGGACTTTACTGACACATTCGCACCAGTAGCAAAGATGTACATAGTCCGATGCTTGTTAGCAGTTGCATCAACCAATAATTGGCCACTTTAACAAATGGACGTAAACAACGTATTTCTTCATTGGGACTTGGAAAAAGAAGTTTATATGAAGATTCCTCAATGATTTTCACGACAGGGGGAGTATCGTGTATGTCGATTACACAAATCCCTCTATGGACTCAAACATGCCTCTCGGAACTAGTATCACAACATCACTGAGTCTATTATGGCCCTCGGATATCGAGCTTCAGCAGCATATCACTCTTCATTTACCTTTGTTTCCCCTTACTCATTCGTCCAAGTTCTCATTTACGTGGACGATATAATTGTCACAGGAACAGATCCCTTGTGTATCCAACAACTAAAGGAGCATCTAGACCGACAGTTCAAGATCAAAGACCTCAGTAAACTGAAATACTTCCTCGGTCTTGAAGTTGCTCGATCCCCTTCCGGAATTGCTCTAACACAAAGAAAATATGCCCTTGACATCTTGTCTGATAATGGCCTATTTGGTTGTAAGTCAACCTACTTTCCTCTCCCACAACAACATCGAATCCCCGCTAATGAAGGGAGCCCATTGCTCAGTTAGTGAGCAATATCGTCATTTTGTTGGGCGATTGCTATACCTCACAATCATCCGCCCTGATATCAGCTATGCGGTAAGAGTCTTGAGCCAATTTATGCACGACCCGCGACAACCGCACTTGGAAGCAGCCTTCCATGTGCTTCAGTATCTTAAAGGCAACCCAAACAAGGAATTTTCCTACCATCAACAAACGCCCTCTCCTTACGTGCATATTGCGGTGCAGATTGGGCTGGATGCCCCGACACTCGTAAGTCTACTACATGGTATATCATATTTCTTGGTGACTCGCCAATCTCTTGGCGTTCCAAAAAACAAACAGCCGTCTCTTGTTCTTCAGCAGAAACAAAATATCGAGCAATGGCTGCCACGAGTCGGGAGATAGTCTAGCTCAGACAACTACTCCATGATCTCCAACCCCTCAGACCGAGATGCTATAATTTTTTTATGGTAATCATACGACAATCCACATTGCCTCCAACCCAGTTTTTCATGAGCGGACTAAACATATCGAGATTGACTGTCACTTTGTCCGCCAACAGCTTCAAGGACGTGTTCTTTATCCTCGGCTAATACCCAACAAGCACCAACTCGGAGACATCTTCACCAAAGGGTTAGGTCGAGACCGGTTCCAAGAACTTCTTTGAAAGTTAGGCATTACCAATTTGCATGCTCCAACTTGAGGGGGAGTATTGACGATCCAACAAAACATGCGAGAAATCAATTTGATTTCTTGCCCAATATAGCTCCCGATCTACTCCATGATTACCTCAGTCAACCAAATCTCCATTCATTGTCAATTAATTACTTATTCACTTCATATTTTACACCCACCAAGTTATGTATAAATATGTATAACACCTTGTACACAAACATCAATTAGAGAAATAACAAATACCTCTTTTTACACTATCTTCTTCATTATCCCCCTCCATTGCTTTTAATGGGTACCATCCCATCTCATTTCGGGACCAACTTTCAATTCAGGACACTTGCGATCTCAAATCACCTTTATTACCCTTTTTGGGACAACCTACAATTTCGTTCGATTTTTTGACATTCTAACAAGCCTCTTTTTTATTTTCAATGATACTTTTTGGGTCAAAATCTAAGACATTTCAAGAAAACCTTTATATTACACTTTGACTACACTAACCTTTCTATTACAATATGACCAATTTTCAAATCCGAGACTTCTCGGAACATTTCGCTCTATAATATTAACCCTAACTCACTTTATTGACAAGCCTTTTTCCCTTTCAGATTTCGATCGGTTCAGACAACTTTCAATTTCATCGGGACTTTCTTTGGTAGCGCCCTTTTTTTCGGAACCAACTTTCAGTACATACACACTCTTGATCGATTCAATTGATAACTCACTTTCGATTCAATCACATTTTTGGTGACAAGCCTTTTCGGGACAGTCAGGATTCTCTTTGATTACCAGCCAAAGCCTTTGCCACAAGGCTTTGGCGATTGTTGATTGTGATGCAGTGTTATTTAAAGACATTGTTTCCTTTCGAGACTCGAGACATTTCAAGACACTAATTTCTGACATTTTGAGAGGCATTCTGGACAACTTACACAAACATCAATTAGAGAAATAGCAAATACCTCTTTTTACACTATCTTCTTCATCATCCCCCTCCATTGCTTTTAATCGGTACCATCCCATCTCATTTCGGGACCAACTTTCAATTCGGGACACTTGCGATCTCAAATTACCTTTATTACCCCTTTTGGGACAACCTACAATTTCGTTCGATTTTTGGACATTCTAACAAGACTCTTTTTTCTTTTCAAGGATACTTTTTGGGTCAAAATCTAAGACATTTCAGGAAAACCTTTATATTACACTTTGACTACACTAACCTTTCTATTACAATAGAACCAATTTTCAAATCCGAGACTTCTCGGAACATTTCGCTATATAATATAAACCCTAACTCACTTTATTGAGAAGCCTTTTTCCATTTCAAATTTCGATCGGTTCAGACAACTATCAATTTCATCAGGACTTTCTTTGGTAGCGACCTTTTTTTTCGGAACCAACTTTCAGTACGGACACACTCTTGATCGATTCAATTGATCACTCACTTTCGATTCAATCACATTTTTGGTGACAAGCCTTTTCGAGACAGTCAGGACTCTCTTCGATTACCAGCCAAAGCATTTGCCACAAGGCTTTGGCGATTGTTGATTGTGATGTAGTGTTATTTAAAGACATTGTTTCCTTTCAGGACTCGAGACATTTCAAGACACTCCATTATGACATTCTGAGAGGCATTCCGGACAACTTACACTTTAAGTAGGCACAATTTTGATGACAAGTTTTTTCGGGACACGTTTCGGGACTCTTCGATTGCCAGCCAAAGCCTCTGCCACAAGGCTTTGGCGATTGATGTTTCTGATGTAGCGTTATTTAAACACCGAAACATACAAGTTACTTCCGATGTGGGATTCCGAGAGACAAGGCAAATAGGAGCTCAAAAGCTGCTTAATCGGCGGCACGACCCCAACCCTAACCCCAATCCCATCTCCGTCCAAATCACATCCGCGAAAAACTTGTTTCGACTCATGCCCTCTTCCGGAAACACTCAGATGAGAATGATGATATTGAATCCAGATGTGTCGCTGCTTTGTCGATCGAGTCACTCAGGTAAATATGGTGCTTCAGCTATTGAAATCCAATCATTTAGTGAAACTGTAGTTGGGTATTGCACAATTTTGATTTTTTATCTGAACTGTTGATTACCAAATCCCCTTATTCAGTTAATGATTTTGATGCATAGGGTAGGTAATAGAACTATTGGGTTCGTGTTGTCCAAGAACTTTTTTGAAAGTTGGTCATTACCAATTTGCATGCTCCAACTTGAGGGAGAGTATTGACGATCCAACAAAACATGCGAGAAATCAATTTGATTTCTTGCCCAATATAGCTCCCGATCTACTCCATGATTACCTCAGTCAACCAAATCTCCATTCATTGTCAATTAATTACTTATTCACTTCCTATTTTACACCCACCAAGTCATGTATAAATATGTATAACACTTTGTACACAAACATCAATTAGAGAAATAACAAATACCTCTTTTTACACTATCTTCTTCATCATCCCCCTCCATTGCTTTTAATCGGTACCATCCCATCTCATTTCGGGACCAACTTTCGATTCGGGACACTTGCGATCTCAAATCACCTTTATTACCCCTTTTGGGACAACCTACAATTTCGTTCGATTTTTGAACATTCTAACAAGCCTCTTTTTTCTTTTCAAGTATATTTTTTGGGTCAAAATCTAAGACATTTCAGGAAAGCCTTTATATTACACTTTGACTACACTAACCTTTCTATTACAATAGGACCAATTTTCAAATTCGAGACTTCTCGGAACATTTCGCTCTATAATATAAACCTTAACTCACTTTATTGAGAAGCCTTTTTTTTCCCTTTCAAATTTCGATCGGTTCAGACAACTTTCAATAATTTCATCGGGACTTTCTTTGGTAGCGCCCTTTTTTTCCGGAACCAACTTTCAGTACGGACACACTCTTGATCGATTCAATTGATCACTTACTTTCGATTCAATCATATTTTTTATTACCCCCCCCCCCCCCCCCCCGCCTCACCAAAGGGTTGGGTCGAGACCGGTTCCAAGAACTTTTTTGAAAGTTGGTCATTACCAATTTGCATGCGCCAACTTGAGGGGGATTATTGACGATCCAATAAAACATGCGAGAAATCAATTCGATTTCTTGCCCGATATAGCTCCCGATCTACTCTATGATTACCTCAGTCAACCAAATCTCCATTCATTGTCAATTAATTACTTATTCACTTCCTATTTTACACCCACCAAGTCATGTATAAATATGTATAACACTTTGTACACAAACATCACTTAGAGAAATAACAAATACCTCTTTTTACACTATCTTCTTCATCATCCCCCTCCATTGCTTTTAATCGGTACCATCCCATCTCATTTCGGGACCAACTTTCAATTCGGAACACTTGCGATCTCAAATCACCTTTATTACCCCTTTTGGGACAACCTACAATTTCATTCGATTTTTGAACATTCTAACAAGCCTCTTTTTTCTTTTCAATGATACTTTTTGGGTCAAAATCTAAGACATTTCAGGAAAACCTTTATATTACACTTTGACTACACTAACCTTTCTATTACAATAGGACCAATTTTCAAATTCGAGACTTCTCGGAACATTTCGCTCTATAATATAAACCTTAACTCACTTTATTGAGAAGCCTTTTTTTTCCCTTTCAAATTTCGATCGGTTCAGACAACTTTCAATAATTTCATCGGGACTTTCTTTGGTAGCGCCCTTTTTTTCGGAACCAACTTTCAGTACGGACACACTCTTGATCGATTCAAATGATCACTTACTTTCGATTCAATCATATTTTTTATTACCCCCCCCCCTGCCTCACCAAAGGGTTGGGTCGAGACCGGTTCCAAGAACTTTTTTGAAAGTTGGTCATTACCAATTTGCATGCGCCAACTTGAGGGGGAGTATTGAAGATCCAATAAAACATGCGAGAAATCAATTTGATTTCTTGCCCAATATAGCTCCCGATCTACTCCATGATTACCTCAGTCAACCAAATCTCCATTCATTGTCAATTAATTACTTATTCACTTCCTATTTTACACCCACCAAGTCATGTATAAATATGTATAACACTTTGTATACAAACATCAATTAGAGAAATAACAAATACCTCTTTTTACACTATCTTCTTCATCATCCCCCTCCATTGCTTTTAATCGGTACCATCCCATCTCATTTCGGGACCAACTTTCAATTCGGGACACTTGTGATCTCAAATCACCTTTATTACCCCTTTTGGGACAACCTACAATTTCGATCACTTTCGATCGTTTAATCGCACTTTTGATGACAAGCCTGTCCGGGATGACACTACTTGTAAGGGACAGTCAGGACTTCTTTGATTACCAGCCAAAGCTCAATTCTCGTTCGATTTTTGACAGCCTTCTTTTCCTTTCGGGACTCAGTCGATTCAACCCCTTAGAGAAGGATGGGTCTTTCAATTTCAATCACACTTTTGGTGACATGCTTTTTCGGGACACGTTTCGGGACTCTTCGATTGGCAGCCAAAGCCTCCGCCACAAGGCTTTGGCGATTGATGTTTCTGATGTAGCGTTATTTAAACACTGAAACATACGAGTTACTTCATATGTGGGATTCCGAGAGACAAGGCAAATAGGAGCTCAAAAGCTGCTTAATCGGCGGCACGACCCCAACCCTAACCCCAATCCCATCTACGTCCAAATCACTTCCGCGAAAAACTGGTTTCGACTCGTGCCCTCTTCCGGAAACACTCAGATGAGAATGATGATATTGAATCCAGATGTGTCGCTGCTTTGTCGATCGAGTCACTCAGGTAAATATGGTGCTTCATCTATTGAAATCCAATCATTTAGTGAAACTGTAGTTGGGTATTGCACAATTTTGATTTTTTATCTGAACTGTTGATTACCAAATCCCCTTATTCAGTTAATGATTTTGATGCATAGGGTAGGTAATAGAACTATTGGATTCGTGCTGTTTTACGCATTCAAGAGCATATTCAAGGTTCGGAATTTCCAATTGCTCCCAAATTCTTGGCCCGCTTAACAAAAGAAGCCAAGTGAGAATCGACTTGCACCTCGGGATTCAGTTGAATTCATCCCCTTATCCCATCTTTGTTTACCCGTAGTTTTTGGTTGTACCCTGGGTCATTACCAGCTATGTATGGGTGTTAATACCAACAGAGCTGATGATAAAACGATTGGCAATGGAGCTGATTCAGAGCGCCCGCTTTAATCTTTCAAATAATTTTCCAAGTATTGGTAAGTGAACTGAATTTTCCAGGTATTAGTTCTTCACACTTCTTATGCTTAATCTATTTTATAAGTATTGCATGCTAGATATTTGGTGCCACCCCTCCTTTTGACCCATATACCATGTTTCTCCTCTACAAATGTCCGCTTAGTGGTGGACATTTTTGTTTTAACATTTTAGTTGACATTCATGGGTTGCATGGTTTGGTAAATCTTATCAAAGTAATTGAACTTATCTTCATATTGATATTTCCCGGATATTTTTATGAGCCATATCTTGAAAGTATCTTCGGGTCTGCTAGCATGAATATTGACGTAATTGAACGTGTCGAACAATTTGAATAAACCAAGCCTAGGTGACTAATAATGCATTGAGTCACAACGCGCGTCCCTGAGTCATATGCTAAATTGTAGCGGTTTTCAAAATATAGAGATTGTATATAGTTATACATAAGGCTTCGAATTGACGGTATCAAATGATAATTTTGTCAGTCTTCCTTGTCTTGTAGGTGTCATCATGGCATTTGACATGATACCTGCTTGGTTGCTTGACTAAGATTTTTCAAAGAGCTGGACATGTCGAAGACCAGACTCAGTCAAAACCGTTTATAAAAGACTAAATTCAGTAAAGTTATAATTTTTTCGGGATAAAAAGTCGAGATTTTGTCTAAAAAATATTTATATTAGCTCGCACCGTATGTGTTCTACCCAAACCCGAAAAACTAGTATTGGGAACATGGAGAATGAATCAATGCATGTACAAGTTGACTGAGCCTTGTAATATATTAGACTTGATAATTGAAGAAGTAGCTTCTCCTAGGAAAATGAGCTGGTGGCATATTACAATTGTTAGAGTTATGCCCCAGTCTAGTATAAAATTTATCTACAGGTGTAATGTTTTATCATCTTTCCGAATAAATAAATCGACATATATTACTAATGTGTTGTAGTAATATATCGAATGTAATTTGATCTATGTCATTACGTGTGTAACCACTAATAGTAAAACTGTAGATCAGAAAGAATTACATTTGATGAGTCACTGATTAGCTAAGCTTCTTTATAAAGCGATCAGTATGAGACCAACTCCTTGTGATCACACTCTACTGATCATGACAAAGTATGTGCCGGAGTTATATCATAGATATTATCAGGTCGATGATATCAGACAACCCGATTGTGAGTATGCAACATAGACACCGTCATGAGATACTCACAGATTGTAGCTTGTCATTATATCGTAAGGCCATAGAGTCTTTGTGTGCACTGAGTAATGAATCTCCAAGTTTGACCAAGTCTAACGTTACATGTAAAAGGGTAGCCATAACGGCTGTGATTGGCTTAGTTATGAATTACATTGGTGAACTCGAAAGACGTCTGAGGGATTTATCACTCATACTTCGGTATGAGAAAGATATTCGTTTAGGCCACTTGATGAGTATGACTGAAGGAATAGCACAGCTGTGCAGGTGATACCTTAGTATCAGTTTTCAGTCATCTCAGATATCAAGAAACAATGATTGATAAATTAGGATGACGATTCTATGCCTATTGATCAATCTGGATATCGATTTGATAAAAGGACAGTGACATGTACGATAACAGGTGAAGTCGAATAATCGATAATCACGAACGTTGGGTAATCATAATGTCTTGCTAGAGACCACTTATGATGGAAAGGGTAAAATAGTAATTTTACCAGTCTGCCAACTGTTCGTGAGCCTAGAGGGTCACACGCATTAAGCACAATACATGACATATAAGCATGGATGGAAATTGGGAGAATCCGGTTTTCAATTTAGTCAAATTGAAAACGATTCGGTTGATTTCTAGCCTAGGGTTGTAACTAGACGGTTGAAGAAATCAAGTTGAGGAAATTAAACCGATTTATCTAAACCAAAATTAGAACTCAATTTAATGGGTTTAATTTGGTTTTAGTTAAACGGGCTTAAAGCCCATTTAGGGTTTTAATTGATGAATGGGAAAAGTGCAATTAAGAGTTTAAGAGGGTAAGATATGTAATTATTTATTTGAAATTCAAATCAGATTTTTTGGTTTAATTTCAAATTAATTACAATATATTTTTCCCTTATTTTCTCTCTAATTTTGGCAACTCCCCCCATTCCCTCTCCTCTTTGGCCGACCCTCTCATCACCATTCCTCCATAGTTTTTGTCAAAAAATTCTCAAAACATTCATTAGCAAGTGTGTGAGAGAAAACCATTCGTGGTTGTTGTGCTTGTGTGGACTCGATAGGAAAACACTACGTTGTGCTTTAATCGATTGACAAAGGTAAATTTTCAGATTGAAAAGCTTTAGAATATGCTGAATTTTCATTAAGATCCTTCATCTTTTTCGATCACCATGGTTACATAAGGCTCCGTTGCATGAAATTAATTATTGGAACCCATAGTGATCCCTTTCAGTAACTCGGGAATGGAGTTCCAAACAAGTTGCGTTGGAACCCCCAACAAAATGGAGTAGCGGAGCGAAAATATCGTCACTTACTGGAAGTAGCACGTGCTCTACGATTGGAGGCCAAATTATCGATTCAATTTTGGGGAGATTGTGCCTTAACCGCCACTTACATAATCAATCGAATGCCTCTCAAGGTGATCGGAAACAAAACACCGTACGAGATACCGTTTGGAAGAAAGGCAACTTATGATCATCTTCGCAGCTTTGGGTGTCTCTGTTACGTACATCAGCAAACCCGAGACAAATTCGCATCAACATCACGTCCTAGAATTTTTCTTGGGTACCCAAAAGGACAAAAGGGGTATCGAGTATTTGATCTCGAATCTCAGACCGTTGTAGTTTCAAGACACGTGCAGTTTTGGGAGAACACCTTTCCAGGCGACTGGTTCATGGAAACTCATAACGTTGCAATGACACCTCCTGCTCCAGATCCACAACTCTACTTATTTAACACACCAGTAGGACCCACCACTAGTCAGTCAGTCATCGAAACAGTCAACCAACCAGCCACATGCGAACAAGTGGTCGTACCCCCGGTTGAAAACGAGATACATGTTCCAGGAAAACGTGTGCGTACTGTCTCTAAGCGCTTAACGGGTTGTGACTACACCTTGTCGCCTTCTATCGGTTCATCTCCGCATCCTACTTCACCTGCAGCGCACTCGACGGTACATCATATCACTCTAAACATCTCTTATGGTTTTCTCCGACTCAATCTACTTTTTAGCGGCTATCTAAAAAACGGATAAGCCACGTACCTTCAACCAGGCAGTAAAGCAAGAGCATTGGCGGATGGCCATGACTCAGGAAATCAACGCGCTCGAGGCAAAACATACTTGGAGCTTGAAAACTTTACCACCAAGCAAGCGAGCCATAGATTCAAAATTTGCTGCTCATTTAATTGCATTTACTTCCATTTTTTTATTGTTGTAAGGAAATGCGAATCGCCAGCGCTCGCGCCGGTCCACGTAGAGCCAATTTATGCACGACCCGCGACAACCGCACTTGGAAGAAACCTTTCATGTGCTTCAGTATCTTAACGACAACCTCGGACAAGGAATTTTCCTACCATCAAGAAAAAGCCCTCTCCTTACGTGCATATTGCGATGTAGATTGGGTTGAATGCCCCGACACTCGTAAGTCTACTACATGGTATATCATATTTCTTGATGACTCGCTAATCTCTTGGCGTTCCAAAAAACAAACAGTCGTCTCTTGTTCTTCAGCAGAAGCAAAATATCGAGCAATAGCTGCCACAAGTCGGGAGATAGTCTGGCTCAAAAAACTACTTTATGATCTCCAAGCCCCTCAGTCCGAGATGATATAATTGTTTTATGGTAACCATGCGGCAATCCACATTGACTCCAACCCAGTTTGTCATGAGCGGACTAAACATATCGAGATTGACTGTCACTTTGTCCGCCAGCAGCTCAAAATTTGCTGCTCATTTAATTGCATTTACTTTCATTTTTTATTGTTGTAAGGAAATGCGGATCGCCGGCGCCCGCGCTCGCGCCGGTCAACATGTTTAAAACGGCCCGTAAAGTGCCAGTAGAACTCGTAACAAAAAAAAAGGCCAACAAAGAGGGTATATATTACCATAATCGGTAGTTTCCATTTCTTCGTTGGGAGAGTGATCCACAAGCAAGTACATATAGCGCCATGAGTGGATTGTAAATAGGCTAGAATAAAGGGATTCCAGCATGACGGGAGTATTCCCGTATGAATTTTGGGTATACAAAGTCAAACACCGACCATATGGAAAAATCGAGCGATACAAGGCACGCTTGGTCGCTAAAGGATACACTCAATTTGAGGGTGTGGACTTTACTGACACATTCGCACCAGTAGCAAAGATGTACATAGTCCGATGCTTGTTAGCAGTTGCATCAACCAATAATTGGCCACTTTAACAAATGGACGTAAACAACGTATTTCTTCATTGGGACTTGGAAAAAGAAGTTTATATGAAGATTCCTCAATGATTTTCACGACAGGGGGAGTATCGTGTATGTCGATTACACAAATCCCTCTATGGACTCAAACATGCCTCTCGGAACTAGTATCACAACATCACTGAGTCTATTATGGCCCTCGGATATCGAGCTTCAGCAGCATATCACTCTTCATTTACCTTTGTTTCCCCTTACTCATTCGTCCAAGTTCTCATTTACGTGGACGATATAATTGTCACAGGAACAGATCCCTTGTGTATCCAACAACTAAAGGAGCATCTAGACCGACAGTTCAAGATCAAAGACCTCAGTAAACTGAAATACTTCCTCGGTCTTGAAGTTGCTCGATCCCCTTCCGGAATTGCTCTAACACAAAGAAAATATGCCCTTGACATCTTGTCTGATAATGGCCTATTTGGTTGTAAGTCAACCTACTTTCCTCTCCCACAACAACATCGAATCCCCGCTAATGAAGGGAGCCCATTGCTCAGTTAGTGAGCAATATCGTCATTTTGTTGGGCGATTGCTATACCTCACAATCATCCGCCCTGATATCAGCTATGCGGTAAGAGTCTTGAGCCAATTTATGCACGACCCGCGACAACCGCACTTGGAAGCAGCCTTCCATGTGCTTCAGTATCTTAAAGGCAACCCAAACAAGGAATTTTCCTACCATCAACAAACGCCCTCTCCTTACGTGCATATTGCGGTGCAGATTGGGCTGGATGCCCCGACACTCGTAAGTCTACTACATGGTATATCATATTTCTTGGTGACTCGCCAATCTCTTGGCGTTCCAAAAAACAAACAGCCGTCTCTTGTTCTTCAGCAGAAACAAAATATCGAGCAATGGCTGCCACGAGTCGGGAGATAGTCTAGCTCAGACAACTACTCCATGATCTCCAACCCCTCAGACCGAGATGCTATAATTTTTTTATGGTAATCATACGACAATCCACATTGCCTCCAACCCAGTTTTTCATGAGCGGACTAAACATATCGAGATTGACTGTCACTTTGTCCGCCAACAGCTTCAAGGACGTGTTCTTTATCCTCGGCTAATACCCAACAAGCACCAACTCGGAGACATCTTCACCAAAGGGTTAGGTCGAGACCGGTTCCAAGAACTTCTTTGAAAGTTAGGCATTACCAATTTGCATGCTCCAACTTGAGGGGGAGTATTGACGATCCAACAAAACATGCGAGAAATCAATTTGATTTCTTGCCCAATATAGCTCCCGATCTACTCCATGATTACCTCAGTCAACCAAATCTCCATTCATTGTCAATTAATTACTTATTCACTTCATATTTTACACCCACCAAGTTATGTATAAATATGTATAACACCTTGTACACAAACATCAATTAGAGAAATAACAAATACCTCTTTTTACACTATCTTCTTCATTATCCCCCTCCATTGCTTTTAATGGGTACCATCCCATCTCATTTCGGGACCAACTTTCAATTCGGGACACTTGCGATCTCAAATCACCTTTATTACCCTTTTTGGGACAACCTACAATTTCGTTCGATTTTTTGACATTCTAACAAGCCTCTTTTTTATTTTCAATGATACTTTTTGGGTCAAAATCTAAGACATTTCAAGAAAACCTTTATATTACACTTTGACTACACTAACCTTTCTATTACAATATGACCAATTTTCAAATCCGAGACTTCTCGGAACATTTCGCTCTATAATATTAACCCTAACTCACTTTATTGACAAGCCTTTTTCCCTTTCAGATTTCGATCGGTTCAGACAACTTTCAATTTCATCGGGACTTTCTTTGGTAGCGCCCTTTTTTTCGGAACCAACTTTCAGTACATACACACTCTTGATCGATTCAATTGATAACTCACTTTCGATTCAATCACATTTTTGGTGACAAGCCTTTTCGGGACAGTCAGGATTCTCTTTGATTACCAGCCAAAGCCTTTGCCACAAGGCTTTGGCGATTGTTGATTGTGATGCAGTGTTATTTAAAGACATTGTTTCCTTTCGAGACTCGAGACATTTCAAGACACTAATTTCTGACATTTTGAGAGGCATTCTGGACAACTTACACAAACATCAATTAGAGAAATAGCAAATACCTCTTTTTACACTATCTTCTTCATCATCCCCCTCCATTGCTTTTAATCGGTACCATCCCATCTCATTTCGGGACCAACTTTCAATTCGGGACACTTGCGATCTCAAATTACCTTTATTACCCCTTTTGGGACAACCTACAATTTCGTTCGATTTTTGGACATTCTAACAAGACTCTTTTTTCTTTTCAAGGATACTTTTTGGGTCAAAATCTAAGACATTTCAGGAAAACCTTTATATTACACTTTGACTACACTAACCTTTCTATTACAATAGAACCAATTTTCAAATCCGAGACTTCTCGGAACATTTCGCTATATAATATAAACCCTAACTCACTTTATTGAGAAGCCTTTTTCCATTTCAAATTTCGATCGGTTCAGACAACTATCAATTTCATCAGGACTTTCTTTGGTAGCGACCTTTTTTTTCGGAACCAACTTTCAGTACGGACACACTCTTGATCGATTCAATTGATCACTCACTTTCGATTCAATCACATTTTTGGTGACAAGCCTTTTCGAGACAGTCAGGACTCTCTTCGATTACCAGCCAAAGCATTTGCCACAAGGCTTTGGCGATTGTTGATTGTGATGTAGTGTTATTTAAAGACATTGTTTCCTTTCAAGACTCGAGACATTTCAAGACACTCCATTATGACATTCTGAGAGGCATTCCGGACAACTTACACTTTAAGTAGGCACAATTTTGATGACAAGTTTTTTCGGGACACGTTTCGGGACTCTTCGATTGCCAGCCAAAGCCTCTGCCACAAGGCTTTGGCGATTGATGTTTCTGATGTAGCGTTATTTAAACACCGAAACATACAAGTTACTTCCGATGTGGGATTCCGAGAGACAAGGCAAATAGGAGCTCAAAAGCTGCTTAATCGGCGGCACGACCCCAACCCTAACCCCAATCCCATCTCCGTCCAAATCACATCCGCGAAAAACTTGTTTCGACTCATGCCCTCTTCCGGAAACACTCAGATGAGAATGATGATATTGAATCCAGATGTGTCGCTGCTTTGTCGATCGAGTCACTCAGGTAAATATGGTGCTTCAGCTATTGAAATCCAATCATTTAGTGAAACTGTAGTTGGGTATTGCACAATTTTGATTTTTTATCTGAACTGTTGATTACCAAATCCCCTTATTCAGTTAATGATTTTGATGCATAGGGTAGGTAATAGAACTATTGGGTTCGTGTTGTCCAAGAACTTTTTTGAAAGTTGGTCATTACCAATTTGCATGCTCCAACTTGAGGGAGAGTATTGACGATCCAACAAAACATGCGAGAAATCAATTTGATTTCTTGCCCAATATAGCTCCCGATCTACTCCATGATTACCTCAGTCAACCAAATCTCCATTCATTGTCAATTAATTACTTATTCACTTCCTATTTTACACCCACCAAGTCATGTATAAATATGTATAACACTTTGTACACAAACATCAATTAGAGAAATAACAAATACCTCTTTTTACACTATCTTCTTCATCATCCCCCTCCATTGCTTTTAATCGGTACCATCCCATCTCATTTCGGGACCAACTTTCAATTCGGGACACTTGTGATCTCAAATCACCTTTATTACCCCTTTTGGGACAACCTACAATTTCGATCACTTTCGATCGTTTAATCGCACTTTTGATGACAAGCCTGTCCGGGATGACACTACTTGTAAGGGACAGTCAGGACTTCTTTGATTACCAGCCAAAGCTCAATTCTCGTTCGATTTTTGACAGCCTTCTTTTCCTTTCGGGACTCAGTCGATTCAACCCCTTAGAGAAGGATGGGTCTTTCAATTTCAATCACACTTTTGGTGACATGCTTTTTCGGGACACGTTTCGGGACTCTTCGATTGGCAGCCAAAGCCTCCGCCACAAGGCTTTGGCGATTGATGTTTCTGATGTAGCGTTATTTAAACACTGAAACATACGAGTTACTTCATATGTGGGATTCCGAGAGACAAGGCAAATAGGAGCTCAAAAGCTGCTTAATCGGCGGCACGACCCCAACCCTAACCCCAATCCCATCTACGTCCAAATCACTTCCGCGAAAAACTGGTTTCGACTCGTGCCCTCTTCCGGAAACACTCAGATGAGAATGATGATATTGAATCCAGATGTGTCGCTGCTTTGTCGATCGAGTCACTCAGGTAAATATGGTGCTTCATCTATTGAAATCCAATCATTTAGTGAAACTGTAGTTGGGTATTGCACAATTTTGATTTTTTATCTGAACTGTTGATTACCAAATCCCCTTATTCAGTTAATGATTTTGATGCATAGGGTAGGTAATAGAACTATTGGGTTCGTGTTGTCCAAGAACTTTTTTGAAAGTTGGTCATTACCAATTTGCATGCTCCAACTTGAGGGAGAGTATTGACGATCCAACAAAACATGCGAGAAATCAATTTGATTTCTTGCCCAATATAGCTCCCGATCTACTCCATGATTACCTCAGTCAACCAAATCTCCATTCATTGTCAATTAATTACTTATTCACTTCCTATTTTACACCCACCAAGTCATGTATAAATATGTATAACACTTTGTACACAAACATCAATTAGAGAAATAACAAATACCTCTTTTTACACTATCTTCTTCATCATCCCCCTCCATTGCTTTTAATCGGTACCATCCCATCTCATTTCGGGACCAACTTTCGATTCGGGACACTTGCGATCTCAAATCACCTTTATTACCCATTTTGGGACAACCTACAATTTCGTTCGATTTTTGAACATTCTAACAAGCCTCTTTTTTCTTTTCAAGTATATTTTTTGGGTCAAAATCTAAGACATTTCAGGAAAGCCTTTATATTACACTTTGACTACACTAACCTTTCTATTACAATAGGACCAATTTTCAAATTCGAGACTTCTCGGAACATTTCGCTCTATAATATAAACCTTAACTCACTTTATTGAGAAGCCTTTTTTTTCCCTTTCAAATTTCGATCGGTTCAGACAACTTTCAATAATTTCATCGGGACTTTCTTTGGTAGCGCCCTTTTTTTCCGGAACCAACTTTCAGTACGGACACACTCTTGATCGATTCAATTGATCACTTACTTTCGATTCAATCATATTTTTTATTACCCCCCCCCCCCCCCCCGCCTCACCAAAGGGTTGGGTCGAGACCGGTTCCAAGAACTTTTTTGAAAGTTGGTCATTACCAATTTGCATGCGCCAACTTGAGGGGGATTATTGACGATCCAATAAAACATGCGAGAAATCAATTCGATTTCTTGCCCGATATAGCTCCCGATCTACTCTATGATTACCTCAGTCAACCAAATCTCCATTCATTGTCAATTAATTACTTATTCACTTCCTATTTTACACCCACCAAGTCATGTATAAATATGTATAACACTTTGTACACAAACATCACTTAGAGAAATAACAAATACCTCTTTTTACACTATCTTCTTCATCATCCCCCTCCATTGCTTTTAATCGGTACCATCCCATCTCATTTCGGGACCAACTTTCAATTCGGAACACTTGCGATCTCAAATCACCTTTATTACCCCTTTTGGGACAACCTACAATTTCATTCGATTTTTGAACATTCTAACAAGCCTCTTTTTTCTTTTCAATGATACTTTTTGGGTCAAAATCTAAGACATTTCAGGAAAACCTTTATATTACACTTTGACTACACTAACCTTTCTATTACAATAGGACCAATTTTCAAATTCGAGACTTCTCGGAACATTTCGCTCTATAATATAAACCTTAACTCACTTTATTGAGAAGCCTTTTTTTTCCCTTTCAAATTTCGATCGGTTCAGACAACTTTCAATAATTTCATCGGGACTTTCTTTGGTAGCGCCCTTTTTTTCGGAACCAACTTTCAGTACGGACACACTCTTGATCGATTCAAATGATCACTTACTTTCGATTCAATCATATTTTTTATTACCCCCCCCCCCTGCCTCACCAAAGGGTTGGGTCGAGACCGGTTCCAAGAACTTTTTTGAAAGTTGGTCATTACCAATTTGCATGCGCCAACTTGAGGGGGAGTATTGAAGATCCAATAAAACATGCGAGAAATCAATTTGATTTCTTGCCCAATATAGCTCCCGATCTACTCCATGATTACCTCAGTCAACCAAATCTCCATTCATTGTCAATTAATTACTTATTCACTTCCTATTTTACACCCACCAAGTCATGTATAAATATGTATAACACTTTGTATACAAACATCAATTAGAGAAATAACAAATACCTCTTTTTACACTATCTTCTTCATCATCCCCCTCCATTGCTTTTAATCGGTACCATCCCATCTCATTTCGGGACCAACTTTCAATTCGGGACACTTGTGATCTCAAATCACCTTTATTACCCCTTTTGGGACAACCTACAATTTCGATCACTTTCGATCGTTTAATCGCACTTTTGATGACAAGCCTGTCCGGGATGACACTACTTGTAAGGGACAGTCAGGACTTCTTTGATTACCAGCCAAAGCTCAATTCTCGTTCGATTTTTGACAGCCTTCTTTTCCTTTCGGGACTCAGTCGATTCAACCCCTTAGAGAAGGATGGGTCTTTCAATTTCAATCACACTTTTGGTGACATGCTTTTTCGGGACACGTTTCGGGACTCTTCGATTGGCAGCCAAAGCCTCCGCCACAAGGCTTTGGCGATTGATGTTTCTGATGTAGCGTTATTTAAACACTGAAACATACGAGTTACTTCATATGTGGGATTCCGAGAGACAAGGCAAATAGGAGCTCAAAAGCTGCTTAATCGGCGGCACGACCCCAACCCTAACCCCAATCCCATCTACGTCCAAATCACTTCCGCGAAAAACTGGTTTCGACTCGTGCCCTCTTCCGGAAACACTCAGATGAGAATGATGATATTGAATCCAGATGTGTCGCTGCTTTGTCGATCGAGTCACTCAGGTAAATATGGTGCTTCATCTATTGAAATCCAATCATTTAGTGAAACTGTAGTTGGGTATTGCACAATTTTGATTTTTTATCTGAACTGTTGATTACCAAATCCCCTTATTCAGTTAATGATTTTGATGCATAGGGTAGGTAATAGAACTATTGGATTCGTGCTGTTTTACGCATTCAAGAGCATATTCAAGGTTCGGAATTTCCAATTGCTCCCAAATTCTTGGCCCGCTTAACAAAAGAAGCCAAGTGAGAATCGACTTGCACCTCGGGATTCAGTTGAATTCATCCCCTTATCCCATCTTTGTTTACCCGTAGTTTTTGGTTGTACCCTGGGTCATTACCAGCTATGTATGGGTGTTAATACCAACAGAGCTGATGATAAAACGATTGGCAATGGAGCTGATTCAGAGCGCCCGCTTTAATCTTTCAAATAATTTTCCAAGTATTGGTAAGTGAACTGAATTTTCCAGGTATTAGTTCTTCACACTTCTTATGCTTAATCTATTTTATAAGTATTGCATGCTAGATATTTGGTGCCACCCCTCCTTTTGACCCATATACCATGTTTCTCCTCTACAAATGTCCGCTTAGTGGTGGACATTTTTGTTTTAACATTTTAGTTGACATTCATGGGTTGCATGGTTTGGTAAATCTTATCAAAGTAATTGAACTTATCTTCATATTGATATTTCCCGGATATTTTTATGAGCCATATCTTGAAAGTATCTTCGGGTCTGCTAGCATGAATATTGACGTAATTGAACGTGTCGAACAATTTGAATAAACCAAGCCTAGGTGACTAATAATGCATTGAGTCACAACGCGCGTCCCTGAGTCATATGCTAAATTGTAGCGGTTTTCAAAATATAGAGATTGTATATAGTTATACATAAGGCTTCGAATTGACGGTATCAAATGATAATTTTGTCAGTCTTCCTTGTCTTGTAGGTGTCATCATGGCATTTGACATGATACCTGCTTGGTTGCTTGACTAAGATTTTTCAAAGAGCTGGACATGTCGAAGACCAGACTCAGTCAAAACCGTTTATAAAAGACTAAATTCAGTAAAGTTATAATTTTTTCGGGATAAAAAGTCGAGATTTTGTCTAAAAAATATTTATATTAGCTCGCACCGTATGTGTTCTACCCAAACCCGAAAAACTAGTATTGGGAACATGGAGAATGAATCAATGCATGTACAAGTTGACTGAGCCTTGTAATATATTAGACTTGATAATTGAAGAAGTAGCTTCTCCTAGGAAAATTTTTATGTTATGAAAGATTGTTACATTATATTATATTCGAGAAAAAACAATCTCATTTAATGAGGGTTATCTCAAATGGTCTTCAGATATTAGTTTCATTCATAAAACCTTGATAGTTGGTTTAAGTTTCCTTCTGATTTTTATGTTTGTTATGTACTCTAACCAAATACAACTATTAATACACAAGCTCGATTTTGGAACGCCTAGTATTATAATAAAAACATATACCTATAAGAGGACTTGATCGGGACATTTGAGACGTTTTTAAAACTCCAACCAAGCAAGACGATCAATACCCGAGCTGAATTTTGGGACGCCTAGTGCTCAAATTGAACACATTTTCTTCATTTAAGACAAGGAGCATTCATAACATTTTAGAATGTTCGAGACGTTTAGTGTTCAAAGTGAACACATATTTCTCAAAGAGAACTCGGAACATTTGAGACGATTTTAGAGCTATAACTAAATAAAAGAATATAAATTAAATAACTCATATATTTAGAATTTTCTATTATGATAAAATACAAAATCATTAAAAACTGGAATATTCAAGACTCAAGAAATTTGGAAAATTCGAGACATCTGATCTTTTGTAAGCAAATTAAATGATAAACTCGATTCACGACTTTGGGGACATTCGAAACACATTTTCGATTTAAGATATTTTGGAACTATCTATTCAATTCATTTGTACAAGTCTTTTGAGACGTTTCATAACATTTTGATTCTGATCATGTCGAGATTCGGGATATTTTTGGGACTTCTATTTCGATTTCGATTTCCGGGGCAATTTCATAATTCGGGACATGACTTGATTGCCAGCCAAAGCCTCCGCCACAAGGCTTTGGCGATTGTAGTGTCTGAGGTACCTTTATCTAAACCCCCAAATATACGTGTTACTTCCGATGTGGGACAGAGACGAGAGAGAGAGAAGGCTTACAATCTAAAGAGCTCCACGCGAAAGCCAATTCATGCTACCGATTTGTTTTTCTACTCTGAAATCAATCCTCCAAATCTCCTTCTCCAAACCAATTCATCAATTCACTATCTTTGTTCCCGAATCAACCCAACCCAATTCCTCAGTGCCTTGTCCACATCGGCACCACAACCCCAATCCCATCTCCGACCAAAGACCCAAAAAGACTGGTTCTGAGGAGGTCTGCTAGGGTTGGGCCCAAGGACAAGACCGAGCAGCTCAAGAGGAACCAAATGTGTTATATGTGTCTGCTTCTTTGTCGACTAAATCTAAATCTGGTGCTTCACCTATTCAAATTCAATCATTTTCAGAAACTCTACTTGGGTATTGCACAATTTACATTTTTTTCATTTACAAATTTCAGTTGGGTATATGTGTGCTTCTTTCTTCATATAATGTATGTTTTCTAAAATGTACTGCCATTTTGATGGAAGCAGTTTAGTATTTGGTTCAAATAAACCCTTTTTATGCTCTGGTTTTGAATAATAGTAAACCCCTATTGATATATTATTTGTTTATCTCATTTGGGTATGAGATTGACATAGCTTGTTTTTCTTTCTTTCAACAGTTATAATTGATCAGGAACTACTGCACTTTGGCTAGTGAGCATTTTCAATTAGGACCAACCCTGACCATTTGGAAGAGTGAAGGGTACAGAGGACTACACAAGAATATCCTGGTATTCTTGAGACTGACTACACAAGAAGCAATTACATGATGCAAAACAAAAAGCTTATCAGCCAATTAGCTTCCCGTTTCTTTTACATAATCTACATT
Source organism: Geranium rotundifolium (assembly GCA_963920655.1). Taxonomy (NCBI): domain Eukaryota; kingdom Viridiplantae; phylum Streptophyta; class Magnoliopsida; order Geraniales; family Geraniaceae; genus Geranium; species Geranium rotundifolium. Next base: position 29,039,941 of record OY987316.1, on the reverse strand, counting down.
CAATATTGTTATGTAAAAGAAACAGGAAGCTAGTTGGCTGATAGCTTCGAGTTGTCATTAATAGAACACTAAGTTCACATAGACCACACTCTACAAACCCAACCCCAAAACTGTAATATAGTGTAAATCATTGGATGATCATATCGGCCATTTTCGCGAATGAGCCTTCTCTAAATAAATTTGGATGGTTTGGTTGTCAATCGTCATTATATCTCTTCTTGATGTATCTCTGGAAATGCTGAGTTTGGGAGGCTAGAGCCTCTTCTCAATAATGTCAATGTCCCATACATACAGGATGCATCCAACTATCAGCTTGTTTCAAGAACATACAGGGAGTAGTACGGAGAGCAGATCTTGGATGCTCCGTTGTTCCAAGAACGAAGCTACAAACAAGAGGCAGTTTCTTCAAGGAACAGCTTCTTTTTCCTTTATGAACGTAGCCTATGGAGAGGAGGATCATCAAGTGCAAGAAACATGGTTGAGCTTGTCTCTCATCATGCATATAACAAAGTTCTTTTTGGTGGTTTCTGCAACTTAGAAGATTGCATTGTCGTTTGTAGGCCCTTGGCTTGTCATGGTTGCAATGAGGACGTACGAGATGGTCTGTCAAACAGTTCCGCGCTGCATGAATATAGAATTAGATATACCCCAAATGAAATGAAACGAAATGTATCAAAATGAGACGAGCATTGTTCATATGTATAAGCTAGTTCATTAAAAAAAAATGTTGAAACCGATCTATGATCCACATCTCAAGCATATGAAAATCGAACCACACTCATAAACCTACCGTTTAGTACATTTCATTCTTCAGCGACTTATTGTCACAAAATTAATATTCTACAAGACGCTAGGCACTAGTCAGGTGGACAAGATTGCTTGGAACTAATCGGACTAGTCATAGATTTTTTTTACAACATTTTCACTCCAACTCCACACTTCCAGATTGAATCAAAAGATCGCGGAGAAACAGAAGATCGCGGAGAAAGGATGTGACTTATGTGTTGGGTTGTGGAAACTTTCCTATTTATACAGTGAAGCCACAATTTTTCTAACTGAATTAAGAGAATGAATCAGGAACGATTTCCAATTGTATAAGAATTTATGTTCACGTTCCAATTAGGAAAGTCTCCATAAATCAACAAACTCTTACTTGGAGACCATTCACAAACGTTTTGGATTCGAGACTTGTTGGAACATTTGTAACTTTCGAGACACTCTATACTTGCTTTACAAGTGATCAAGCTCATTTTATGTTGGCAAAATACAAATTAGACAACAAAAATATCTTTAGAACTCACTACTATAATAAAAAAACAAAATCATCAGAACTTGGGACTTTTCACTCGAATCACTCGTTTGGTGCTCATTTCAATATCAGCCTCTTTGAGGACAAACCCCCACTAGATTTCGATTTTTGGGGCAACGGCAACTTTTAATTGAGGACATCTCTTGATTTGCCAGCCAAAGCCTCCGCCACAAGGACATCTCTTGGCGATCATTATTTCTGATGTACCTTTATTTAAACCCTGAAATCTACGTGTTGTTTCCGATGTGGGATTCCGAGAGACGATACAGAGAAGGCTTACAATCCAAAGAGCTCCACGCGAAAACCAAGCTCTGGTTTCAAGGCACCGATTTGTTTTTCTACTTTGAAATCGATTCTCCAAATCTTCTTCCCCAAACTATCTTCCTGAATCAGACTGACCCAATTCCTCAGACCAATCTCGGCACCACAACCCCAATCCCATCTGGGTATGGAACAATTATAGTTGGGTATATGCCTTTTTCTCATTTGGGTATAGTCTAAGAAAACCTGAAGTTCATGGGTCTAGACAGCAAAGGAGCAAAAACACAATCATGGTTGAAAATGTTGCAAGTCTTCGGTTCTATTCTCAACAGTTAACGCACAACATAGGCATGGAAAGTAGTGGAAAATTTAGAAATACTTGTCTCTGTAAATGAAATTAGTAAAAGATAGGATAAGACATCATTTGACGCTCATTAAGTGTCAGTGCTCATAAAAAAGTTTAGACGTGATGACTAGGAATTTGCTCTCAGACCTATTTTAAGTGTGTTCATTTTTAGACGTGATGACTAGGAATTCTGCTTAGATTCGTGCCACTATTTTGTGCGCCCATGGCTATAAGCTGACTATGCATTTAAATTAGGCATTAAAAATAGTTGCAACTGACAATTAGAATTTTGACACTATATAGAAAGGATGAATTGGGTTATGCAATCACTTAATAATTCATTTGGTTCACTCGCACACAGACCTTTTCATGCATGTTTTGACATGTATGAGTGAACAATAACCATTGCGACTGAGCCCTGTTGAGGTACATGAAGTTAGTGTGGCAGTTTGAGGAAACAATATGTTGTTTTTGAAACACTCGAGAAAAAACATATAGAAACAGATTTAGTATTTGTATTTTTTGTGTTTTGATTTGTGAATTGTCATCTGATTTGATTATATAAATTTATGAGCATGATTTGAGGTTTCTGGTTCGAGTGATTCGAGATTTGTGTTTATGAGAGTGGCGAGGAAGGGATCGGTGGAAGGTGGCGAATCTAAGGATATTCTTCAAGCGACCATTGAGAAGAGCAATAAGGTGGTTCTAGTGCCATCTTTCACATGGAAGAGGAAGTTTAAGATATATACAAGCAGCTCTCCAAAGGTTGGTTTGATGCTTATTGAACATACATACAAGTATCTTCTTTGGATGACACACCAGTACTTAAGGATCATTTTGGTCAGATTTTTTGATAGGTTGATGCCTAAACTGGCATGCTATTAGGTTATGGGCGACCGATAAGTAACTCTTAATAGCGCAGGGCATAGTTTAAGAAAACCTGAAGTTCATGGGTCTAGACAACCAAGGAGCAAAAACACATTTTGAAATACCCTTTTTGTGTCTGTGTTACAGAAGTTGTTAAGAGCAAAAAGAAGACCAGTGTGGGTGTGATATCACCATACAAGGCTCAGGTACATGTCATTGGAGAGAAAATCGGAAAAACATATAGTTGCAAGGCAGATGGAGGCTTCTATGTCTGTGCTCGGTCTGTTGATGGATTCCAAGGCAGCGAGGAAGGTGTGATCATCATCTCTACCGTCAGAAGCAATCTGAATGGCTTAGTTGAGTTTATTCCAATTTTCAACGACCGAATGTGGCGTTGACACGAGCAAGGTACTAATTCACATGCACATAACAAAGTTCTTCTTGGTGGTTTCTGCAACTTAGAAGATTGCTTTGTCATGTTCAGGCATTGCTTATGGATAGTGGGGAATGGGTCAACTCTGGTCAACAGTGACTCCATTTGGAAGAATTTGGTTATGAATGCAATATTGATCAACAAGGCTCAGTCGTCTGGTACATGAAGTCACTGTTGAGGTAGCATTGCTTATGTATAGTGGAGAATGGGTCAACTCAGGCCATGACAACTTCACTGGTTGAGCTTGTCCAATGAGACATTTGGGATGTTGTATCAGATGCTGATATTCCAAAACTAGCAGAGCGCCTTATTAAATAAAAGAATAAAAGAATTAGTGTTCCAGAACCCATAAATTTCAGTTTGGGGAACTGAAGTAATCAATCGCAGGGCCGAGATAAATGGGATGAGGGAGCTTTTGGAGGTAGGGTGTCAGCATGTCAATAAGCTTCTGGCCAAAATGTTTGTTGAACAACTACAAGCAAGTTTACTGGAGATATAGGGTTTAATTGAGGAATTTCTAGCATAGAACCAACAGAGGAGGTTGAAAGCTGCAAAACGGGACCAGGGAAGGCAGAAAGTTGATGTCGAGTACAAGAACCTAGAGGAAAAGCTCAAAGCCGAAAAAAGGGAACGAGAGGTATTCCAATTCATGGAACACATATTGGGGTCTGTCCGTGGGTTGTTTGTAGTTGGACCATACAACAATGACTACGAACAATTTTTGGGTGGCCTTGCATTTTGTTTGAAGAGGAAGAGAGTATAGAGGTATTTGACATTCAGGATGTCAGCAATATTGATGCACACAAGGATTTGGGCGGAATGCTAGGCCAAAAGCTAATGAACAACAGTGAGGTACCAATAGTAACTTGTTTTGGATTGGATGCTATATTATTCCAATCTGGTCATTACAATAGCACTGTTGGGTTGCAAACTGGTAGGCACCTTGTTGATCTTCAATAAGGGTATTGGCATACCACACATCATGGGACTCTGGAGTGATAGGAGAGGGATCAAAGATATGTTGGAACTAGTGAGCAATTTGATACTCTCTTTCTTTATTAGCGAATCAGGAAAATTCCTTGTTCTTGACCGGCCTTTAGGAAACCGTGTTATCGGTTTTTTAACCTCTTTGTCAACATCCGAAAGGAAAACCCGCATCAATTTGATACTCTTGACCAGGTAATACAAGCAGATCTGGAACCAAACAAGGAAAATGAGTGGAATGTGGATTTAGCTATGAAAGAGATAAGGAAGGTATTGGGGTTGTAAAGAGTTGTGGAAATAAAGCCGAGCCTATTATAAGATCTATACAAAGGCAACAAATGGTACCGCCAAGGAGATTAATGAGGTTGTTTTAGTTTGACATTACCATGGTATGACATTCTTTGAGATAATCTTGTAATTTTGGATCTACTCAAGTTCGATTTTTTGGGACAACTTTTACAATTCGTTCAGGACACTTTCCATTCTTCAATCTCACAGCCTTTTCAAGGCATTTTTCATAATTCAGGACACGGTTTAGAACATGTGGACACGGTTGGCATCGGTAGTAGTTATTATGTTAATACCCCTATAGAGTTGAATGTTAAGTTTCAGAAGGATGAAAGTGGTATTCTCCCTGATCTGACAATTTATGTCAGTTAATTGGGAGTTTGGCTTATCTGATCATTACTCGGCATGATCTCTCCTTCACCGTTCAACAAGTCAATTTCTCCGGTCACCGAAACATTTGCACATGGTTGTCATTCGTCCCATTCTTCGGTCATATCATGGGCACAGGTCACAAAGGTTCTTCGGTCATATCATGGGCACAAGTCACAGTTTATTGTCATTTCATCTACGAAGCCTATAAATCTCAGGTTCTTTCTTTACCACATGTTTCTACCAATCTTCAAGTGGCAGATAAACAAGGCACTTCCTCGCCAACATCATCACTTTTTCTCGAACAAATTAATATTGTTTGATCACCCATGTCAATTTGAGGTGGATGTCAATTCAGTGGCTAAGATGAGTTTGAATTCAAATATGAAATGATAAGATTGAGATACATCTCATATCAGATCCTAACACTAATATAAAACATATGGGATTCATTATAGGAAGATCATCAAAAACAGAGGTATTACTCTCTCGGTTTTAGTTCTATCGACACATGTATGACCAATAATAGGTTCCATGAAGTTCAGTAGAACTTCATATGATATGGATGATAACTAGTCATTAACTGTCACAGAGCATTAGTTTTGCTGCTCTTATTATGTTGGATAGTCCAAAACTGCAAATGGTTGAGATGATGAGTTTCAACCTTAACGATATTAAATCAAAGCAAAGTAGGCAAAAACATTTTGAGGGGGCATTGTTTGGATACAAAAATACCAAATCGTAGTTAAGTTTACAATTGTGCCCAAATTAAATACCAAACCTCGAACTTCTGTTACAGCAAAACAAAAGGTGAATTAAATGTTGATGGTGGCATCCCAGAGTCTGAGTAGCCCATTACGACCACCACTGCATATCCTTTTCCTTTCAAGGTCTGAAGCAACACATCTTACCTAAATACCATGTACGGCACCACAAATAAATCATTAAATCAATCTGGTCCATGTAAATTTTCAAAAAGAAAATGCAACCTATGCAAAACACATAGGTCATATATCTGTGGGCCCTTTTGTTTCCTCTTTCAAACTTCTATGATTTAGAATCTTTATTTTACTTTGATTTTAAAAGCTTCATTCTTGTACATGTTTTACTCTTGGATACTTGCTGGGGGTTTTATCAGCTACTAAATAAGTTTTCATGATAGTATCACATAAACAGAGAACACAGACGAGGAAACGTTCTTTCCAAACAGAAACACATTTGGTAAGACTTTAACTGATAGACAGCTATATCTTTTCTTTTAGTTAGTTCTAGGGCTGCACTACCATCAGAAGCTCAATATAAAGAAAAGCACACAAAAGAAAGAGATGTATGATACCACAGCAGCAGTTCGTTGTGGTGTTCTGTAAAGTTGCCATCCAGTTGTCACTTTAGATCCAGTGCTAGAGAAGCCACCCAGTCTCTCTTGAGGCCGATGAAAGAGAGACATTGAATTATCAGCTGCTGCGATTCCTAACCAGTGCTCTCCAGCATTGATCGACAAAACAGCAGCAGAATGAATGGTAACATTCTTCACACATCTTACACCTCCTGCTCCTGCATTCAGTCAGGGCAAAGTCAATATAACAATGGGGTTCTATGTTCCACTTTTAGTCATTAGCACACAATTATGACATGTTCCAACAACACTCAAAAGAGTGCATTCATTTCTGAAAAACTGAGTAACTTAATTATCCTTTTTCAAGTTAACATTAATAGCCATTCATAAATTAACATTTGAAATTACTCGTATTATAAATGCACTGGTAGCAAGAAAAAAACTGGGTATATTCGAGAACCCCCAACCAGTCTGATATGATTTAAATTAATATACTCCTAGTTACTTGCGGTTAGAGTTCTAAGTAAACTTAGGAATTATTTTAGTGTAGATCAATTCCCTATATAAAAGGCGTCTGCTTTGTACTTGAGCAATAAACAATCTATGAATTAGACATATTCTCTTATATTTCACGATAGTAGTATAAGAGTCTAGTTGAGGTTCTTCATTCTTTCCCTTTTCTTCAACGACGCTCTTTCTCAGACCAAATCTTTTAAGATTTTGGGCTCTTTAGAATCTGATCATACCATGATGCTCTAAGGGATACTTATCCTCACCCTCGCGCCACTCACTACCGATGCATGCGCTCCCACGTACCACCGTTGGAGACCGGACCTTCCTCATAGTCATATCAAATCATCAGTGTTCTGGGCACCTTGTGTTCTCATTGTCCCCAACAATGTACTAATAAGTTGTCACCATCGCCCCGCCGACTTAGTCTACACTTATTGTCGCTCCTTTTAGCTCATCCACAGCACAAACATTCATAGTATCTAGAGAAAATTGCAAAAAAGGTGCCCTGTTGTTTGACACTTTTGCAAAAAGGTCCCACTTAGTTTGTTAATTGCAAAAGGATGCCCCGTTGTTTACATATTTTTGCAAAATGTGTATATATTTGTAAAAATGACGGAATTGCACCTAAAATTAATACTTATAACATAATTCTTAACTTAAAATAATTTAACTAAAATATTAAAATTACAAAATTTTATAATGCAAAATTTAGTTAGAAGATAAAAATAAGAAAACAAAAATAATTCTTAATTTCAGGGATAATTTCATCATTTCCTAAAAATACACATTTTGCAAAATATATATACAACAGAGCACCTTTTTGCAAAAATGTCAAACAACAAGGCATCTTTTTGTAATTTTCCCTAGTATCTATTAGTAAATATGCTTAGTTTCACAAGTTCTTCTCACTGTATCATTTATGTTGCTGAGTAAGGTAATCCTAATAAGTATATTTCCGCTCAATCCAAATTCTAATGGGTCGTTGATTCGGGTGCTATAGATCGTATGCAATGTTTCTAAGACTCGCCAATGCTCCCCAAGAACTTTATAAAGCTGAACCACGGATAACGATAAGTGAAAACCGTTCTCGAGCTCAGTCAACTTTTATTTTATTTCCTTATTTATATTTATAAGATTTCTACTGTCAGCAAGTAGTTCTCTCTCCTCTATGTGCCGTAGTCAGATGTGAACTTGTTTTTTATGTTTATTGTTGTTTGAACTCTTTCCTATGTTATTTTTGTTTGATCTATAGTTTGTCATTTTGTTTTAACGTATTAAGTTGTTCAAAACTATCTTAGTTTATTAAATTAGTGTTATTTTTTTTATTAGTATATGTATATTGTATTTACACATGTATAATATAAAACGAATTTTGCCGATTTCTCCCCACTCTCTTCTCAAGTTTACAAAAATCTTTATTAGCAGCCTCGCCGAGTTTTGACTAGTCCTGAATTTTAGAACCTTGATCATATGTCAACTAGCCCTAATCTACTCATACATTTAAGTTACATATTTCTATCTCACATCAAGGGATAATTCCAGGTGGGTACACCTAGAATATATTTTTTAGATGGGTACACCTAAGTTTTGAAAATTAGAAGTATATGTGAGGGCATTTTAGTCTTTTCAATCCAATCTTAATAACTCATTTAACCTTTAAGGGTATTTTAGTCATTTCACATGTCAAAATGTTTAAAACTAACGGAATTGGACGGAGAGATGCAAAGTGAAAATTTTGCAAAACTTAAGTGTATCCATCTAAAAAAAATATTCTAGGTGTACCCACCTGAAAAACAGACAATTCGAGGAGTACCCACCTGGAATTATCCCTTATTTCAAGTTACTCTAATCGATGGTTCATACTCTAACTGGTGGTTCATATTCCACTATTATTTATTCTGGTGACACAGTTTTTCTTACTCAAACCTTTTTCTTGCCATGCCTTAAGTTTACCTTAATTCTTGTCGACTTAATATCCGCCAACAAAATTACTCGTGCTCTGATTTTTTCTCATTTTATCCGCATTATTTTCTCGTTAAGGTTCTCTTGACGGATCAAATTCTTGTACCTTAAGTCATGCATCTTTCTTTTGCATGTTTATACAACTCCTTTCTTTACCGTGTACCGCCGTTTATTATGGTCGAAAGGTTTTACAATAAGCAACCTAAAATAACATAAGCATTAGGAATGGCCTTACTCGAAGTCGAACCCAAGACCTCATCAAAACAACAATTTTACTTTTGTGCCAGATATAAACATTAAATTTCCGTATCTCTAAAATTCCTAAACTTAACTATTGCCTTAATCTTTCCAGTTAAGTTGGTCTTCAACAACCCTAAACATTAAATTGCTAGTATTGTTGCCTTGGTATAAAGCATGATTATTAACATTTATAATGTCAAATGGCCATACTAATACAGGGATGAGGTACAGAGTTATCTTCCATGTAAATTAGGGTTATTGGAAAACCAAATGTTGCCGTCTATGGTCAGGCTTGAAGCCATATGCTCTCCTACTGTCAGCAAAATTCAGGTTGAAGAATTTGTCATGAAATGGTATTTGTTAGAATAGTTAATTAAAATAGGGTTTCCTATTAGTATTATGTTTCCTACTTTGGTTATTTCCTATTATTCCTTATATAAAGGAACCACCTATTGTAATTCTTAAATCAAGTTATTCTCAATAATACAATTATATTATATTTTAGAAATTCAATCCGAGCCGCGTGGCTTTTCCCCCTCGCTAATTATGGTTTAGCGAGTGGGTAAGGCAATGTAAGAAAAAATTTCTGAATTACTGTTCACGGGTTACTATTCACGGATACAGATACTGTTCATCAAAGATTTTTTCGAAAGTTTAGTAATTTTTCTCAAAATCATTCATTCTGTCATATGGTTTTGAGCTTGGCAGACCAGTTCCTCCGTTCAGAAGCTCCTTTCCGGCGGAAAAAGTGGCTTTCCCAATGCTGTTTCTTTCTCCCACCACTGTTTGAAGCCCTCTTTTCTGTCACAATCATGGTTGCTGCATTGAGAGAGATCCGATTCGGCACGCGTTTGATGCTCGTTCGCCAAGTTTTCTGCTCCGCTGATTTTGCTGAGTTTGCACAGTCGTAGTTGCTTGAAATTGTTTCACACCGACGTAATTGCTTGAGATTGTTTCGCACCGACGTAGTTGTTTAAGAAGTTTAGTGATTCTTCTTAAAAATCACCTTTGCACCGTTGTTATGCGACGTAGTTGCCGCACCGTCATTATATGACGTAGTTGCTTGAAAAGTTTGGTGATTAATCTTAAAATCACATTGTACCGTTGCTATGCGACGAGTTGCTGCACCGTCGTTATATGACGTAGTTGCTAGAAAGTTTTGGTGATTCTTCTTAAAAATCACTTGTTCTCATGTCCTTATAATCGGCATGATTGAAGATGTTTTGCACCGTCGTTGTTTGACGTAGATGTTTGATTTCCTAATTTTCTTGCTTCACGTGTAAGACTTGTGTTGCACGGTTTGCACGTGAGGGGGAGTGTTAGAATAGTCAATTAAATTAAGGTTTGCTATTAGTATTTTGTTTCCTAGTTTGGTTATTTCCTATTGTTCCTTATATAAAGGAACCACTTATTGTAATTCTTAAATCAAGTTATTCTCAATAATACAATTATATTTCATAAATTCAACCGTATTCTTTTTACGTAACAGACTTGACAAGTTTGGCCATCTCTAAACCACACAAAAATCCAACATCTAGGCAATAAAAAGGAAGAAGTTTCAACAGACATCATAAATGATCTTTACCATGACAATTTAGAAATCAAACATAATTCAGCACTTCAAAGTAAATAGAAAAAAGTTCCCATACGGAACTTCAATGATCTTACCTTCATCATTTTCCCAAAATCGAAGCAGCCCATCAGTTGAACCTGGAATAATAGCAAACATGTCTCAACCCATATCAGTTCTCAATTTTCACACTGAAATACTTCTGACATACGAAAACTTAAACATACAAGCAAAGGAATAAGTTGGGTGTAAGGAAAGCATACTCCCTGTATCCCAGATTAAGTATCTCATTTGATTTTTTGCAAAAGGCTCAACTCTCCCGGCAACTCATGCATAACTATATTACTATGAAAGAAAGTGAGTATATTGGGCCATCTAATTCAGGAATTAAGATACTTATTTTGTGATGGAGTCATATGCTCCGACCTGAAACATTCTACTTGCATTCTCTACTTTAGTAACCAGTTCTACCTTTAGTCTTTCAACTTCTACTTCGGAGTAGACTGATCTCTCTATAGCCTCTTTTGGTATCAGCAAGAAGTTTCAAGGAAAGTACTTCCAGAACTAGACTTCCACATCAACAGTATATGTAACACCAACATTTGCTTTGAGTTACATTCCACCATTTGTAAAATTAAAAACTAAATAAAGTCAGCATCTATGAGAAGGTGCAACCCATGCCGTGTATCTCAACACACATAACATAGCCAATAATAACTTCTATTTTTTCCAGTCCTTGTAACTAAGCCTTTTTAGAGAGCAGACAAATTCAGGAGGAGGAGATGTTGTAACCTGTTATTATTCCTTTGTCTGATGCTGAATACTCAACACATGATATTGGGCCAGCATGGCATGCTAGAACAGCATCACATGTTCCCCGGGAAACTGACCACATTCTAGCCGTCCAATCATCACTACCAGTAATTACAGTATCTCCAACCATTCTAATTGATCTGCATGATCAGTATTTAAGCATTACTCTTATCAGAATCCATCAAGAAATAACTATTACAGAAAGGAGATGAGTAATATTTTATCATTTGAAATTAGCTCACCGAATCCAACTTGTATGTCCTGAAAGCTTGTGCATCTGCCGACCCGCACGAATGTCCCAAATATTTGCAACACTGAAAATGTAATTACTCTCCAAATTTATTTCATTTTGATGTGTAAGGCACTAATTACATTTTGTAGCGTTGAACAAAAAAGCATAGAAGGAATGCACGATTAGGCTTCTATTTACATACGTATCTCTACCAGCAGCAGCCAAGATTCCTGTAGAGTCATCATACTCCATGCATAAAACCGCACTAGAGCAACGACCAACAGTTGCCACGCAAGCATCAGTTCGAACATCCCACATTTTCACACTTCCATCATGTGCAGCAGTAAGAACCCGTTCACCTGACAGCATGCGCACGCAACTGACCTACAAAGATGGATAACAGGGATTAACTTGTCACGATCATCTAGGCACATATATCCGCTCCTCGGGCATGTTATAACTTCTTAGGGTATGGTTTCTCCTCTGAACTGGCCAGCTATACTCTTATTTAATAAATTTATTTGATTTGCCTATCAAAAAACAGTCCTTAGGATTTGGTTAAAGATGTTTGTCAACTACGTAACTCCCATCTACCCTAGTTTCTTCTGAACTCTTATATAGTTGTTGAATGGACCGGGTCCTACTGATTTTCATTTTCGTCAAGCTTCTTTGATTCAAAATTGTTTTGCTGATAAGAAAACGAAATTCACCAATATTCTTTTACCTCTTTGTTCCTAGTATGTCTGAGAACTATCTTCTAGGGAAAATTGCAAAAATTCTCATACTGGCTACAACTACAGTTTTGTAGAGTCTACAGTTTTGCAAAACTCTTTGTAACTTTTTGCACCGTCAGTACATAGCCGTCAAAAGAGACGGTATTTTCAATATATTAAAAACTCAGAAATTAACCTTCATCACTTATGCAAAAACTCTTTAAACTATTGTGCTTTTGCAGTCCCTGTATACTATGTTATTTTGCAAAAACTCTCCCTTTCAACAGAATATCTGTATACTATGTTTTTGGGAAAAGGACAAATAACCATCCCCAACTAAACACCTTTTCGACTTAACTACACCTAACCAGGTTTTGGGTATTTAAGATATACCAAAAAAAAATTTGGACACCGCCTGAAATTGTGGATGAAAAATGTTAAGTGAAAAGTCTAAAATGCCCTTGATTAAAATCTAAAATGTTAATTTTGAAAATTAGATTTTTAATATGGGCATTTTAGACTTTTCACTTAATAATTTCCATTCACAATTTCAGATGGTGTCCTGAAAAAAAGTTTGGTGTGTCTGAAATACCCAAAACCTAGTTGGGTGTAGCTAAGTGGAAAAGGTGTTTAGTCGGGGATAGTTATTTGTCATTTTCCCTTTTTACAAAAACTGATTGTCCCCTTTTTATTTTTTCACCAGTCTATCAATTCATTAGAATAAAATATTATAGCAACGACTCATGATGATTCTCAATACACGGGATTGATCAAGTAATACCCAGAGAACAAAAAAAACAGTATACATATGGAGACTCTACAAAAGTGCAATTGTATAGGGACAGTTTTGAAAAAACAAATATAGTATATTGTGATTCTTTGCAAAATTGCATTAGTGTAGGGAGAGTTTTTGCAATTGCATATACTAAATGGTGAGGGTTAATTTTGGAACTTTGAACATATTTCAAGCTTTCCATCTCTTTTGACAGAGTTGTACTGTGACGGTGAAAAAATTACAAAGTAAACAGTGAGTTTTTGTAATAAACATAGCAGAGGACTTTCTACAAAACTGGAATAGTATAGGGAGAGTTTATGCAATTTTCCCTATCTTCTAAGCAACTGCTTTGAAAATCATTAATCCTATCAACATTTCCTACACTAGACTGTCTTGTAAATGCAAAAATGCATCAGATCAGATATTTCAATAGTTTTTTTGATTAATTTTTTGCCAAAAGTAAAAGATGTATTCTTTTAGTCAAATGCAGATCTTTAAACCTATTCTTATGTTATATTTTTTATCAGTATTCTTATGTTGTATTATAGTATTTCTTATATGCACTGTTGTATCCAATTACAACACAATCATTATGTAGGTAAGCAAACCTGTCCATCATGGCCCTTCAGATCTTCTCGTAGCTGGCATGTTTGCTTATCCCAAACAATAACAGATTGATCATCAGATCCTGATACTACTTTTTCTCGATCAGAACTTATTGCACGAACAGTTCTGGACAGGATAAAGGAGACAAGAGGAAGTATGATGTTACTAACAGGATGGAAAACCCCATTTATCAGAAATTAAGTACAACAATTGACTTCTATCTATGAGAACCTTGTATGCCTTGTCAAAGTTGCCCGAAGTTCAGAACCACGAAGACTAGGATCCCAAATTTTAACCTGCAGGATTGTGGGCAAAAGACTGTTCATCCATTATTTTAACCATGCACCACAATCACATAATGATCATAAAATGTTCATGCATGCATGTGCATATTTCGAGATACGAACATGAATAGCTAAAAATATTCATCATTCTAAAGCTGGACACTTCAGCAAAGCTATAGGCAAAAAAGATAAGTAGATTAGATGATAACTGAGCGAAATATTGAATCTCATAAACTATTGGCTATGACTAATGATGTTATATCCTGTCAACGGCACTATGAGTTCATCAGTAAAAAACATTAATATCAAAGCATCATAGAAACAACATATCCTCCACAAAGTAGGTCCCCTGATACTGGTTCAAGCAATACTCGTGTAAAGTCATCCTGGGTTTATATGAAGTAAAAGTAATGACTAGCTTACCGAACAGTCTGAGCTTCCACTAATAAAGAAACCAGCATCTTCACGATCACCAATCAGATCCCATACTTCTCGTCTATTTACACAATGTAGAGCAGTAATTGCACCAGTATGACCCCTAAGAATGCGAACACTTGTTTGAATTTTCTTCTGTCCAGGAGTTGACAAATCTTGTTTGGGAGGGGTCCTACCCTCATTTGCAGCTGAATCCGAAAAGAAAATAAGCCATAATGGTCTAATAGAACATTATATAGGGGTATTTTATAATTATTTAGCCGAATATATGATAATATAAGGAAACACACACACCATCGTCAGAGGCCAATTTCCCAACACGGCTGAAAGAATTTGCTCTTGATGCTGGATCTCTGATAAACATGCTATGAACCCAGCTCCTTCCAACACCAGTAGCTTCAGTGGGTTGCTCGTACTCATCTTTCACTTCTTTTGGACGTGGAGATGCCAAACCATGAGAAGGCACAGATTGGGCTCTAACTGAAGAGATACCCCAGTAACCAACACGTAGTTGCTGGATATGTGATAAGAACCCTCTGAGTTTTATCTGGAACAAATTTGTGGATGAAGACTTTCAGCATTGAAACTTAAATCAAATAAATTCAGCGGCTGACTTAACTTGGGTTGCAACATGGAAAAGCATATTAAACTTTGTAATCTGCATAGACTTGACACTCTTGAGATATTCTGGTCATTATGCAACTGTTTATGTAGAATTAGTTATTCCATGCCGTTGCACTTAAATAATATTTCCATTTCAAAAAGGCACATTGCCAAAGTATGCATCACTACATCCATTATGTATAATTTAGAGACAAATATTTACATACGTTTAAACCTCACTCTATAAAAATTAGAGCCCCAGGCCATCATACATAAACCCAACGGAAACACTTTGTAGGCTATCCAATAAAGGAACTGGCGTCCATTCGATAAATAAAATTCAGAAACATAGAAGTGGAATACTATCTTATATTCAGCCACTGAAATAATTCCTTTATTACAAGATTAACCGAGACATACAAAGAAACCTCTAACTTAGACAACCTTAGTCAAATTTCAACCTTCATTTAGCACACAAAAGTGTTCATTATCCATAATAAATAAATTCAGATTTCAACCAGAAGCTAAGACGATAGAAACAAAATTTTCACGTACAAACTGCTTGTATCCAATGTTGTTTTTGTCCGCTATCGCTTCAATAATGTACCATGCATCAGTATCAGGAAGTCCCAAGCCAGCCTACATCATGGCATAAAACAAATCAGTATTCAAAAGTGTGAATAATTAACTCTGGTACATTAATCAAAGTCAGGAGGGGATAAAAGGAGTGAGAGTACTACCATGTGGGATGCCACCATAATTAGTTGAGTAGTCACCAGAGTTGCATAATTGGCCGAACTGCCATAAGAAAAGGGCATTGTGAGAGTGGATTTGTAGAGAATAACAGGAAGAGGAAGATGTAAAACCAGTGAAGACCAAAGATCAATAAAAAACAAATAAGTTCAATGTTTTGTCAAATTATCAAAATTTACAGTACTCGAGACTTCCTCTCTATACTCTTTTTATCTTCTCCACTTTCTTCACTCTCACCCACACCCTGGGATCATTATCTAATTCATTTTCTCCAATGCCATCTCTGTCTCCCATTTGACTACATTATGTCCACAACTCTAGAATGGAAAATAAACCACCCGCCACACTATCCAATGGCTGTAAGAGGCTAGTTAAACAAAATGCCTCTTAGGCCACTTTCACTAATCTATCTTTCCCCTATTATCATGGAATAACATTATTGGGAATATTATTACCTTGCTAAAGAGAGATGATCATCATAGAAAGTAGCTACATAAAGGAAAGTATATCTATCCAGCAATAATGCCTTGCTAAGATAACATTAAAGGAAAACACGTTCATCTTGATGCTCGGAGTCGGAGAGGGAAAAAAACCTTTCTTTTTCCTTTTTCTTCTCTTTACCTTTTTATTGCTGGCATAGACGAGAAAATTATGCAAACTAGGTCTTTTACTTCAAAGAGAGTGAACATCTGTTTTATATGCAGAAATTTGGTAACATGGGAGGATTTGATGAATCCAACTAAACATTCACAAATATAAAGGATGTTAGACTAGAGAATTTCTAGACCTCGTCACAGATTATGACAACAAGCAAAAAATACATTGCGCATCTCTGACCCTAACAAATTGCTCTTTGTCCAGTTTGTTTACAACATTTACTGTTTATCAGCACATAATAGAGTATTCATAATAAAATGTAGTGATCGTCCAAATAGAAAGGAAGTCCACAAAAAGAATCCTAAAAACAGTTAGGCAGCTACATTACTAGAAAAACTTTTCTATGACTGTCATAGTGTCATAGTTTGGTTGCATAGTTCAAAGGTACTTTTATCACTGCTACCCAGCCAACACTTCAACAAGGCATGCCTTTCCAAATTATGGTAGCAATTAGGGTTCAGCAAATTTTCATTTTACCTCTATCAGAGTTTATTTACTACAACCTTTAGCCTTCATTTACAGACATGGGCAGTAATTATATATTTGCTGTGCTCATATAATTGTTTGATATATTCAAACTCGAAGACAGTGAAATCTGAGCGTTTCTCATTTGGGCGGGAGAGGAATGTATATTTAGATTAAGATCAGAAGTGTTTACAAAACAATATAAGCATTTTGTGACAGTTTGTGCATATTATATACCCTAAAATTTTCAAATTGTAATGAATGAATTGAATACTTTCTCTCAGTTTCAACACTCCAATGCCAAGTGTGATACGGTCCCGGGTCTTGGATCGAGTGATGGGGCCTGTGTATGTGGATCGAGAAGCGCTCGGCACCGTTTCGAGCTTCTTTCCTCTTCCAATGGTTGCCAGTAGAATTCGTTATAGAGAGAACTCAAGATCTCGTAATAATAACTAGGGTTTTTCTTTAATCAATGCATACTTTATTCAATGACCTCTTCAGGTATTTATAACCTGCCAAG
This sequence comes from Geranium rotundifolium, assembly GCA_963920655.1. Taxonomy (NCBI): domain Eukaryota; kingdom Viridiplantae; phylum Streptophyta; class Magnoliopsida; order Geraniales; family Geraniaceae; genus Geranium; species Geranium rotundifolium. The sequence continues at coordinate 29,022,607 of OY987316.1, read as the reverse complement.
CTACAGACTCAATTCAACTAGGACATGACTTTTAATCCAACTAAGACTCAAACCCCAAAGTTGATTACGCAAACTAGACTCCCAACTAAATATTTAAAACCAATATTAATTAAAATATTTGATAGGAATAGGATTCCTATCAAAGTGCCAACACAGTTCAGCATCATTTGGCTTGCAGACTAACTAAAAAGGTAAAAATATAAATATTCACACGGCACTATCAAAACATTACATTTATGCAAGCATCGCGTATTCACTTAATCATAGGTTTTATTTCCTAGATCCCACAAAACGTAAACCCGGTTCAATGAGGAGCTGCTGAAAGATGCATATCATGTGCTTGCATGCAATACAATACAATTGACAGGAAAAAAAACGAAGGGTATGACATATACAGATTGTGTAAGACTACATCCAAGAAAAAATTCAGCCAATTTAAAAGGCAGATTTGTTTCTTCAAGAATAGAGAGATAAGTATCTTACTTGTTTGAAGACAGGTCAATCAGATAGTCAAAATAGCCTTCCCAGAACCTGTAAGTGTAGATTCAGTCATAGATTAGCCATTTCTGATATTACAGAGATGCAGAAGAATTTAAAGGGCCACCAAACTTGCACTCATAATTAAAGGTTTAGGGTATGGGTTTAGTTTCAGGGCTGAAACAACCTTTCTGCTCAAAATCTAAATCTAGAAAATCAACCTTAGCTATTTTAAATATAGATCTATGTGCGCAGAAAGCAAATTAAGCAGCTTAAAGGTTCCAAAACTCGGAATTGAAGAGAAATCGTTTCGTGTTAAATAATAGATATACATAAATTCATATATAATTCACATGAAATACAAAAATTACAATATTTTAGTAAAATAAGATACTTTCAAACAACTTTACAAGTTAAAGCAAGAGCACATGTTATAGAACATTTTCAAAGCACGTGTAAAATATAAAAATAAAACTTGACCAACTTTGATCGAGTAAGAACTCGGTAAAATTGAACTACCGAGAACGAGTTTTAAAACTCGGTCAACTCAATTTTATGAGAACTCAGAAGTTTCATAACAATGGCAACTTTGATACCAACTGCATTTTGGTTTTCCTGTAGTGATCCAGCCGCTAAACAGTAGGGATCTAGGATATCTGTGGACCATTTTGTAGGTCTATTTCAAGTTTTGAGGTGAGTCATGTAAGAAATGGCTCATGTTTTGGCTAGATGACCAAGTTTTTCATAACCCCCAAGACTGGTTTCTTTACCATTGGCTCCTAGTCTATGCCAGCTACGCAATTTTTGTATTTTGGAACTAGCGAAGGAATGATTGAAATGAGAAACATGTTGATACCAGCTTATTTGCAGATAGGTGCATGTATAATGCACATTTCTTTAATCTGATGCCCAACCCAAGATCCCTAGAGGGCCGGCATAGGGATCTTCGAGTGTCTGTGACACTGAGTTGAGAGAGTGTGATACCAAATTCAAGGATTCAAGAATATTACAAGACTTTCTTGGTGAGACAGCCACAATATTGAAGTTCCAAAAAAGTTTTCTATCATTGCCAACTACAATTTCAGTCCCAAAACACATCAAAAGATCCAACTTAACTATAACATAGGTTACCACGTCCTCAATCCACAAGAAAACATTACCATTTCTCCACAAATCAATCAGAGTAGAGAATAGGAATAAGAGCATATACTAAATGGTAATTAAACATCAAGAAACAAACAAGTTAGAGAGAGAGAGAGAGAGATGTTAATAACAACGGACTGGTAAAACAGATACCGTAATTCCTCCCAGATAGATAGAGACATTAGATGGCGCTGAATATAGTCTCGCACATTATTAACATCCTTTTTGTACATTTCAGCCGACACTTCAAGAGCATCTCTAACGGTTGTTACATCATTCCGAGAGGTTGCACGACTGATTGCCGTTTTAAGCTGAATTTAAACATAAATTAGATTTCCAAATATGAAAAAACGTAGAAAGACCGATTACTGATGTGACATATTAAAAGGAGTATGAGAACAACGAATATAAGTCCATGGTATACAAATGGAAAAAAAGGATGAGCTGCTTAATTGAGACCTCAAACACTTCACAAATCACTCGAATAATCATGTTTAGGGATTTAGATGATTCTGGCTATCAATAAGGGATGTGATTAATAAGTTCATCGGTATACCTTAACTTATTTTGTATCTATAAATATTGCAATTCAATGAATAATTTACAATTAGAAAGTTCTCTATTTTACTTCTCTGAACGACATTGTTCTTGAAGTCTTTTTCTGCAAAACACAGCTTCCCCAGTTGTAGTCTCTTTTCAATGCTTTTTTTCTGAGGCAAAAAATATGGGAATTGTTTCATACTGAGGAAAGTCAACGACCTTTTGCTGTCCGTCCAATCTAGGTCATCTGTTGTATTTGGTTTTTGAAGTCATTTTCATAATCCAACCATGCTGTTGCTGTTACAGAGCTCTAAAATCAGTCATCCTGCAATGGCGTAAGCAAGCTTCAATGAGCTTGCCTTGATATTGCCCTCTCATGGGATTTGCCATAAGTTATAGACTTACCTGAGTAGTATTTTCTGGAGGGATTTTGTCTTATTTCTTAGTGATTTTACATAAAGGTGATGCTAGACTTAGGAAATCAGTAACTCCCTCCATTCCAAAACAAGTGTCCTGCTTTTCTAATTATTATTTTTAGGGATGTTTCCAGTTAGGGCTGTAAACGAGCCGAGTTCTTAACGAGCCACTCGAGCTCGGCTCGTTAAATATTCGGTTCGGCTCGTTATAATCGAGCTCAAGCCGAATTCGAGCTCAAGATTGGGCTCGCTTAATAAACGAGCAAAGCTTGAACCTAACCTTTTAAGGCTCGATAGACTCGCGAGCCGGCACGTTTAATATTTAATTAATTATATGTTTATATTAATATATTTTTAAAATTTTAATAAACAATTATATTAGAATTAGACAAGCCGAATCAAGTCGAACCAGTTTTAAGTTTGCTCATTTATTAATTAATTAATTTAATATTTAATGAATATTTGTATTGAAATTTAAACGAACTGAATCGAGCCGAGCTCGAGCTCGAGTTTGTCTATTTTATTTCGAGCCGAACTCGAGCTTAGTTACATAAGCTCGTTCGAACCCGAGCCGAGCTCGAGCCGGATACTTTTTTCACGAGCCGAGCCCTGCCAAAATGAGGCTCGATTCGGCTCGTTTACACCCCTATTTCCAGTTCATTGCGGTGTACTATTTTAAGTGTCGATTCAATACGGAGAACTTTTCTTACATATCATTTAACAGATGGAAAAACTACCGTTTGACTTTCATTTTTTATTAAATGTCGAAAATACTTCTATATTAAAAATTAAAATGTATATAATTTTTAACTTTTTAAAAAATATTTTTTATGGAATAAATAATTAAAAACGATGTTAAAAATCGTTTTGTATTTTTAATATTTTTTTAAAAACCTTTTTTTAAAAACTACTATTGAAATCAGTTTTTATTATTTATTTCATAGAAAAATATTTGAAATTTTTTTATAAATGACATCGTAATGAACTGGAATTATCCCTATTTTATATCATGTTTGCGTAAATTGAATGTTCAAAGATAAGTGTTATGTTTTTTTTCATGGAAGTGAATTGTGCAAGTGGCAGCATGTGGGGATTTGATTGGAAGTGGAGATTTAAGTTGAAATAAAGGCCCATGCATACTAATATGAAGGGAAATAAGCTCCACGCGTTCAAGCGTGAGATGGAGAAATTAAACCATTGTAAGAATTTAAAATAGTGTCATATAGAAAGGAAGCAGTCACACCCAACCAATAGGGTTGACATTTTAGTTGTGGAGCCCCTACCCGGTGTATATGGCCTATTTTAAAAGTTCATTTATCCTTGATTTTTCACCAAAAATCAAGCACACATATATATGTTGGAAGGGAGGAAGTATAATAAATTAGGCCATTCAACTATATTTATATCATTGATTCTCTCTACTATATAATCTTCAAGATTACTTTCTGAATTTTACTATTGTCAGTAGTCAACCATCCAGCCTATAAATAGGCTCTGTTATGTACTAATTATATTTATACATCACAAACTCTCTTATACTTCTACATAAATGAAGACATCTGTATTATGGCTTGTGTAATGAAAAAAATTGAATCACTATAAACCCAGTATAGAGATATAAAATGCAGGTCAGCTTATCCTTTTAATATCTTTAAGTTTCAATAAGTCGTGCTAAGACCTATATATATGGTTTCATGTAAGAACTTCAGTTAAGATACATACCAATTCTTTGACTGCAATGAACTGTTCATCAGTCAATTGGCAGTGCCAGCCCTGACAATATAAATCCAAATAGAGTTAGCTTAAAGTTGTAAGGAAATTACAGTAGTTTGTGATTACAAGAATAGCATACTGAGTGAATGTGCTCCCTTATACATTCGACAAACCCACTACCACCAATCCCCTCTGCATCAGACTCGATCAAAGCTGCAAAAAGCCAATATATCATTATTAGCTGTTGACACGGCCTTCATAAGAAGGAAATGTATTTAAGTTCCAATTGATAAACAAGAGTTCATGGATTATAGACGTATACCAAGGATTGTGCCATATTCAAATGATGAAAGTGGATCCTCAGCTGTTTCCAATTTCAGAAGACGCAGCCACAATCCCTATTCGACATCAAATTAAACCTCAGTCCATCGCAAATATAAAGTTAACCTAATTTTGTGTGTCTTCAAGCGTGGGTGTTTTGATGATAAGCAGCCAATCCTTATCCTAAAACAAATTGGGGCCAGCTGCATGAATCTTTTAGCAGCTAATTGGGATCCTCTGCTCATATTTTCATTTTATATCCCTCACGTCTAGCCTGTTGAGATCACCATGCATTTTCTTAATTATACTCATACTGAGGTGTGCCACTCCCTAGTCTTTTAAGTTTCACCTAACTGAATTTAGTCACAAATGCAAGTGGGGTCATTGATACTGCATATGCCAAACCTTTTTAGAAGGTTTTGATCAAGAAATTATAAGTTTTGCTGAAGGAGAAAATCAAGAAGTGTACATAGTAAATCCCAGAAAGAAGTTACAAATAGCAAGCTCTAGAGAGAATGAGACACAGAAAATGTAAATTTAGCAGAAAACAAAGCAAAACAAAAAGCAACTTAAGTTCAAGTTTTGGCATCGTTAAGTTTCAATCAATGCTAGAAACCACACTACATAAATTTACTTCCAAGGGAATGACCTACACAACTGTAGTTCAATCAAGATGAAGTTCAGATAAGCAATCAAGTAGTACCTGGAGCTTGACCTTTATGTCCAAAACCATACGGTCTCTTTCTGCCTGTAAGACGTCATTATTTAAGTTAGCATGAATTTAAAGTTCAGACACGCACCTACTGCCATATCATGACTATAATGCAAAAGAACTTACAGCCCTCTCCATCGGACTAAGAGTATCTACTTTGGAATCTTTACCCATTCGCACAGAAGGTGAACTGATACAGAAACAATAAAAATTAAAAAGTGTACAGCTATGTTTGAAACCTACAACTGATGTATGTAACAGAAAGACAAGTATGCACTTGCATATACACTGTCTGTGTACATACGCATAAACCTGCAAAAAACATTAGAACTACCTAGGAGTATGCTTTCCTGAGTACTCGAAAGCTCCACTTGCTGCTGCAAGAATCTGTCTCCTCTTTTCTTCTTCCTCCTCAGTTCTAATATTCAAAGGGAACCTATCATAAGTATACTTGGCACCTGATCCTGAAAAGTACAAGAAAATAGAATATGCATGTTATAATATCCAAATGAAAGTATATTATATTTTGAATGCTTTGTACATGCCGTATCATTGAGAATTAAAAAAATGGTTCAATCAAATTTACCTGATATTCCAACACCGGGATCAGATATTGTAACAATTTCAGGACTTAACAAAGATGAGGGTAGAACTGAAGTAGGATTTTGGCCCCTTCCAATTGCATCTTGCAGCTTGTCGAGGAGATTATTATTTCTTTCATCTGAACCAACTCCTCTCTCCAGATAATCCAAGAAGCCTTGAGTGTCTAAGAACTGAGATATCTGTATAAGATCAACATAACATATAGATAGATAGTTTACATAACCAATACAGCATAACTTCAAGAAAATGGTGAATGGAAGTAGTAACTGACAAATAATAAAACTACTCATTTAGAAGAGCATGTTGTTCATTGTATTTACTGTACCCGGCTCTATATTAACAGAAATAAATTGAATGAGAGAGAAAATAGATGCAATCAACACAACACAACACAACTAACAACTAGAAAACCAATAACATTATGAGTTATTAAAAGATTATTTTTTAAGTCATTAATGTCTTGAATAATGTGACATCACCATGGGTTCTGGTGGTTGGTTTGTCGAACGAGAGCGCATCTTCAAGAATGCTTGAGAGTTGAAGACTTGAGTTGCAGTATTTTCCTATAAAAAAAATTACCCGAGAGAAAATTAATGGGGAATGATGGTAGAAAACATTCAAAGAAATAAGAAGCAAATGGTAATGGATTCGTACTACGAAATTGCGGTAGCCACCTAATATTGACACAAAGAACTTCAAGAATATCAACCTGTAAAAATCGTTTTAAGCAAATAGTAAATAACTATGAAAATTTTGACTTTCAATGATGAGTTTTAGTAATTGCTAGGATCATCCACATAATCAAAGTTCTGCATTGACATGTCAAAAAATCAAAAGGATGCAAAAAGAGTGCTTATGGAGCATAGCTTATTGAATATCCAACTAGCATAACAATTCATAGCTTTAAGATGTCAAAAGATTTCAACATTAAGCAGCTTCAACGGTCAAAAGAAACTGACAGTTAGTTTGCAAATTTACAAAGTCTAGCACATTTGAATTATTCACAGCAGTACTTCTGTAAATATATCCCCTAGTTGATATCATATGTAAGTGAGAAAATGTTAAACAGAACAAGTCCATAAAACATTTACCAGAACCAGCAATCCATAGATAAAAGAATACCGGGCACCCTTTGAGGCCCTAAAGTCCAACACAAGATTCTAAAACTCAGGATCGGGGAGAACTTACGAGGCGAAAATAAAAAGTTTTGAGAACTCGAGGAGAATCGGCAAAACTCATTTTATATTAAATATTATATACATATAAATTTATAATCCACATGAAAGACAAAAATAACAATCTTTTATTAAAATAAGGTAGTTTTAAACAACTTAACAAGTTAAAACAAAATGCACGGCTGATAAAAAACACACAAATTATAGAACAATTTCAAACCATATGTAAGAAATAAAAAAATTGACCAGGTTTACCTATTCAGTGTTCCAAAACTCGGTCAACGCGATCAAACTCGGTCAAATTTTGTAATATACTTTTTCTTTATTGGGTACCCAATTTTCTTAATTAATTATGTTTTAACATCCAATATTTCTTATTTGACATTACAAATGGACCGGTTTTGAAACAAGAGCACAACCTATTACTTGTGATCCCCCAGTATGTATATTGGTAGATCAAGTTTTGAAACATATGTAAATAAACACTTTATTATGGAGCTTTGTTATATATTGAATATTCTAAATTAATTGTTCAGGGATCTCATCTAGTTATGGATAAAGAAAACTCTTGATGTTAAATACTTAGTAGGAAGAGTTATTACTGGCAACATGGTTGTTATATATGAATATATATATATACAGAAAACAAGTTTTGCGCCCCGTCGAGTTCTCCCCGATACAATCCTGAGTTTTAGAATCCTGAACCGAGTTAACCGAGTGATAACTAGGTAAAACTGAACCACCGAGAACGAGTTCTAAAACTCAGTGCAAAACTCAGTCAACTCGGTTTAATCTAGAACTCGGGGAGTTTTAGAACACTGTCAACGTCAAAATGATTACCCAAGCCATGAGAGCATCCAATGTATTTATAAAATATGCAAAACTACACATCACCATATATAAGTTTAAACAGTATTCTCAAACCCCTAACATAATTCCCTTACTTCTATTCAGATAAATCGACAAACTTTTTCATTTTAACTTTCTCCAATTTCAAAATAAAGATGGTTTAGGCTTTAGGCTACTACTTTGATCATAGCCTGGGCAAAAGTATCGTTCTCCAACGAGGAGCAGCAGCAGGAAGAGGAAATGGCAGCATCCAAAGCCCTAAACATAATGACAAGGTAATATATGTGGTCTGCTGCAGACACATACAAAGGGTTTTTCATAATAAATGAATGAAAAACATGCTAACAAGTTTTGCCAACACCCATTTTGACTCACAAAATTTAAACTAATGGGAGCGAAGTTTAAATGCAAGACCTTGTACTTCCTATAGACCTTTCAGAGTTGTCAAATTTTGTTTATTGTCCTACATATAAGGAGTATGGCATCAACCATTCGGCTTTGGCATTTTATGTAGCTTGTTTTTCCCTTTTGAGCAATGGGAGACTTCAATGTTTGACAAGAGTCATTGAATGAAGTTCTCTTTGCAGTAATTACCCAATGACATCTTAAAGGCATGTTTGTATTATTCAGTAAAATAGTTTCCCCTACTTATACCTTCAACTCCACTTTGTAGTACGATTGTAATGCTTCTTCAGCCAAGACCAAGACAAGCTCTTAATAAATAGCTCAAGCTCAAAACATGCAAGAACTATACCATGGAGCCAACTCAAGCAAGCAGTTACTCAACTGCGTGCTCACTGAAGTAATTTGCAGTGCTGGATTTGGAGCATGACAGTTCTAGTGAAAGCAAGTCACAGACTAAGGCGAAACAAAACCAATTGACTGTAGGAAAGCAACAGGTGTTTCATGAACATTTCATCTGACTATTATAGAATTACCTAAACTGAAGATCATGATCCGCTCCCCAAGGCTTGTTGACACCTTTAGGATATTGCTCAGATGTACCTAGTACATCAGCTTTCATCTGATCTATCCCCACAACATTAGGATGTAAAAGCTTTCTTATCTCATCACGCAAGGAACCTAATTCGGGCTCTGGAATAGGAGGTATTTCCTCTGATGTGCTGATACGGTTATACTCAAGATCCACAACAACTACCTACAAGAAAAAAAATATAAATATTAAATTGATATGACTCTTAGCAAGCAACCACATATTGAACTCGCACATAACATTTAAGAAAACAAAAACAGGGAGATGTTATCCATAAAAGCAATAAGAGATAATAATGCACAAACCAGTTAGGATAGTTATAGAACCATTAAGCGGGAAACATTAAGCTTATTAGTGCAATAGTTTTCCACTTATGATACGTAATATGACAGAGACAAAATTATGTATTAATAAACATAATATGGTGCACTGACAAAAGTTACAACAATTAATAACTGCACAAACTAAAAGGCTGATATGTTTGTATAAAACAACTTACACCATCCATAACCAGATAGGATGTATCAACACCTGAATAGAGGCCCATCATGTATGGCGTAGGTGCATCAATATAGTCTACTCCACTGAAAAATAGTAATGGAATGTAGACGTGCTTCAGCAAAAAAAAACATACAGAGATTAGTTATCAAGTATTAAATTAAAAATAAATTTAACACAGTTCCTGACTGGAAGATGATAAATATTGGAAGAACACAATTTATATGGATGAGTGCAAGGAAGCAAGCTATTTTATGCTAATTGGAAAGAATGTAACTTCGGATATCCATAACTTACCTGCCACCGAAATGGATAAATTAAATGGCAAATCGCCTCTGATACAATAGTCAACAGTGAGTACCTGCCGGGTAAAAAATAAAGAATTCACATAAAAGTGCATAAATATAAAAATAATCATAATGAAATGGTAGACCTGAATGCAATAGGATTAACACTAGATTTGCATATTTTAACGGTTAATGGTTAATACATAATGGAGGTAGAAACAATAACAATCAATAATGCAAAAAACAATATGCAGAAAGAACTGAAAACCCACGAAGATTCTAGATCATTCTTGATTGTGAGAAAAAATGCCAGTCAGTGGGCAACTATAAAAGGTTTTATCACTTTGCTTTACAGAACATGTCAACTCTAAATTTTTTAACTTCAAAGTCATAGCATACTTGTATGATCGAAGCAATATTCTCCTTTCGAGCAACACAGCTGTGAAAAGTAGAATTAAGTTGTCAACATCCAAGCATTGTACCAGTGGCTGGAATGATATCTGCAGGTAAATAGCAAGCAGTTTCAGATGATAAGGTCAATTTCAACAACTACATTATCACCCAAATAAATAAAAGAAGTGGCATGGTTAAATAGAGAAAGCAGCTTTACAAGTACATACATCAGCATGGGGAAGGCCCTCCTTCGATGGAGCTTCTAAAGAAAGCAGGCTATTCTCAATAGAAAATAGAACCCTGTTCTTTCCAGGAGTAGGCAATGGTACACTTGACACAGTATAAGCTATAACATCCCACAAAGGCTTGCTGAAATAGTTGTAGAGCTAGGATCATCAAATGCAATAAAAACAGATACCATATTTTCACGGGTTTTTGAAACGGGCAGATATTTAAACTCGTGAAAAGACTTCAAATAAAACTAGACATATGTGTTTGTTTGTGACATAAATATTTGAAAGAGTGAATTTCTGAAGAATAAAATGATTAAGAACCCTAATATCAACAAGGAAGACCTACCTACTCCCAGTAGAGGAAAAGCAAAGAGAAAATAGTTCCTCAAGTGCATCACGGAGTACATTGAAACAAGGGGACCGTGAAACAAGGCATATACATTTGTCAGCAAATGAATTGGCTGGAATAGAGTAAGCTTCTGCAATATCCTCACAGACTGGATCTCGAAAAGCAATGCAGCTGACATAAATTTTTGATCCGTCGCCCTCTGCAGCAGGTTACAACGTTGAACATAGAAAAAGATGCACACACATGTGAACAATATTTCAAGACCTAGAAAAGAAAACATCAAAGCATGAACAATGAACATACCAGTCAAAACAATTGGATAGTTGCGTGGGAAAGTTGAGGGGTCGTCAGCATCAAAGCCTGTTGAATAGAACCACACACCCGCGGGCAGGACACACTGCATCATTGCCCACCAGAAATCAATTCAGGAAATGTAAAATAACAGCAACAATTGTCAATTACACAAGAACCCATTTGCAGTAGAGTCTCAAACATACACTAAGGAGGGTCAGCAAGTGTAGTAGTGTATAGCAGAAAATGATTCAAAGAAGAAGAAATGTGTAGAATTACAGTGGGGAGCTGAGGAGGAGGATGAGGGCGGAGAGAGAGGTCGGGAGGAGGGTACTGATCGAGCAGAGAAGGCAAGTAGGTGACACCCGTTCCATGGAAACCCTTGTCTCCGTCTACAGTTCGAATCTCTGGACCGATCCCGCAAACCACAAAATACTCAAAGATCCGACTCATATGTGCACACAAAATTGAAACGGTGTTCGATCTGAGAGAAGATCAATCGATTTGCTGCTGCACTCTCACTGTTGCTCCCTCGAAGCTCCAAATTCAGCAGCGGTAGGCATTGGCAGGTGGTGGGTTGGGTTTGAGATCCGCTGGACTGGAACGAGCCGATGAGGAAGACAATTCTACGACCGCCTCGTCGTCTATTCCAATCTACAACAATGGGCTTGTTTCAGAAATTTGTAAATTGAGTCCAACCCATGCCACTCCCTACTCCTTTTCTTCGTGAGATTGCGGTCTTTTTCGTTTGGACCTGGAACCGATCTCAAACTCGACAACCAAACTAATATCGAAATCAATATAGTAACGGATTCGATATGAAGTGGGTATGATTATATTCATATTATTTGTCTTCTTGAGTCGGTATCCAAATACGATGAGTTATCGGTAGGATTTGTGTCATAGCCTAATGCAAAATAGTTTGTAATAGTTTTGTCATCATTTGCAATAAAATAAAACCGGCATTATATTACTGATGTGTTGAAGTAATATGTTAAATGTGATTTGATCTATATTATTAAGTGTGTCATCACTAATAGTAGAACAATAGATCCGCATGGATCGCATTTAACGGGGCTCTGGTCAATCATGCTTCACCAAATGCAACCAGTGTGAGGATGACTTTTCATGATCACGCTCTACTGATCATTGGCAATGGGATTGCCGGAGTTAAATCATATATATCATTTGGGAAATGATATTGGACGACCCGAACTGAGTATGTAGCATAGATGATGTCATGAGCATACTCAGTTGTCGTAGCTTGTCATTGTATCTTTAGACCAATGAGTCTTTGTGATCAGTATGTAGTCAATATTTGAGTTTTACATGTCTAATATTGCTTGTGACAGGGTAGCCATAAAGGCTATGATTGGCTCAAGGACGGGCTACATGAGTGATACGAAAGACTGTTGAAAGATTTATCCATCATACTCCGGTATATGAACGATATTTGTTTGAGCCACTTGATTAGTATGACGGAAAAGAAATGCATGGCCATACTGATGATACGGGGTATCAGTTTCAGTCATCTCACATATCAAAAAACAGTGATTGATTAAATAAGGATGACGACTCTATGTCTTATAATCAATCAGAATATTTAGTGACAAATGAATAATTACATGGACGACATGAAGTTAAGTCGAATGCGGAAAAAATTTCTATGATCGTCTCGTCGTTTATTCCAATCTACAACAATGGGCTTGTTTCAGAAATTTGTAAATTGAGTCCAACCCATGCCACTCCCTACTCCTTTTCTTCGTGAAATTGTGGTCTTTTTAGCTTGGACCTGGAACCGATCTCAAACTCAAAAACCAAACTAATATCGGAATCAAGTAGGAATATGGCAATAGATTCGATATGAAGTGGTAGGGCTGTTCAAAAACCTTGAAACCGATAAAACCGCCTAGACCTAAACCGAAACCAATTCATTTGGTCACCGAATCAAGCGGCTCAGTTTTCATGGTTCGGTTACAAGGCAAAACTGAGAGTCATTCGGTTCGGTTGTCGGTTCCGGAAGAGTGGAACCCGTACTAACCAAACCGAACACCAAACTTAATCCCCTAACACATCGTCGTTTTGCGTATTGGATGGACTCGTCACACTCAGCTCAGCTTGACCGAGCACTCTTCACTTCACTCTTAACTCTCATTTAAAACCCTAGCAGAGACGACGAGCCTATGATTATACTATTGTTTTTGTATATGTTTGTTCGCTATGAGTCTATGATTGTGCTCTGTTTTTGTATATGTTTGTTGTTATGAGTTTATGAATGTGCTATTGTTTTGGTATATGTTTGTTTGCTATGAGTCTATGACTATGCTACTGTTTTATATCAAAATTGCAGAGTTGATGATATGTATATACTACTTAAACATGTTTAACAATTTGTTATTGTTTTGTTGTTATACATTGTTTTCATTTCAATTTGTTATTGTTTTGTTGTTATACATTGTTTTCATTTCAATTTGCTACTGTTTCAATTTCAGGAAATGTGATGCATTTGCTGGCTGGAAAAGGAATTGATGATGCTGGAAAAAATAAAGTGGAAGTTGGAAGTTTCTTTGTCACTATTTTCTGTTGGATGATACTATTTTTTGTTGGAAGTATCTTGAATTTCTAAACTTGTATTACGTGTCATGTGATTGTCATAGTTTGTAATTTGTATGTTGAACTTGGAGTGAAACTTAAACTCTTGGATGATAATGAACTGTGAATTAGATTTAGGATTTTTTTTATCATTAGCAACTAAAAAATTGAGTGTTTTCAATCCTCTTTTTTGACTTGTCAACTAAACCTAATACAAGCATTTCCAATATTGTTTACAAACTTAAATTAGTTTGGGATAATTCCAGATGCATTACCCTAGTTATGTCTGATTATCACATGACATACCTTAGAATTTTTCGTATCAGGGTGACTACCCTATCATTTCATTTGTCTCACCGTTACTCATTCCGTCCAATTCCGTTAGTTTTTAACATTTTTGACATATGAAATTACTAAAATACCATTAAGGGTTAAATCAATTATTATAATTGGACTGAAAAGACTAAAATGTCCTCACCTATTCATCTGATTTTCAAACCAATGTCACTCCCTATATCTCTTCTCTTAACAATCTCCGGCCTCCGGTCGTCTTTAGCCTCGCTCCGATGGTCTCCAACTAGGGGTGTTCAAAAAAAACCGAACCGACCAAAACCGACCGAACCGAACCGAAAAATGGTCGGTTTTGATCGGTTCGGTTTTGGTCGGTTCGGTTCTGTTCGGTTTGGATAATGGTCGGTTCGGTTTCGGTTTAATTATATAAAACCGATCAAAAACCGAACCGACCGAAGTATGGTTGTGTTGTATTGTTTTGGGCCTTTTAGCTCAAGATAAGTACTAAGCCCAAATCCAAACCCATATGCTGATATGCATATAGTAAGGCCCACGTCAAAACACATGCTCATTCTAACCAATATGAGCCATAATTAGGGTTGGGCAGAATTGATGATTGCTTGTGCGGCTTCTCTCTCCCTCCTCGATTTCTCATTCTTTCAAGTTTTGATTCTCCTCTGATTTTTTATGGCTTCCAATCTCCAATTGAGGATTGTTGTCAAAGGTTTTGATTTTGCTTCTGGCGCCGAAACAAGATCGGATCTGGCTCGAATCGCAATGACGGCAACGGGATCAAGCACCGCCACAGGGTGTGAGTGTTGCGGGCTGACGGAGGAGTGCACGCCGGAGTACATAGCTACGGTTCTAGATCTATTTCTATTTGATTTCTTTATGCCGAAATAGCTCCTCGAAGCCCGAGATTCCTCTTGGCAGCACGACATGTTCATGGACCTCGGCGACGCTTCTTTCCCGGCGCAATAAGGTCGCTGATTTGATTGGGACAATGAAATTCTGTTCAAACCGAGAACCGACCGAATATGTCGGTTCGGTTCTGGAAACTGACCGAAATTAGGCGGTTCGGTTTCGGTTTAATTTTTTTGAGAACCGAACCGGTTCTGTTCAGTTTTGGTTGGTTCGGTTCGGTTTTTGAACCGTGAACACCCCTATCTCCAACACCTCCAGCATCGCCTCCGGCCTTCTCCAGTGTGTCTATGTGTGGTGGTCGGCTTTAGCTTGCCGGAAAAAATGTTCTTATTTCACAGTACAATTCACCTTCACTACTTATTGTGGTGGTCGGCACATCCACCGGTTCTCGTACTCCCTCCTCCGTCGCGCCACCGCCGGGTTCTCCGAGTCAACGCGGCTGGGCCTCGGTGGGTTCGGGTCCTTCCACAAGGCGACGCTCCCGTCGGGCTTTGCCGTGGCTGTGAAGCAGATGGACTCATCGGGGTCGATCCCAGGCGAGCACGAATTCCACAACGAGCTGACCCTAGCCTCCTCGCTCCACCACCCGCAGGTCCTGACGCTCCTGGGCTTCTCCTCCAACCGTCGCGGCGACAAGCTCCTTCTCGTCTACGAACTCATGGACAATCAGAGCCTCCAGGACGCGATCCTCGACAAAAAGTGCCCGGAACTCGCCGACTGGGGCTGGAGATTCGTTGTCGCCGCCAATATCGCTGGGGGGTTCCAGTACCTCCATGGCTGCGACCCTCCCGTGATCCACGGCGACGTCAAGCTGATCAACGTCCTACTCGATTCGAGCTTCAGAGCGAAGATCGACGACTTCGGGCTCACGAGGCTCAAGAGCAGCGAGGACCAGGATCTGATCGAAGAGTACGTCGACGGCGACGGCGTGAGGAGGACGGAGGAGGGAGGAAAGGACAACATATCGATCCTGGAGGAGACGGAGAGCGTAATCGACCGCTCGCCGGAGAGTTCCTTCCTGGCGGCGTCTTCGTCGCCGTTGGACAATCGGAGCGTCGCGAAGAGCGTCGATAGCGGTCTAGATCTGATCGGAGGGAGCAAGAAAAGGGGCGGCTCCGGGAGGGACTGGTGGTGGAAACAGGACAATGTGGTTGGGTGCCGACCACCACACGGAGACACGCTATAGGAGGCCGGAGGCGATGCTGGAGGTGGTGGAGACCATCGGAGCGAGGCTAAAGACGACCGGAGGCCGGAGACACGACTGTCGGAGGCCGGAGGTCGTTAAGAGAGAAGATAGAGGGAGTGGCATGGGTTTGAAAATTAGATGAATATATGAGGGTATTTTAGTCTTTTCAGTCCAATTATAATAATTGATTTAACCCTTAAGGGTATCTTAGTAATTTCACATGTCAAAAATGTTAAAAATTAACGGAATTGGACGGAATAAGTAACGGTGAGACAAATGAAATGATAGGGTAGTCACCCTGATACGAAAAATTCTAGTGTATGTCATGTGATAATCAGACATAACCAGGGTAATGCATCTGGAATTATCCCTTTTAGTTATAATTGATTTTTAAATATTAATTCACATTACAATTTATGATAACTTATCGTATTATTTTTTATCTTAACTAATATGCTTATTGTAAGAGAGGCTTGATGTTATTGAGTTTTGTGACCTACTAAAATGATAAAATATGACTATTGTTCTTGTAAGAGTGACTTGATATTATTGAGTTTTAAGACCCACTAAGATGCTTTCCAGAAGCATTGGAGGAGAAAGTAATAGGAAATGGCTTGTAAATTGAACAAGAGCTTGACCCATATGATTTATGATCCCTCAGACACTTATTGTCTGATTTGTCACTCAGTCATTGCTCCTCATCCCTGAAATGCTCTTCAAGTGCATGTGTCATTGCAGTTAGTGCCTTTGGCCTATTTGATTGGTTCTGACGATCCAAAAGCCCCCATTCACCTGCAAAGCTTATACCAGCAATCTCCACAATGCATGTGAAGACTGGGACATATCAAAAACTCAGAAATTAAACAAGCCCAACATCTCAAAAATTAACTAAACCCATAAATGAACTAAACTCAAAATGTTTCCAACAAGACGTCGACGTCGGCAGAGATGATTGGCGCTCCAACAAAAACCGCCGGAGCAAAACCCAGCGAAGGTGTCGCCTTTGGCGGAGGAAACTCCTGAAGCAAGATATGGCTCAGAACCTCGACGATATGTAACATAATCATCGAATTTTTGTGCTTTCTCCACTGCTTTCGACGAAGCCAGCCACCTGAACGCGGCTTAACCACCACCCCCATCGACGGTGAGTGTTCGAAGCAACCAAGAGTGGATTCAAACAGCCCTCTCACAACCTTCAAATTGTTTCGATTTCAACCAGGCAAAACAACCCTACCTTCTCCCTACAAAAGGATGTCTTCGGGGAGTCTCGCCAGAGAGAGGCGGCTCCGCTGGCGACATAACTACCGAACCCTAACTTTTAGAGAGAGTGTGGCTCGAATAAGGTTTTGGGATAATTCCAGATACAACCCCCTAAAATATACTAAATCTTACCCAACACCCCCTCAAACTATTATTCTCACTAGAACCCCCTTAAAATGGGCAAAAATCTCAGTTGTCAAATTTTATTGTAAGAAGACAAAAATACCCCTCTCCCTCACCATACCCTATTTCTTTCCTCCCTCCCTCTCCAGAAACGAAATTGCCCCACCGGACCCTCCCTCCACCGTCGCCGGCGAGCCTCCTTCCGGCCAATCCCCTCCCGCCGCGTGTCCACTGTCCTGGCCTTCCAACACAAGAGTACGGGAAGATCTTCAAGGCCGAGTTCGATTTTCCGCCGTGGTTCTCGCCAAAAGTCGAGAAGGCTCGTCTCGAAGCTCATGGTTCCAGATCTGGTTAGAAGGGTCTCGATCTCGGCAATCATGCGCGTCCCCTGGTTCAAGAAGGATCTCTCTCGCCAGATCGTTCCCACGATCGAAGAATCGGAACCAGAACCTAAATTGGATTCGAAATCGCCTAAATTCTTTAATGCGTTCGTGTTCATCTCCTCGATGTCGTCGGAGTTTGACCTCTCGAGCATGTTCGAGAGTTAGCAGAGGGCGACGTCGATGTTCACGTCGCGGTGCTCGGCGGCGGCGATAATGGCTCAATCTTGATGTGGAGGGAGGAGAGGTTGAGGGTTTGGAGGGAGAAGGAGTTCAAGGTGAGGATGGAGGGGGCGGAGGAGGGGATGAAGGGGAGGCTGACGGTGGGGGCGGAGGTGTTTGAGGTAGCGTCAGGAATGGCGGCGGTGGAGGGGATTGGCTGGAAGGAGGCTCGCCGGCGACGGTGGAGGGAGGGAGGAGAGACATAGGGTATGGTGAGGGAGTGGTGAGTGAGAGGGGTATTTTTGTCTTTTTCAATAAATTTTTGACAACTGAGATTTTTTCCAATTTTAAGGGGGTGCTAGTGAGAATAATAGTTTTAGGGGGTGTTGGGTAAGATTCCCTGTTTGCTTACTGGCTTCATGTAATTCAGAAAAGACTAGTTTTCTCGAAGCCTCTTGTTCATATCTCTCATCAAAAGGTGCTACTCGATAATGTCTATCTAGCAGAACCCCCGCCAACCCGAGCGAGCATTCAAATACCAATACATAATCCCACACCTAGGACTTATGGCGTTCTTCTTCAAGGTCTCTGGTCTCGGGTCCAAGAAGTGCATGATAAATACCACCAAAATCCAATACTGTAGAGGAAATAAAATGAAGTACTCCAGAGACAAAGTATGGAAAGGTGGCTATAACTTCCCCGCCCGGACCTACCCCCCAACCGAGAGTAGCTAAGTGGGGAAGTCAAATGAATCCTTGCTCATGCATATGCTTCTCTGGGACGAAATGAGCCACTTCGAATAGGTTCATTGCTCCGGCCTAGAAGAGAAGACAATTAAGCCCGCATGGTATATTTTAGGGGATGGTATCTGGAATAATCCCTACGGTTCTAGAAACTTTTTTATTTTAAAAGAGGAGGATAATTGGCCATTTAAAAAAAACTAACAACAAAAATGATAAAAACGAGCATGGTAACGTGTAACTTTTTCGTAACTAGGTGACTCCAGACGATTTAATAAAAATAGGTACAGTAAATGTAAAAGTAGTAACAATACTAACATAGGTTGGGTCAATTGGTAAGGAGCTCACACTAACATATGTGAGGTCATGAGTTCAAATCTTGATACATGTGAACTGATAACACGGTTTCCCGAAAGTCGGTGTAGAATAGTAGTATTAATTATTAATAATTATATAATATATAATAATTATTTTAATTTAATTATTAATATTATTCTTCAAAGTTGTTTATCTTTATATTCTCTTCGATTTGACATTTTATGAGCCCGAAATGGAGGTCGTATGAGAGAGTTATTCCATTCGAAAGTTTCAATATAATATTAATTGTTAATAATAATTAATTTTTTATATTATTATTATTATTTTAATTATTAATAATTAAACCGGTCAAATTGAATCGGTTTGAATGAGTTTGAACCGGTCAAACCGGTTAGATTTCAAATCATAAACATTAGGGACATTTTGGTCTTTTCACATCTCAATTATGTTAGATTTAACATATTACGTACTGATCTGCAACTAATTAAACTTGAGGTACCGGTAAAAAACTTTTTAAACTTAGGATACTAATTTGAAAATGAATCAAATTTGGAGTAACAACGTTTAATTACCCCTCTTATTGTTACATCTAAATTCATCTCTTTTGTTCAGCCATTTCACCCATATGAACTGATAAAATAATTGATGACGATAAAATTGGTGATAGTGAAAATGGGAAATTCCATTATTTTATGAGAGTAGTATTAATAAGTTGGGTAAAATAGCAGTTTCGCAGCAGTTTCTGCCCTGACTGGGATAGGCTAGTCAGCCATTGACTTGACTTTGTGTACACTTGTTTGTGCCTACTGTGCTCTGCATCGGAGACTTGGAGAAGAAGAAGAAACACCCTTCTCTTCTTCTTCATCTCCTGTAAAAATGGAGTCTAAGGAAGAGAAAGTGCAAAGTGTAGTGATAATCACCCTTCCACCTGCTGACAATCCTTCCCTCGGCAAAACCATTACTGCTTTCACCCTCTCCGATCCTCCTCCTCCTCCTCAGTCAACTCTTGAAGAACATCACCATCGCCATCACCATCTGCTTCAGCTCCCAACTCCCTCTCTGCCAAACCCTGCCCTCCAACACCCTTTCAGATCCCCCACCTCCAGAGCTCTTTTCTCCTTTCTGGGCATCTCTCTCTTTGCTCTTATCTTCTTCTACACTCGCCTATCTTCGCAAACACTCGTCGAGCTTCGTGATCGCACTCCTCGGGACGACGATCGACCCGGACCCACATCGTTTCTGTTTCCCTTGTTTCCCAAATTGGGTCTTGGGGAGGTCTCGTCCTCCTCTAATGCTGATGTTCAGCTCAAATTGGGTAGATTTGTGCCTGTTGATACACTAAATCTCGGGGCATCACTCGATTCTCATCAGATCAACGAGATTGTTCATTCTTCTAGGCCTGCTGTTGATGCTTCTACCATTTTTCCTGTTAGAGGCAATGTTTATCCAGATGAGTATGTTCTGCTTACTTCACTTTTATTATTATATTTTCTTGTTGCAGAACAAAAGTACTCTATTGCTTATGATTCTTTTATGGTATTCACTAGTTTCATAGAACCTGGTTACATGTAGATGTATGTAGTTGATTTTATAGCTAAATCTATGAAGTTTTGGCTTTAGAGGATTTATTTATCACAAAGAATCGGATGTGTACTGATTACTAAAGATTTCCATATGAGCTTTCACCACTGCCCTTTAGTCAAGTTTAAGACTTAAACAAACTTTTAACCAATTGGGTAACAGTTGCCATTTGGTTGGTAACTTAGAACTCAATGTGTAGTTCCTTAAATTCTTATACTTTTTCACCCCATTGTCATCTTGATGTGTTTGGTACTGACTAAAGTCTTAACCTGTAAAACAGATTGTATTACACTTACTTGCTCGTTGGGAATCCTCCAAAGCCATATTACCTAGACATTGATACTGGAAGTGACTTAACATGGATTCAGTGTGATGCTCCTTGTTCTAGCTGTGGCAAGGTAATTCCTATTTATTATTGATGTTTCATTTGAGAGGGTATTTTATTAATAACTGCACTAAATTGTGCTTGTTTTGATTTTGAGTTTATAAACTGATTTGGTTAGTTTATAATTGATCTTGAATTCATAATCAAAATCTTTACATGCATTGCTTATAAATGCTACTTGTTCCTTTCTATGTTTCTGTTAGGGTGTTTATTCATATTTTTTCTCCTGTTTTTGTTGCAAGCTCTTTTGATTTTTTTCTTCTTTCCATTCTGATTCATTTTCATCAACGCCTGTAGATAACACACATTTTCTTTCCACAGTTGTATCTAGTAATAGATGAAGAGGTTGGAAGATGAACCTTTACATGTTTGCAATTACTTCTTAATTGTAAAATGAAACGAATGATTGCCTTTTGGACTCTAGAGTTTTGGTAAGGAAAATTTCCTGCATGGGTATTTGTCCAATGGAATACTCAATTTAGTTTCATTCTGCTTTAATCTTGTAGTAAACAACTTATGTTAGGATTAGGAACAGCCAAGCAATCTACCTTTTCTGATTGTTGTGGTGCCTTAGCCTAGCCAATAGAGTGATGAATTTGTTTCTTAAACACGCTACCACATTGTCAATAAATTGTGCCCTTAACAAGGGTGTTCTATCTTAGAAGTCAGCCAACTGCTATAATAATGCTGTAAATATAATGACCAAAATAGTAAAATGTAACTTCCTTAAGAAACCTCTTTGGGGCTGAAATTATCTTTGATATGATGAATAACACTATGCAGGGTGCACATACTTTCTATAAGCCAACGAGAGGTAATATGGTACCATTCAAAGATTCATTATGCTCCGAAGTTCAAAGAAATCAGAAAAACAGACATTGTGAAACTTGCTATCAGTGTGATTATGAGATTGAATATGCGGATCATAGCTCCTCCTTGGGGGTTCTTGCAAAAGACGAGCTTCTTTTAATGATGTCAAATGGATCACTGACCAAGTCAAACATTGTCTTTGGGTATTGTTTTTTCTCTTTGCACTCTCCTGTAACTCTTGACTCAATTCCATATTCTCTTATCTTTTTATATTCACACCAATTGTCCAATTATTTTTCTGTTAGATGTGCATATGATCAGCAAGGTACACTCTTAAACACTCTCGCACAAACAGATGGAATCCTTGGATTAAGCAGAGCCAGAGTTAGCTTACCTTCTCAGTTAGCAAAGCAGGGGATCATTAACAATGTGGTGGGTCATTGCCTTGCCATAGATGCAAGTGGTGGTGGCTATATGTTCTTAGGTGACGATTTTGTTCCACAATTGGGTATGGTTTGGATCCCAATGCTTAATAGCCCTTCGATGTGAGTTGTGACCATCTCTTTACCATTTAATTAATAAGTTCAGCTTCTTTATACTCTATACCAAATAAGATATTTTCTTCTGAATGAAACATACTTTTTATCTGTTTAGCTAGAAAAGAACGTCTTTTAATCACCAAGGTTTTCATTATTTGTTCATCCCAGTAATCATGACTTCATCAAAAGCATAATAAAAGCAACTGAATATCATATGTTATGAATCCTCTTCATATGCATGTCCCACTTAATGTGTACTTTCAACTTAGAGCCTATGAACTGATTTCCTTCTAACTCATAAGCAGTTTACAGAAACAAACAGAGCATTCACGCCAATTTTGTGGCATCTATAATGCATTTTAAATGGTAAATGATTTAATCTTTTTCTCTGTGCTTATCCGAGTTCAGAGATATTTATGCGACGGGGATTTTAAGAATGAATTATGGAAGCAGCTGGATTAATATAGGCGGGAGTGATGGCAGAGTAGGACGAGTAGTTTTTGATAGTGGAAGTTCTTATACATACTTCACAAAACAAGCTTATTCTGAATTGCTTGGATCTGTAAGTACTTCTGTTTGCATACATTTGTAACTGTCACGTGTGTTGATGAATTACTTGTCAAGGCAATTCCTGGATTCTGCTGATTTTTTTTACCAACTGTGGCAGCTCAAGGTTTCTGAAGCTGGATTTGTCCAAGATGCATCAGATCCAGCATTGCCCATATGTTGGCGACCTAAGTTCACAGTCAGGTAAGACACCAACGAGCATTATTGCTGTTGACTCTTAAAATTCATTACTTACTGAATTTCTATCGTAACCTTAGTTAATAATGTCTTTCAATCAAAACAGTTATCCTAGTTTTGCATGTCTGTAAAATGCATTGTTAGCTCTGTTGGCCATGGAAATAACTATATGTATAAAGGAGAGAAAAAACAAAATAAAAAATGCAGCAATTCTATAGGATCTCTTAATGTATCTTAGTTCTCCTGGTATATCTTCTCTGCGACAAAAATAAAGAACTGCGACTGTAAGTGTGGATATGCCCAGCCATGTGCATTATTCAGATTCTAACTATCTACACACCTCATCGAGCCATTGATCACGGTAAATCCAACCATGTTACCTGAGCCTCATAGCCATTAGGACCCCCCATCACGGGTCATAGTACTTCGTATTAGCCTACATTATAACTTCCCATCTATTAATGGGTTGAGTAATAAAAAATGTTTGCTCGCTAGGGTTGGCCTAGTGGCCAAGTAGACATCTTACCTCGTAAGAGGTCAGAGGTTTGAATCCAAATGGGTACCTGCTTGGGGGCAGGTGGGCTTATGGCTAGATGTATAATTTTCTCTAACATATTTGTAATCCTATATTAATAGCAGTAACCAACAATTTTTGACAATGTCAGTTATAAATTATGTTTCTGGAAGTATCAATTGTTTTTTTCTTTCTGATCCATAAAAATTTGAAATGGAGGATGCCTCTGCCGTTTGCTTTGCGCTTGTTTCCCGACTAGCATTTGCTACTAAATGACCACAAGTGATAATGCTATAGCTTTTTATTCAGACTTGTTTTATTACAGTTGAAACACCTATTTAAGGGCATGAAATGAGAAGACCTTTTCTGGTCGAAATTTGCATAGCTGAATACATGCTTACATAAACGGAAAAAAAAGTTTGCTTATAGTTTGTTTCTTGAAATTATCGCCGAACAGAAGTCATACTGAAACACTTGTGGTGCAATATTTCATTAACGAGTCACTATGCATGCAGATCTGTTACGGATGTTAAGCATTTATTCAAAACTTTGACTCTACATTTTGGGAGCAAATGGTGGGTAGTCTCCAGGAAACTTTCGTTTCCTCCAGAAGGCTACTTGATCATTAGTGTAAGGATTTCCTTATCCTTGTATATGATTTTGCTACTCTCTCTCTCTCTCTCTCTCTCTCTCTCTCTCTCTCTCTCTCTCTCTTACACACACACACACACTTTATATCAGTATTTTTGTTCAAGTTGCTTCAAATGATCAATATTTAAATGGCATGTTTTGCAGAAAAAAGGCAATGTGTGCTTGGGCATTCTTGATGGAAGCCAAGTACATGACGGATCCACGTTTATAATTGGAGGTACATTGCTTTCTTCTTTTTTTCATTTGCCAATGTCTTCGTGCTCCTAGATATTTTACTCATTCCTGGATTTGATTTCATATTGGTAGACATCTCATTGCGCGGGAAGTTGGTTGTATATGACAATGTTAATGAAAGGATTGGGTGGGCAGAATCGAATTGTGTGAAGCCACAAGTATTCAAGAGTCTCCCTCTAGTTGATGGCTAAGAAAGGAGCATATTGCTGTGGTACTATTCCATATTGTTTATGTATCTATAATTATTATCCTCCACTTAATTAGTGACATGCAAATACCCTTTTGTACCATAGAGTAGATAGCACAGAGCTAATGATTTATGATCCTCCACGCGAAGTCCTTGTCACTTCATCCACAGCCATTGAAGGACTAGGTCCTAATATTTGTTAGCTGACCTGACTGAGATGTGGCCCAATTCCTTTATATTCATTCCCTCTAAAGACTTTCTTAAACTATAAATAAACCATCCCAGGAAGTAGAGAAAGGATTATGAAAGTTAGGAACATTTCCTTGAGTCTAATATCCAAAAATAGACATTGAACACTGACACGACGATTAGGCAGATGCAGTGTTATGTGGAGGCAAGGGAACCAGATCAGGTGTTAGTCGACTCGAGACCCGTATTATATTGGTATCAGTTGGAAAGTAAAATCTCATTGGAGCTTGCACTGTTCAACTGGGTGAGCAAAAATGTCCGGACAACTCGGTCCAACCCGTGAACCCGGACCAACCCGTCCATTCTTATCCCAACTCAGAGTGACCCAGGCCGGGACGGGCCGGGAACGGGCACCATATAGATATCACATGCCGGGTTGCGGACATGAAGTGGGGTGTCCAGACTAACCCGGCCTAACCCGGCCCAACCCGCCCTAATGGACTTAACCAACTAACTAACTAAACACTCACAACCCACACTAATTTTGAAAGTGTCATTTTAAGTTTTTTAACAAACAATTTCGAAAAACACAATTTTCATATGAACTATTCTAAATGTTATTAAAAATATATTTTTGTGATATTGAAGTATTAGTTTTGCAATATGTTTTTGTGTACATAACTTATTTGCAATAAGTTTTTGTGTACAATATGTTATTTTTTTAATGTTATGGACTAACCCGGAACTCGTCCGGGCTCAACCCGTCCACTTGTTCATCGGACAACACTCTTCATGGGCCGGGAATGGACATGAAAATAGTCAACCCGCTAATTCCGAGTTGGACCCAAATACAAGTCATGGACTGTCCAACCCGGCCCATGTTCACCCAGTCCAAGTGAGCATGCCAGAGGTTCAAGGCCAAAACCAACAATTGGCCTCTTAACCTCGAATTAACGCAAAACAAGAGAAAAAAAGGAGAAGCCAATGGTGTTTCCATTTTATTGTTTACTATTTTTTTTTTTCGTTTTAGAAGACAATTTTCACATTGAATCTTAAAATGAAATTGAAGGTAAACGTGTTATTTTACATAATTTTATTTATTTATTTCTTTCTTCATTCAAAAAGACAATTTGCCCTTGAATCTTAATTTGAGACTAAAAAATTGTCATTCCCATTAGTTTACTGGCATTTGTTTGACATATATGAGGAGGGTATATGCCATTCTCCGTATAAATTGACATAATTTTGATGATAAACCTTGAAAAATTAACCAGGTCCCTGAGATATATCCTAATGATCACAATAGTTATTGAAAAACGATCACATTGTTTAGTTAATTTGGATTCATCAATTTCGTTTTCACTATTATAAGATAGAATTCAAAGTGAGGAAAGGGAATGACAAGTGGATGATTGTTATTGACAACATATTTTTATTTGAGCAATCCAATACTTTCAATTTTGTTGCGTCACTACTCGATTTAATTTTTATTGTTCTAAATAGTACGTAATGTTATATAAAACAAGTCCTGTAAATGTGAAAAAACTCGCTCCAGAATTGTGTTTTTTTCATAACTTGATAATATGTATTAGGGTTCTAATAATGATCTTGTATTTGTTCAACTTGGAGTCTCGGGACATTTCTACATTTTGCGATCTAGGAAATTTCTACATCTTTTTAGAGGTGGTGCTTGCAAGTATTTGTCTTTAGCATTTGTGTCTTTCTCTTATAGTATGCTTTATCTCCAAACCTTTTTGTTAATGTATTTTCCTTTATTGCTGATAAAAAACAATATTTCATTCAACCTTAACTTTCACAAACAATAGTTCATGCTCAGTGATGGATTAATTTGTTTCCTTACAAAAACGCATTCCTCACATAAAGCTAAGCCGCTTTGTTTCTTCTTGGCCCTATAGTACTTCAGGAACCGTATTCTTTTTGGCGTTAAGTTGTGACCGTGGTCTCTACGCATATGCAATTTGCTGCTAGTTATTTAGGGAAATTAGATTTTACCAAACTTATAGCTTGCCTAAATGTTCCATTTGATACAAATCACACATTTCCTTAAAAAAAGTCGTCGAAATTTTCATATTTTCTCTCCATATTAGACGAGATATAATTGTATGGTATTGAGATTATAACTATTGACACATAACCTTGCATATATAGACTATATCAGAGTTAAAATTTAGGGATAATGTTACCTGACTACCTCTAAAGCTGACGATTTTTCATCTGGGTACCCTAAATTTTTTTTGGCATTGTGGGTACCCTAAATTTGTAAAATTTTCACCATTAATACCCAAAGCCATTTTTATCCATTTTTTTTCAAAATTCTGTTAAAGTTTGAGTGAAAAGACTAAAATGCCCCCACATGTGTGTTAAATTTTCAAAATTTACCATTTTGTCTCTTTTCTCTTTCTCATTCATTTTGCAGAGAAGGAGGAGGAAGGGAGGCGGAGGTCGAGCTGGGGGGAGGTGGAGTTGGGCGGAGGTGGAGCTGGGCGGAGGAGAGGAGGCGAAGGTGGAGCTAGGCGGAGGAGGGGAGGCGAAGGCCGAGTTGGGCGGAGGTGGATTTGGGTGGAGGCGGTCGGAGGAGGAGGTCGAAGGAGGTGGTCGGAGGGAGGAGGGTCGAATCAAAGGCTCTGGTTCGACCCTCCTCCGACCACCTCCGCCCAGCTCGACCTCTGTCTCCCCTCCTCCGCCCAACTCAACCTCTGCTCAACTCCACCTCCGCCCAGGTCGACCTCTGCCTCCACTCCTCATTCTCTGCAAAATGAATGACAAAGAGAAAAGAGACAAAATGGTAGATTTTGAAAATTTAACACACATGTAGAGATATTTTTGTCTTTTCACTTCAAAATTTAACAGAATTTTGAAAAAAATGGACGAATATGGCTTTGGGTACTAAAAATGAAAATTTTGCAAATTTAGGGTACCCACAATGCCAAAAATATTTTAGAGAACCCAGGTGAAAAAATGTCGACTTTAGGAGTAGCCATGTGACATTATCTCTAAAATTTAATACAGGGTTACACGAGGTACACATATTGGCCCATATATTAGCACGCCTTCTCAAACTCAAGGTGAAGGTATCAAATTGAGTTTGTAAACTAATGCAATGAACTGTCCCGGAAGCAGAGGCTGAGTGAAGATGTCAACAGTCTGACCGTCCGAGGAGACGACGTGTAGAGCGATAGTACCCTAAGTGAGGTGGTGCCTTACGAAGTGACATTCATTCTCGATGTGTTTGGTGTGTTCATGGAAGACATTATTGTGAGCAATCTGGATGACGCTCCAATTGTCACAATTGATAGGAGTGAACGAGCTGTGAACAATTCTCATGTCATGAAGTAACCACCGAAGCCAAAGGAGCTCAGAGGTAGTGTCTGCAAGAGTACGATATTCGGACTCTGTACTGGAACGGGTAACCGTTGTATGCTTTTTACTCGTCCAAGAGATAAGGGAGTTGTCGAGAAAGAAACAGTATCTCGTTGTGGAGCGTCAATCAACAGGATCACAAGCCCAATCTGGATATGAAAAAGTCTGCAACATCATAGGAGTATCACCCAATAAATGAATTCTGTTAGATAGAGTGCATCGTACGTAGCGAAGTACTCGGAAGACGGCCTCATAGTGCGTGGTTCGCGGTGCACTCATGAAGTGACTGACAATGTGAACTGCGTAGGAAATGTCTGGACGTGTGACAGTGAGATAGACAAGGCTGCCTACTAGCTGCCAATATAGGGTAGCATCCTGAAAAGGTTTTCTATCCGAGGGTGTAAGTTTCTCGTTCGTCTCGATGGAAGTGGAGGAAATCTTGCTATATGACGTGACCTCCATATGTCATATGTTTCAGGCTTAAAGCCTATGGATCAGATGTCGCCCATTCTATACCTACCCCCGCACATTGTTTTCATGTGCATTTCGAACCGAGTTGCACGTGAATGGGGGTGAGAGTCCCACATCTATGTGGATATGTTCACCGGCTTACGTAACAATCTGGGCCTCCACCTAAAACTTGAACTTTTAGTTGTGAAGCCCGAGCCGATATGTACAACCCAATTTTAATATGGTATTAGAGCGTTTTAGATCCTAAACCTATAACTTTCTCGCTTTCGCCAATTTGAGATCGCTCAAACAATCAAACATCCAACACCATCAACACCTCGCACGACACAACAAGCTTTAGTCTCGGTTTCTCGGTGTCTCTCTCGCCGCTAATCATCAATCCTCGCTAATTATCAATCCCCAAAACCTTGGTATTTTGGTTTTGGCCTCAACCCATAAATCGTAGCCCAATCTCGTTCCCGACCGAACTCAATCGTTATCTCCCACATGGTTGACCTTGTTTTCCAGCCAAGCTCGCTCACCACTAGCACATGAACCTTCCTCACCTCTATTTCGGCCGATATGTGTCGCCGTCGCCGCTCCCGAGCTCAGTCACACGCCTCCATCCAGATTCACCATCGACCCTCTAATACTATATTAGACGAGATATAATTGTTTTAATATATCAGATCAGGGAGGGGTGGGGTTCGCTCTAATTCGGGGTTCCCAGCCTCAAACGGGGATGGGCGTCAGATCCTCGTTGTGGACGGGGAATTGTGTCATCCCTATTGGATGACAAAGTAAAAATCCAAACTTAATGTTCCCGTTCAAACACAGGACAGGTAAAGACCGGGCTTGATTCGTTCACGAAGTAATTCAAAAAACTGTATTAGGACTACGTATAAAATTGTCTCAATCTATAAATAGAGAAGACCCACTTTTGTAAATGAAATACCCAAATTATTATTTTATTCATTGAAGGCCCAAAATAAAGACTCCAACTAATAAATACAATGGCCTAAAACTTTTTAACTCACTCCATGATCTCTCTCAACCCTAACTTTTCATTTTTGGGTCGTAATCGAGTAAAAATTGTATGGTAGCATACAAACGTTAAAACGGTAAACATCCATTGAATCATGAATTTGTCGGTTAAGATTAACCAAGATGGGCGATGGCATTTCAACGTAGTTAAGCTTGGTTTATTAGTAGGACAAGGTCATTTCTTCATTAGGACAAGGTCATTTCGACAACGCATGAGATGAAAATTTCTCATTCAATGAAACATTGCATTTTAATAAAGGGGGATTAAAATGATTTGCGATAATTTCAGTGGTGATTAATATGGTTTGCGATAATTTTTTTATAATTGATATTGAATAACCACTCGAAATTATGAAAAGTCATCTAATATCCCATTCGATCATAGAAGATTGTGATGATTAGCGAAATTTAGTTGCGAATATGTTTCATTGAATTAACATTTTTGTTTCATTTTTTTGTGTGGATAAAACGAGACGATCTCATTAAGGTGTAGAAACGTCTGCCAACAATATATGAGATAACATGCCTGGTACATCAGCATGAGAAATCTCAAGATCAGGGCTCGTTAGAGCGGTAGTAGCCATATAATGTGCTGCCTTATTACCTGATCTAGGGGTAAAAGAAAACCTGCTATTTACAAAATTATTACAATAGTTTTTACAGTCTGTAATTATCAGACCAATATGGGATTGTGGTGTGGGGTTGGTTGATAGCATTGCCCAGAGGGATTGAGAATCAGTCACAAAGATGGTATTGGGAACCCCCAACGTTGAGGCCCAAACCATCCCTTCTCTGAAAATTGTTGCTTCGGCAAGAAGCGGCTCAAATCTTCCACTCCGTTGAAGACTTCGGCCAGCTCTGAAGCGACCATCGCAGTCCCGACATATGAGGCCTCCCCCGATTCTACCTCCGTTAAAATCCACCGCCGCATCTGAGTTGATTTTCACCCATCCTTCACTTGGTTTGCTCCATCTCTGGTTGTTTCTTTGTCTGGGAGGTGGCCGCGTCCTTGCATGCACCCTTTGCCACTCAGATCTGCACATCATAGAGCTAAAGGTAATTGTTGCCAGGTTTAGGTTCTGGTTTTTTCATACAATCTCGTTTCGCATCCTCCAGATTGCCCACCATAAGAAAGCTAACTTCTCAGATCTATTCTGGTTGTTATTGTTTGCGTTGCAGGAACTGTCGAAGATCTGAGCAATTGATTGGAGGTCCCTTCCATTTCTGCTCCAGAAAGGCATGATTGAAGATAGAGAAGAGCACTTCCAAAAAATATGGAATGCTGATTCAACAGTCAAAGAACAGAAAGGGCACTGCGTCGAGGCTAAAGGGATTCCTCTGGATGTCAGAATATCACAAGAGGGGAGAGTATTGTTGAGTAAACGCCACAGAAAAAGCTTGATCTTTGGAGGTATGTTTAAACCCCACATCACTTTCCATCTAGAGGATTGATGGGAGGGGTTCCACTGACCTGCTTGTTTCATTGCTTGTCTGTAGGCAGATTTGACGGTATATCGACCAGACTGTTCAAAAATCCAGAACCATTCGTCCCTCGTCGCAGTCCTGTTGATAGGAATTGAACAAATGCGTCTGACTTCATCGTGAGGGAGGAAGGAACGTAGCAAAGGTATGTCCCAATCTCTAGATCCTGTTAGGAAAAGGTCTGCAACTTGGTTAAAGTGCCTTCCTGAAGCAACTTGTAAGAGCGAAGTAGGCTCCTCTTGGAGCCATGGAGTCGTGAGCGGACAGAATAACCCCGGGCCTATAGCACATCTGGCACCGGAGTTTACCAGATCCTGGGCAGCTAGGATGCTTCTCCAGGTGTAGCTTGGATTGGAGCCTAGCTTCGCCTTCAGGATTGAATCGTTAGGGTAGTATCGTGCTTTCAAAACCCTTGCCACCAGGGAGTCAGGCTTCGAGTGAAGCCTCCATACTTGTTTTCCTAGGAGAGCTAGGTTGAAAAGTCTGAGATTTAGAAAGCCTAACCCACCCGATTCCTTGTGCACACAAAGCGAATCCCACTTCTTCCATATTATGCCCCTACCTGAGGTAGATCCTGTCCACCAAAAGCGTGCCAAAAGTCTCTTAATGTCTTGTAGGACTCCGTCAGGCAGATAGAACACATTTAGGGTGTAGATAGGCAGCGATTGCAAGACTGATTTGATCAGAACTTCCTGTCCTGCTTTAGAGAAAAATTTGTTTGCCCATGAGTTGGCTCGATTGGCCACTTTTTCCTTTAGGAAGTCGAAAGCTCTCCGTCTATTCTGACCAATCATGTTCGGAAGGCCCAAATAGGTTGAAGGGTTCTGATCCATTCTGAACTGGAGAGTTGAAAGAACCTCGTCACGCTCGGCCATGCTGGTGTTTGGGCTAAACATGATTGTTGATTTTAGGGGATTCACTTTCTGCCCCGATGCTTCCTCGTAGGTAGATAATATTTCTTTAATCGTAGTTGTATCACCATGACTTGCCCGGCTAAATACATAGCAATCGTCAGCAAAAAGTAGATGTGACACTTTCGGGCTACGCCTTGATACTGCGACTCCCCTCAGTCGATTTTGAATTTCCATTTTGGCCTTCAGCTTTGATAGGCCCTCTGCGCATATGATAAATAGAAAAGGGGAAAGAGGGTCCCCTTGTCTAATACCTCTGGATGGTGAGTCGAGACTAAAACATCGGCCACTAGTGGAAACTCGGAATTGGATCGAGGAAATGCAAGAGTTGATTAGAGTTATCCAGTGTAAACTGAACCCTAAACGACTTAGCATTCCTAGAATAAAACTCCACTCGAGTCTCTCATAAGCTTTACTCATATCTAACTTGAGTGCCATCAGCCATGTTCTTCCCTTACATTTCCTTTTCAAATGGTGGATAGTTTCGAACGCGACTAGCATGTTGTCTGTGATTAGTCGATCCTGGATAAAAGCACTTTGTGATTCTGAAATCAGCTTTTGTAACAGCGGTTTAATCCTGTTTGTCATCACTTTCGATATCACTTTGTAGCGGACATTGCATAAAGCGATAGGTCGAAGGTCTGACATGTTCATTGGACCTTTCTTCTTGGGGATTAGCACGATATTAGTGTCGTTGCAACCCTCCCGGATTACTCCGGTGTTAAAAAAGTCTCTGACTTCTGCTGTAATCTCTTCCTTAATAATTTCCCAGAAAGCTTGAAAGAAACCTGGAGTGAATCCGTCCGGGCCTGGAGATTTTGCAGGATCCATGCTAAAAACCGCCTCTCTGACTTCCTCTTCTGTGATGTTTGCTAGGAGCTCGCTGTTGTCATCCAACGATACTAGGGGTTGAATTAAATTCAGTATTGACTCTTCCTCCCCTCTTTCAGAGCTATAAATAGAATTGAAGTGACCGGAAATAATGTTTTGTAAGCCTGTTTAACATTAATTTTGCGAATCACATTTAGTATAATATGTTTCATTGAATTAACGACATACTGAGAGGCAAAGCAAAACACGTGAATAACCCCATTTAGAAATTAGATGGTCACTGAACCGAATTTCAGACTTTTTACACACATATTCTGTTAAATTTAACATTTGTTATCTTTAAATATAACAACATAAGAGCTGGGGTATATATAAAAAAAACTAAAATTAAGTATATTTATATGTGAAGCATGTATACTTGAGTATATTTTCTTTTAATTTTTTAATATATTGAATATATCATCTATTATCAAAAATCTACAATACACTTAAACGAAAATGAACAATAAAGTAATCTTTCAAAATTTTAATTTCACTGGGATATACTTTGAAATACATTAATTACATACGAAATTATTGATGAGGACGAATTATATTTCATTAGTCAGCCAAATTATATTTGAAATTTAGAGAATTGAAGAATGAATACATACAAAAACAAAGGAAGATAAAGAGATGAATGAGTGAAAAGAGAGAAAGAACACGCGGCGAAGCGAAGGGTCACGGCGTTGACACCACTTCCTATTTCTCTCGTTTTCAATTTTCTACAGAAACCATCTCTTTCTCTCTCCAATCCAATGTGCCCACTATCATTTCATTTCCACCCCTTTTTCTTAAACTGCAATTTCTAATTTATTATACCTTAACTTTACTAACTAATGTTTCATCAATGACACTCCATGGATTATTAATGACAAGTGCCTTTTATTTATGTTTACAAATTATTCTAATATTAACAATTTGTTTCAAACTGTCACAATTTAAGGTTCAGAATGTATGGAATTAATTGTATATTTAATACTAATAAATTAAGCTGGATAACATAAAAACATGACAAATAAAAATAAATGGAACTTTAAGGTTACGATTAATTATACACTCCAAAAAATCTTCTTTTCACGAACGATAGTAAATGTGAAATTATATAATTATTTTTAATAAACAGTTATATTCATGGATATAAAATTATATAATATATTATAAAAAAAAGTTCTCTTAAATAGTTCATAAGAATTTGAATCTCGAGTATTTTATGAGAATTTTGAAGAGACATAACAAAATTATATCATTGATGATGAAGAAGATGGATTAGTCGAACTGGTCCAATTATCCTGACTATAAATCTTTAGTTATTTTCGATACAAGACAAACTACGAAGAATTGATTGCAAATCAATTCATGGGCATTTTTGTATTTTTTTTTAAAAAAATTAGATTTTCTATCCAAATTCTGACAATAATAGGAAAAAATGTAGAAAAAGAAATGTAACTATTGACCCCGAATTTAACATTTTGCTTTAATTGTAATAAAGTGTAAAACGCGTCACTTTAGTACGAGTATATCGTAATTAATCTTAAATCATATTTTAAAAGTAGTAGTAACAATGAGAATTAAAAATAAGCGTGTACAAGAAAACAAATAAAAACTAAAATTACGAGCAATAAGTGAAAATTGAATTGTGTTTAGTTAAGGGACATGAGGTGCAAATATCCTTACCATGAATTAACATTAGAGAATTAATGAGTATAATCAATTTCAGTAGTTTCATAGTAAATATTAATTAATTAAGGAAATAGAAGTAAAAGATGAAATTGATGGGGGCACCCCGAAGAGGTGATATTCTGTACCAAGA
Organism: Geranium rotundifolium; assembly: GCA_963920655.1. NCBI lineage: Eukaryota > Viridiplantae > Streptophyta > Magnoliopsida > Geraniales > Geraniaceae > Geranium > Geranium rotundifolium. The sequence goes on along the minus strand of OY987316.1, from coordinate 28,987,852 downwards.
AGCCACGCCACGCCACGCCACGCCGGAAGGCTAATTAGCATATTCAAACATAGCCATGAAGGCAATTGATTGAAAATACAATTGGAATCTTATTTGAGAGCCTAAATGAGTAAAAGTGTGTGGAATGGAGTGAACATCCATGTATTTTCCGTCTTATGGTCCACAGCACGGTTGTTAAGGAGCAATATCGTAGTTCTTCTCTTAATATTAATATTATTAAAAGACGTTCAGCATATTTTCCACGTTAACTTATATTGTCCAGATCGAGTGACTGGCATAGAACTGCATATTGCCAAATGCAATATTTTATACATGAACTCTTGAGGGCACAACCTGTGAATAACTAGAGCAACAAGTAGCCATGTATGGTTGGTATAGTTTCCATGCACCCTTGTTGAATTAGATAAAGAGTTGGTGATTATTCCTTGTTTCAAGTGAGTGTTAATTGGTTTGCAGGTATCCTATTTATTCAGTTCCATCAGGGAAACATGAGAACGACCTTTCCACTTGCTTCCTCACGTATCATACATTGTCCTCATCATTCCAAGGTATGTACCTCCCTTGTGTCGTAATGTCATTTCCATGGATGTTAATTACGTGCATGCATTTTATACAAGTTAATGAATGTATTTGCAGATAGCGCATTGGAGTATTATTGCAAAGCAGAGGAAAGGTGTAGATATAAAGGGAAGGGCGGTGAGATATCGCTCCCTCCTTTTGGTCTGGCTACTTACAAGATGCAAGGAGATCTGTGGCTACAAGAGGGCTCTGTGGATCATGAAAGGATCGTCTATCTCTACAGTGCTGCAGATTCCTGGTTGAAACAGCTCGACGTCACCCACCACGACTTTGACTTCTTTACCAAAAACTGCTTCTTGTAATAATTTATAACAAGTAGACAAGCTTTGTTTGGAATTGGAGGTCCTCAAAACAAAGTAGTAGGTTCAGTTCAGCATGTGTTTTGATGGACTGACTTGCCTTTCCCTTTTCTTTTTGATATGAATGAATAAATGAAAGCTAACCAAGTTTGCTGAGGGTGCTTCGAATTACTTATATAATTATTGCAACATTTGGAACTCGATCGGGGTGAGGACAGGACAGGACAGGAGGTCCATCCTCTATCCAACTACTATTGAACCTGATCTTTTCAATATCAAATAATACACTTCTCTGTTCGGATGTCTTAGAGTTTATATATGAACTTCATTGATATTTTTACAAACCTCTTCGCGTTAATACTTGCTTGGCCAATTGGTTAAACACTTGAACTTGGGTCTAAAGGTCGTGGGTTCTAGTTATGCTGCGGTATCTTGCATTTATAAGGTTGGAAGGAATAGCATCCAACAACGACCTCAAGATCAGGCGGCAAAGAACCTCGCGAACCAACAACAGAAAGTTGTGACTACCCCGCAAATAATTTAATGCTAATCTAAAAGACCGACCTCTCGATTCTATTTAGTTCAATTCTTGTCTAACATCCATGATTTAAGGTTTTTAGCCCCTTATTATGGTGCAAAATACAAAAATCATATAGGAGAAATCGAGCTCAAGAATGAAAAATGAGTAAGCAAAATCTGAAACCTGAGACTGGGGTAGATGCTCATAAACGCTTCAACTCTACTCCAGGATGATGATTCCTTGCTAGTCTTTATGATCTCCTCTGAACCTCAGCAAGTTAGGTCGAATTCAGCTTCATAGCTACCGGATCTGGTCATGTGACGATCGTCACATCACATGCAGTAACCGATCTTGAAAATTTTTCGGGGGGGGTGGGGGGGTGGTAAAGCTTAATACTAAAAATTCAATTTAATTAATTAATAAAACAATAAAATAATTACTAAATGCATAAATAAAAAGTAAGTCGAGCTTGATTATTTTTGTTAGTTGATTTGAATTTAACTTTCACATATATATAAATACGAAGCGAGTCGGTTTCGCGACTTACAAATTCTAATATGTTGGGCTTGAGTTTGATTCGTTTATCAAATGACCCACCATTGAACATAATCTCAACATAATTTTCTACAATAGAGAGCTCCCCAAATGACTCTCTACAATAGGGAGCTCCCCACATTCTGATGCAACGTACGTGGCTAGGAAGAACTCTTTATCAAAATTTGTTGATTCTTGCGAATACCGAATGTGATAGATTTGAGGGAAATCTCGATTTTTTTATTTACTTCAAAAACTACCCAATAACATAAACGTATGACAATGCTTAAATAGTCAAAACCTAATTGTAGAAAAAGAAATCCTAAACTTATTGGAAAAAGGAAATAAATTATAAAAATTGTCAAAAGTGCCTGGAACTTAAGAAATTGCGATTTTGACCCTCAAAATGACCTCATATGGCCGAAATCTATCATATGTAATGACAAACCTATGATTTTTGCTCAGAACGCCGTTTCCGCCCAGAAAACACTAGTCCTTTGTCGAAATCCGACACTTTCCTGATTTGCACTGCATGACATTCTCACTCATACTACTTTATTAATTTCTAGTCCATTTTATCTCACTTCACTCTCTCATACATAACTTTTTGAAATAAAAAAGTATAAAATATTAATAAAATAATATATGCAGTTCAAATATAGAGAGTATGATTGAAGTTTAACATTGGAAAGTGACTCTCTACTCTAATTTCAATGCTAATCACTCTTTACATTAGTTTAAGTGTAGGGAGCAAAATTGGAGATGTTGTAAGCTACATAACTTTTATTAATATGTTACACAACTTTTGCATATATACAAAAATTCAAGAGAGGGCATATCCAATTCTTGGGAAAAATTTCATGTGATTTTTTTCCGAATTTTCGGGCCGGGGGGGGGGGGGGGGGGGGGGTGCCCCCCTACCTATTGGATCCGCCACTGGTCACATGCATCATCACGTTCGGTATTGACAATCGTCACGTATTCTGGGTTCGCCTTCCTTAATAATTATTGGTGTGACCATCGTCACCTCGTCGTCACACCATTGTCACTTCGCCGTCACAAGCCACTGGAAGTTAAGGGATTCATATGAAAGTCGTGTAACGATCATCACACACGGCGTCACATCTCATGTTACAATTTTCACTCCTCTCGCATCTCGAGTTTGTTCCTCCTTGCTGCTCGAAAGCCCGACTTTTATCGGTTTTTCTCCCTTTTTCACATATATCCTGCATAAATGCACCAATCATAACTGAAGGCATAAAGTGGCACAAAAGAGGAGTTGAGCCACGTTGGAGGTTGTGAGGTCCATCTTGACACTAGGACGTCCTTGGCCAATCCGAAACTCGGAGGTTGCCGGTGGAGTTAGTGGTTCGATCCTCGTCATGGTGGTCTCGAAGCTCTGGGGGAAGTGGTTAAGGCTCCCTTCCAATGTTGATGTTTGGTAACTGGCTCCAGATGTGCCACGATGAACCATACGTCGTCGTTTCTCTGATTTTCGCTGAACTATTATATATATATAAATAAAGTAAACTTAAAACAAAAATTCAAATTAGCTCAGTGGTTCTAAGTATGGCTGGACACGATTCAGAACCAAATCGAACTGGCCAAAACTGGACTAGATCAATCAGTTATTTATTTTAGAGATCCAAAACCGGACCCAATATATAGAAAACAGTCTGGTTCTAAGTCTGGTTCTGACTTGTTTAGTCCCAGTTCTTTCCAATTTTTCGGTCCGGTTATCTAACTCTGTCCATTTAGACCCAATTAAGGTCCAATTTTCTGGTCCAATCCCTGGTTTTACCCAACTAGACCTAGTCAATTCCATATTCATACAATTATTCAATATATGATAAAATTAAACCGGTTCTATTCTGAACCGGTTAACTAACAATTCTGCACTGTTAGAATCTGAACCGAACTAGATTAATCCGATTTCTTTATTTATAGACCCAAATCCGATCGGATATCTAGAGTTCTCGGGTTTTCAGTTCAGATTCGGTTTTGAGTAAAAAGTGCATACTCATTGTTCTAAGGATGTTGGGAAACTAAGTGGATCAAGTTATATTCCTTAGGATTTTTCAGTTTTTTCAATTACTAAAGGAAAGAAACGATACCGTTTTCAAAATTGAGATAACAATAACATCACTAAGTTTCCAACCATTGACCTCTGGGATATCTTGCGTGCTCACAACTGAGCTAGATAAGTCATTTGTGTTGTGTAAAATATATTAAATGTGGGGTTTAAAATACCACCACCAACATTATATATTAAGCAATATCTTTAAGTGAGCATGAGAGTGTAATAATGAGAATTACTTAGTGAAAGATAGAGGGGAGAAGCTACAGATGAAAATTTTGGGTGTGTTTTTTGTTACCCATTCAAGACTTACATAACCCGTATTTATAGGGAAAAAGTGAAGCAAGTCTTGGTCATGTGGCCATTCCCTCATACACCACACAAATAAGAACACTATTACATGCATGGTCATGTCATGTTGGAACAAGTGCCATGGTGGGGTCCACACATATATTTCTTACAACAATTTGTTAATTTTTACTTTGTTTTATATGAAATAGGGAAAATTTCAAATGGGTACCCCTGGTTATGTCACATTATTACATGACATACCCTAGAATTTTTCGTATCAGAGTGACTACCCTAGTATTTCATTTGTCTCACAGTTACTCATTCCGTCCAATTCCGTTAGTTTTTAACATTTTTGACATGTGAAATGACTAAAATACCCTTAAGGGGTAAATCAGTTATTATAATTGGAGTGAAAAGACTAAAATGCCCTCACCTATTTATCTAATTTTCAAATGAATGCAACTCCCTCCTCTCTTGTCTCTGCACAACCTCCGGCCTCCGACGGCCGTGTCTCCGGCCTCCAACAACCTTGTCTCCAGCCTCCGGTCGTCTTTAGCCTCACTCCGAGGAAAGTGCGATCTCCGATGGTGCTCTCGGTGGAGTTCAGAGGTTCTGCGCGACCGCTCCACGACGGTACAGACGGTTTCCATGGAGGGCGTCGGAAAATCCCCTCCGGCACATCAGCTTCTTGAGCTCATCGGTGTTCTTCACTGTCTAACCGAGGAGGACGGATCGAACGTCATGACGACGGAGCCGAGAGCTCGTTCGCGTCAAGAATTGTCAGAGCCGACGCCTCACCCTCGCCGAAATGGTCTCGAATTTACGTTAACGGAGGAGTATGAACTCGACGGACATGGAAACCTTCCACGCCGGACATGGAAACTGTCCGGACCGTCGTGGAGCGGTCGCGCAGAACCTCTGAACCCCACCGAGAGCACCACCGGAGCTCGCACTTTCCTCGGAGCGAGGCTAAAGACGACCGGAGGCCAGAGACACGGCTTTCGGAGGCCGGAGGTCGTGTAGAGACAAGAGATGAGGGAGTGACATTCATTTGAAAATTCGATGAATATGTGAGGGCATTTTAGTCTTTTCACTTCAATTATAATAATTCATTCACCCCTTAAGGGTAATTTAGTCATTTCATATGTCAAAAATGTTAAAAACTAATGGAATTGGACGGGATGAGTAACGGTGAGACAATTGAAATGCCAGGGTAGTCACCCTAATACGAAAAATTCTAGAGTATATCATGTGATAATGTGACATAACCAGGGGTACCCATATGGAATTTTTCCTATAAAATATAAGGATAGGGGGCGAAAAATTCTAAAATGACGTCGTCTAGTTCATCACACGTGCTCGTTTTTTGAAACCTTTACTTGAATATTTTTGCCCACAGAACTACGTTTTTAGTGATTTAAATTACAAAATTCTCAAAACTTAATTAGCTACATGTTTATGGCAAACTCATGAATAAATTTGAAACTAATAAAAATATCACAAAAATGAGGTTTATATTTAGCCTGAAACTCGTCAAGGCAAGAAGTTCTCGGCCTAGTGCTCACGGCAGTTCTGGGATTTTCCTCCACTGCGGGAGACATGTCTCCGTTGGTCTACGAAATGGGCTTCTCTAGTTGAGCCAGTGACACAGTTGCGAGTCATCACTCCAGAGTTGTGCTTGAGAATTGAGTGCAGGATGGAGTTTATATCTAAGATGGTTGTTCGCCGGAGATCTAAATCGGAGACCGACAATGGATGCTCGTCAGAGATGGATGCTCGTCAAATAAATGAATAAAAAGGTGATGTGATGGTCGAACTGGTCCAATTTTCCATACCAGATTTCAATTTTGGTTTATTACTAATCGAGCAAAACCAGGGAAATTGATTTTAAATCAATTCAGAGGTATTTTTTTTTCTAAAAAGAAATATTTTTCATCCAAATTTTAACGATGTTAGAGTAAATAGTGTAAAAAAAGACGCAATTAATCACTATAGTACGAATAAACTGTAATTGACCATTCCATTTATGGTAATGGATTGTAATGGGCAAAATAATTAGAGTGTAGTAAGGAATATGGATAGTTTCATATGACTACACTTGAATATGTCAAATTATCATATGATTACACCTAGAAATTTTAGTGTTAGGGTGAATACCCAAGAATTTTATTTTTCTCACCGTTACTCATTCTGTCCATTTCTGTTAGTTGTTAACATTTTAACGTGTGAAAAGACTAAAATACCCTTCAGAGAAATATAATTGTTTTTAAATTGAATGAAAATACTAAAATACCTTTCACTATTCATTTAATTTTCAAAAAAATATCACTCTCTCTCCCCCCTCCATCTTCTCTACCACCACCACCATCTCCTCCCCCTCTGTCGCCACCTCCTCCACCATCACCATCACCGCCACCACCTCCATCTTCTCCATCTTCTCCACCACCACCACCATCTCCTCCCCCTCTGTCGCCACCTCCTCCACCATCACCATCACCGCCACCACCTCCATCTTCTCCATCTTCTCCACCACCACCACCTTCATCTCCTCCACCTCCACCACCACCACCTTCATCTCCTCCATCTCCACCGCCACCACCTTCATCTCCTCCATCTCCACCACCACCACCACCTGCATCTCCTCCATCTCCACCGCCACCACGTCTTTCATGGTGGTGGAGGAGATGGAGGTGGTGGTGGTGATGGAGGAGGTGAAGTAGATGGAGGTGGTGAGGAGGTGGCGACGGAGGGAGAGGAGATGGTGGTGGTGAAGAGGGAGGGAGGGGATGGAATGGTGGTCGAGAAGATGGAGGTGGTGGTGATGGAGGTAGTGGCGGTGGTGACAGAGGAGGTGGCGACAGAGGGGGAGGAGATGGTGGTGGAGAGGGCGGGGAGGGAATTGTGGTGGAGGAGATGAAGGTGGTGGTGATGGAGGCGGTGGAGGTGGAGGAGATGGAGGAGAGAGAGGGAGAGAGATATTTTTTTGAAAATTAAATGAATGGTGAAGAGTATTTTAGTTTTTTCATTTAATTTAAAAACAATTATTTACCTCTGAAGAGTATTTTAGTCTTTTCACGTGTTAAAATGTTGAAAGCTAACGGAAATGGACGGAATGAGTAACGGTGAGAAAAATGAAATTTTTGAATATTCACCGTAATACAATTTTTTTTAAAGTGTAATCATGTGATAATTGACATATTTTAGGTGCAGTCATCTGAAATTATTCTTTAAAAATATGAAATTCGATGAGAATGTGATAATGTGACATATTACGTGTCCAGTCCTCGATTATTCCTTAGGAATATGGAATTAGATGAGACGAGATTTAAGATAAATAAGAGGTTGGATTGGATTTTGGTGATACGGAACGGACGGAGGACGGTGCCTCTGTTTCTGCCCCCAATACACGCCATATTCCCCACAACGCGCTTCCTTAATCGTCTCTCTCCCATTTGTCATTTACCATTTTGCCACAAACTCACAAAGGAAGAGAGAGAGAGAGAGGATATGAAGAGTAGAATCTCCTTCCTTCCTTCCCGATGATCTTCGAATCCAGCTGACCTATTGCTACGGCCATGGCCTTCCCCATTTCTAGTTCTAGATTGACATCCATATCCATTTGAGAGCGCTATGGCTCTCTGGTTCTGGGTCTTGCCGTACCTCTTCGGCCTTGTTTCCGGGGCACTGTTTCTTCTCGCACTGCAATCTCTGGCTCTCCTTTGTTTCTTGTTTCTGTTGAAGAAGAAGAAGACCACAGACCTCAATGCTTCAACCCTCCAATCAACCGATCCTCGCCACTCTCTTCATTTTCTTGCTTCTAGCAAGCAGGTAATCCACATTGTCCCCTCCCTCCCTCCCCTTGCCTAGCATGATTTCTTGTGATTGTTCCGGTTAACTTGCTTGCTGTTTTGTATTTCTCATTCCAAGTGCTGTTTGTTTGTATTTTGGACTTGGCATTTTGCTATATTCTGAAATTGTTTGTATAAAATAATGGATCATATGCTTAGTGTACATGTATTTCTGCATAAACAAGTTTATTATTCCAACAACATAACCATTAAGCCATGTCCCACTACTCTAGACCAACCCCTGGACTTTTAATCTCCTGGGTGGACACCAAAATCCTAGCTGTCCCAAAACCCATACCGATGGGTCCAGGACCTAACATGGGTTTGACTGTGCAATATGTGAACACCAGGTCCATTCTGCTGTTCATGCACATGTTCATGTCTACGCTACATTCTCTACAATTACCGAGTTTTTCCATTGGGAGTGCTATGCATGATCATCTACTATTTATGATATACTCCTACCTGAAAGTTACCAAAGGGAAAGAGCTGAGTCCGAGGACACTTCCTCCACTCGCAAGTGATACCTCGTTGGGCGCTACCCCGATGTGTAGCACCAGAAGATCAACATTCAGTTAACATCCTTCTCATGCTACAACATTGCGCCTTCTATGCGAAATATCAACAACTCCATCTCTTAGTTTGTCGAGCGTGGAAGGAATGTTGAGGAAAACATCAAGGTCAGGCAAGTCTATTTGTGGCAGAGCATAGGCCGGGTGTAGATTTTTCTATGCTCAATGAAGGAAGCCCGAGGTACCCTCATGACAACCGCTCGTCATCAGAGTGTTTGTGGATGGACAAGCCATCATAAAAGGAATCTATGTGTACAATGCATATCTGAAAATGACTAATCAAATGACCTTATCGTGTCCAATATTTATGCATGAATTGGTGCTTGGCTGAGTATACACTGTGAACCAAAGTTCTGTTCTGCTGATGAGCTTACTTCTCTCTCTTCTAGTTGGTACTGTTATGTGTGGAGTGTCATTGTCTTGCCATGTCTCGTCACAGAAATCTTTTGAAGTATGGACGTGTTGAAATACCATTCCTTGATGGAAGGTATTGTTTAGTGTATGCTTGATTTTGATTTTCGCAGAACTATAGGCCGTTTTTCATGTTACATTCTCACTCAAACATGTCCATGCCCACCAACCCTCTCACAGACACAATGAGATGCTTTCTTTGTATTTGCTTCAAGTATATGTATTTAAATCTATGAATTGGGTGTTCTTACTTAAGTTGGCTTTACATTTCATGCAATTTTTCTTTTCTTTTATGGGCAGGGTGTAATTTGGGTTCTACAACCAGAAAAGTTACTGAAGGAACCAAAAAAAAGAAAGGACGTTTTTGACGTTTCTCCTGACAGGAAGCATGCAAAAATCGAAGATTGTTCTCTTCTACTGACAGAACCTGATGGTTCCCACACTAGCATTCAGCTCAAGAATTGTGTTATAGAGGCTGTTTCAGCGACAACACTAGCTTCAAAAAAGTGGTAATGTAACCATTTTTTGTAGCTCTTTTGGTTGCTGATATTATATTATTTAACTGATTGCATTTTATAGCACATTTTTTCTTCCTATTTACAAGAATGGTGTAGTAAAGGATACTCTCGTTCCTATATGCATGTTGTTCTTTGTATGTGATACTATAGAAAAACCACTAGACTTCATAAATATTTTAGTTCCGAGTCTGTGAAAAGCTTCTCCACCTCCTCTCAAAGATTTAAAATACCAGCTAACTCCATCTACCGAATCACATAAAGCTATGGAAAAAGCTCTATGAAGGACTTTGATTTCTTACACTGTTGAGCTATTGGCACTTATGTCTAGGATGACCTAAAGCACTAACTTCTTTCATGTAAAGTTAGAAATAACAGGGGTTCAGTTTTCCTTACCTACTTGAATATAAACTTCCCCTTCTGTGTCATAATTTCCCTATTGTATAAGTTATCTTTCTAATGGTATTGTTGTCAGAATGAACTAAGAACGAGAGAGAAATACCTCTGTTTTTCTATCTCTCTAATATTCAACTCATCTGATGTATATGTCTTAGAGATCTGATCTGATATATGCAAGCAATCTTATCATTCCATTTGAATTCAAATCCTAGCCACTTGATTGACAATGGTCATACACTAATGTAAGAGAAATCATGAGCCCTAAATAATTTAAATTGTTTTTCACTTGAAAGTTTGTTTGCTGAGACTCAGTTTCTTTCCTCTTTTCTTCCAGATAACCCCTGTATAGTTATATTATAGGAAAAAGCTCACTTACCTCCCATTAAATATAGCTGATTCTCACTTTAACTCCCCTTAACTATAAACACGTTTTCTAGCCCCCCTTAAGATGTCAAAAGTTCCACGTTACCTTTTTCCGTTAACTTTTTAAGAAATTCTGTTATTCTTTTGAAAATGACAAAAATACCCCTGTATTAAAAAATAAAAATTATTTTGAACTTCTTTTGTCTAATTTTTTTAAAGAAAATAAAAAATTTATTTCAAAAAAAAGTATAAAATAAAAAGCTATGTTTAAAAATTGTTTTTTGTTATTTTAATTTTTTTTAAAATACTAACATAATTTCTTATTCTTTATTTTTTACAAAAAAAATTAGAAAAAAAGTTCAAAATAATTTATTTATTTAAGTTTTTTTAATACAAGGGAATTTTTGTCATTTAACAAAATGTTCACATTATTTATTTAAAAAGCTAATGGGGAGGGGTTAAGTGAAACCGTTTAAAACTTAGGGGGACCTAGAAAATGTGTTTATAGTTAAGGGGAGTTAAGTGAGAATCGGATATACTTAGGGGGAGGTAAGTGAGTTTTTCCCTATATTATATATATGAGTTCTGAGAGAAAAATATTCTGTTTTTTTGTCCCTGCAAGACATTTAACTCTCTGGTCACACACAGAACTGTCAAACTACATATTCATTTAGTGAGTAAAAAAAATAAGGAAAAAAATACGTCCCTATATCTTATGCTTTTTGTTCTTTACAGGACTGAAAAGTTCCCCATAAAAGTGGAAAGCAAGGACTCAGTAATATACAATGGAAATAAAGTTTTTTACATTTTTCTTGAAACTTCTTGGGAGAAAGAGTCCTGGTGTAAGGCCCTTCGTCTTGCTTCATGCAACGACAAAAAAATACTTGATTGGCTTGCGAAGTTAAATGAAGATTTTCACAATTACGTGACATCCTTAAACACAGGATACCCCTTATTTGCAAAACCCTCAGCTGGGGTCCTTGCTGAACCAGTAGATAGGGCAGCTAAGAATGATGATTCTTCATCAAAGGTTCGCCAATTATGGAAGATGTTCTCAAAGAAAACTACGAAAACTGATGCAGAAAGCAAGGCAGGTTGGACTTCCGCTTCAGGGCGTGAAGAGAGAAATATCATTGAGAAATGTCATCCTACTCAAGATTCAGGGCCAGTAAAGACAGAAGTAGTAAAAGAACATAATAGTTCCTCTGAAGAAAATGTGGTTATACCATCATCAACATCATCATCTTTTGCTCACTCAAGAAGCCAGAGTCATTTGTCTGTTATTTCTGATGCAGACTCTGAGGACAAGCTCAATGTTGATGAGGGAACCCTTTGTTTGAATTTGTTAATTGCGCGACTTTTTTTTGATGCCAAAAGTAACGCAGATACTAAAAAAGTTGTGCAAGCACAAATTCAGGTTTGTCATTTCAAAAACTGAAAATGGGTTGTACTTTAGTTTTGTCTGTACATCTAGCGTATTGGGGAAGCTAGGAGATCATTGTGTGTCATCACTCTTCCTGTCATTTCTGTGTGCACTTCTTATCTATTCCTTTAACCTATGTTAGAGGAAAAAAGCATGGCAACTGCAGGCTTAGATTTGGACTTATCCATGTATATATTTTTAAAGAAACACATGTTTTGAGTTGCAAAGAATAGTTAAGGAAATATATATTCATGGGATTTGTCTAGGGGTAGAAATATAAGCGTCAGTTGTCAAAATATTCTGTTATTACTCATTGCACACAAAATGTTATGAAAAGTCACATATGCATTATTTAAAAGTGGGCTGGGAGAACTATATTGACATTATTTTCTTCCCTATTTCCATGTTCTTTTTCCTTTGACAGCGGACATTATCCAGTATGACAACCCCCAGTTACATAGGTGAAGTCATTTGTACAGACATAGATTTTGGGAATGCCCCTCCGTATATCAATCGTATGAGGATTCTTCCAATGGACATTAATGATGTATGGGCTTTGGAAGTCGACTTTGAGTATTCAGGGGGGATAGTATTAAGTATCGAAACAAGACTTGAAGCTTGCGAACTAGATATAATACAGAAAGGCTTAGGGGATACAAATTCAGAATCAAGCGCTGTTCGGGAATTCTCTCCAGGCATTCTCAAAGAATTTGAGTATTATGGAAAAGAGTTAAATCTTTCTGACAAGACAGAGGATGACTTAGACCAGAAGGATGAAGGGGATCTTAAATATGGTCAGTGAAATTGATTTTTATACTATACTGTTTTTGTAGTTATGATTGAAAATTTAAATAAATTTTTGCCAACATAGAGCCAACTTGTAGGACTGGTTTTTTATTATTTAGGGGTCACCAAAATGTTAGAGAGCAACATTAAAGGATGTAGTTGGTTCTTTACGATTTTGACTCTGTATTACGTTAGGTTCCCATTAAGACCTGAGACCTCAGTTAACTCATTGTCTGACTTGGATGGTATTCCTCCCAAAGCAATTTTCATTGTTCTAGGTACTACCTGGCGGAACTGTCAATGATATCCAGTGGAAGTGAAATTTAGGAAACTAGGGATGCAGATAGAAGCCATATTCTACTATTATATCATATTCATTTGACTGTATATTGAGAGAAGAACAGATTCACCTTCTTGCTGTGGGATCTATTCAATCACTCATACGTCATAACAGTCTCAATTGCTTAAAGGAAACAGCACATATGATGGACTAATAGTTGTTCACGATAATACAATGTACCCTACTGTTTCTTCTTCCATGTCAAATTTGAATTGATAGGTTCACAATCAGGATCTGTTAGTTTTCCTTCCAAATTGGCAATATAACCGCCATAATATGTTTGTTTAAATATGCTGCTTTCATTTGCTATCGGATCCCTCTTGGGTTTAAGGTCTAAAATTTTGTGCCACACTGTTTGGTTTCTAAAAATACTATCCAAATATATTTTGGTGAAGATTCAGTCCATATAACTAATATAAATAATTAAATAAGTTCAATAATACGAATAAGAAAAGCTAGTAAAAGTATTTAAATTGATGCATAATATATTGTCTCTCAGTATATGCATTGTATATCATGTTCATTTTCGTCATGTTTCAAATAGCCATTTTCTGTGTGTGATAAAGAATTTTGTGAACTTGTTAATTTTGACTGCCACTAAGAACCTTCAGTCTTGAATACATATATTTGTCACTTTCAATCATGGCTTGATTTTCTTTGTACACAGATGCATCGAAAGACAGTAAGGCCTCTACAGCATCTTCAACATCCAGATGGAAGTCTATGCTGCAATCCATAGTCAAACAGGTTTCAGAGGTATGTAAACAAGTGTCTCGTGGAGATGAATGTTTCTATGTGAACTATTTTTTGCTGGTTATTCTATGTTATAGGGTTTTTATAAATGATTCTGAAAAATAAAAAGTTGTTTTGAGAAAAGAAATTAGTGTATTTGAGTAGGCAAAAGAAATATTTGGCATAGCAGTTGTGCTGTGCTATCAACTAAATTGTCAACATAACCTAGCAGTTGGGTATACTCACTTCGTGTTTGGCTATGGTACATTTTTTTATCAGCAATAAAGAATTTATCAAAAAAAGAGCAGGGATCTCGGTGTGAGATTCCTTAGCAAAGTCCAAATGTACAAAGTTCCAATGAAAACAAAACAAAAGGAAAACAAAGCGAAGGAAGCCTCAAAACCCAAAAATGGTAATAGCAGGAGGGAGGGGATGACTACTCAGCAAAAGTTAGAGCAGTCCCCTTTCCTACCTTATCCGATCCTGAAAGTGCAAAAGTGGAATACTGGATTCTGAGTAAAGTTTCCGTAGGTGATGTAACCTCCCCATGGTAGACTTTACTATTCCGAGCCAGCCAAATGTGCCAAAGTCCTAAGATAGAGATCATGCGCCAGGTCATCCTGGCCGAGCGGAATGAGTACTACCAGCTCTCCAAAAGATGGCCCACCATATAACATGCCGTGATGTGCTTATTGTTGTTATTGTACAGTTTAAGTGCTAATTGGCTTCTTAACATGGTTGCTTTATCACATTTGATGCTATAATATGGCCGAGTGACATGTTAACTATATGAGGCTTAGCAAGAGTCTATAGGAGTATCAGAATTTGCTTTATTGCGGTCTCTAACCAATTGATTTGTTTCTGTTATTTTCTTATTTAAGGTTCCTATCTCACTGGCAGTAAGAGTATCATCCCTTCGAGGAACATTGTGTGTTCATATAAAACCACCACCTTCAGATCAGTTATGGTTTACTTTCACATCCATGCCTGACATAAATCTCAACCTGGAATCTTCTGTTGGCGATCACAAAATTAGCAATAGTCATATTGCTTTGATCATAATCAGTAAGTTGAAGGTACGCAAATATGATTCTGTCACTTAATGATATTCCTCTTCAATAATTTCCTCCATTTGACAAAAAAATATTGCTTCCTCTATCTCCAAATAAGTCTTCATTTGACTTAAATATGAAGGATAATTTTATTTGTCCTCGGCTTTTCCCTATATGCCACAGGGTGTATCTATGGTAACAAAGTCATGTAATCATAACTAACTTATTATTTGAAGGATGGTATTGATAATTCAAACATAACTTATTCATCAAAAGAGGAAGAAGGGCCACTTAGTTGGGAAGAACCAAATTTAGTGTAGTGGAGTTATAGGGTGTTTTAGAATAATTAATTAATAATAGGAATGAATTTAGTGAGTTTCCTATTCTAGATTATTTCCTGTTTAGGATAGGACTTTTCCATATATAAAGGGGTCTCTTGTACTTCATCAATCAAGTACTCATACAATAATAATATTTTATATCCCTACATGATGATATTATGCTTGTTGGGTGGCGTAGGGTCATAGGATAGTCATTATGTATGTGTCTTTTACTGCTATTTTTGCGGGGAGTTTCTTTCTTTGAGTCAAACCAGTCATTCCAAGTTCTCGATTTATCAACCTTGTGACGAGGCTCACCCTTGTACCAAGGAACTGACCTTTATCCCTTTTCATTTCCATATTGGCAAACAAAAGAAGAGTGGTTGGCATGCATGCACTCTTTATTCATTGCTTAACATATAATTGATCTTTTGGCTGGAAACAACTCATGATAATTGTAGCTAGAGTTATATTTTCTCTATGAATTCTTCACAAGCATAATAATAGAAGCAAAGGAAATTTGTAAGTTGTTGCTACACTAGAAAAGAACGGTTCCAAACTCCAAATGAGCTGAATGAGCTTGTGTCCCTTGAATCCATATACTTTTAAGTCAGTGCAGAATAGTGAATGTAGTAGGGTAAGAAATGTACCTCATGGGTGGTTATCTATAAGTTCTTTGGAGGTACTGTTCTCTTGTAGACTTTCTTGGGACACCATATCCCATAATGCATCGCTGGAATATGGGTCTGCTGGAGTATAGGCTTGCTGAGCCATTGCAAGATGAAAATTAATGGTCGCCTTAGGACAACTACTATGTTAGGCACTGGCCACCCGACTCAAGTGGCCGCCCACTACAAGTGGAGTACACTTGAATTACTGTGAGGGTTATGCAGGGCTCACAAAGTATTAATTTAATAACATTAAACTTGGCATCATTAATTTCCATCTCATCAACTATGGCTCTTATGCAAAGGTGTATGTATACTATCACTGGAGGTAGTGGTACTTGTAACTTTAGTTTTGCAATGGTTTTCATTTTCAAATTAGGGTATATTTCACATTTAAACTAGACTTTGCATCACATGTACAGAGATGTGAGTCAGTGAGTAATGATGCTAGTTTATATGCAGACTGCCATAAAGGAGGCTCTAGTGCATCCAAACTACGAATGTGCATGCATTCCTTTTATGTTGGCAGAGAAGGATGACTGGATCCCAAGAAAAGCTGCTCCATTTGTATGGGTTAACGGAGAAGCTTCTACTGAACAACCCACCCCTCCTCCTATGAATGTCAGCTCTGCAAAACCTAAAACTGAAGTTGGTGGTGTAACCTCCAACGGCAACGCCAATGAACTTCCAGAAAGCAAGCATCAAGTACTGGAGAAGATGGTTGAATCTGTGCAAGAAACACTTGATAGACCTGTTGATCCTCAATTGCCTCGCCCCACCAAATCATTGCTCCAGTCCAAGTCAGTCCAAGAACTAAATGCTCCCTTGCTGGTCAAAGATAAACACCATAAAAGTTGCCGGCTGAGCGGAGAGGAGATTCCAAAATCCGAATCTGAATCTGAATCTGCCCATTTGGGATTGCCAGACCGATCCATGAGTTTCGGGGAGGATGGATCAAAGTCAAAGAGATGGGGGAGGAAAGCAAGGATGTTTGACATTGGGAGGAAAATGGGGGAGAAGTTTGAAGAAAAGAGGCGGAACATTGTTGAGAAGTTGCGAAGCGAGAAGCGAAGTGAAGCAAGTATATAATACTTAAACGATACTAGTCATTGCTTAAATGCTCTAATCCGGAGTAGAAATTCATTTGCAGTGTTTTCATTACAAGATTTATTGAACTGTTTTAGTTTTCAGATTGTAGTGATAATATATAGTCAACTGCTGCTAAAGCTAAAGCTACAGCTACAAACTCAGTTTAATATGTGAATGGCTATAAAATTTGTGCGGGTTTAAACCAGGGTAAAAGACAAATTGATACATCCAAAATATACCGATTCTAATTTTGATACACTCAAGTTTAAATTTGTTATTTTCGCGTATCCGAATTATCATTTTTCTGGTCACTGTTGTGTTTGATTTTTTTCTTGTGAAACACTGAAATGTCCTTCGTTAATATTTAAATTTTATAACTATATTGTTGTACGATATTTATTTATTTTATATTTGAACTCAAAATATTAGTTTAAGCCCGGCATAACTAATTACCTAGACTAGCGCCCGCTAGCTACTACTTTCTAGTGGGATCGATAACTCTGAGACGTAATACTTCCGTTGTTATTTGACGACCGGAGTATTTGCCGTGTTATCGAGAGCAGGAATTTCGCTTAGGAGATTTCCTACCATCATTGGGTACATGAAGCAACATTATCGGAACCATATCAATAAAGTATATCTTTTTCTTTGTTACCTTTTAAAATTAAATCCAAAAAATCGAGAAAGAGAAATGAGAAACCGTTTGGAAAAATTATAGGTATGTGTCTGACGCGCGGGTAGAGGTGAATTTTTTCTGCCAAGAATGACCGAAAAAGCCCTGTCAAGGGCCTACGTGCGAGCGATCAGGACCAAAAATGTCTGGAGACTGGTAGATCTAAGTATAGCCAAACCTGGTGGTTGAAAACGAAGTAGGTACTGTTGGAAACCATATTAATTGAATGAGATAATAGCATGTAAATATAACATTTCAACCATTGAATCTAGATGATTTTTTCATTCAAAGAATGCATATTTTTCTTTCAACCATTCAATGTCTTTGGCATTAAAATGAAGCACCTTTTGGTTGAAAGGTCTCAACCTTTCCAAAAGAGACATTTTACGAACGGATGTGTCTGTTGTGGGGTCAAAAGGTCTCGTTTCGAGACCGTTTAACCACACAATTCAGTGCGTTTTTGTCCCGTAGTGGCCAGTTAAGGCCCGGGAGTACACGTTTATTGCTTTTTGGTGTTTTGAGGTGCGTACGCAGGAATGGAAGGAAAAAGGGTCGAAAACGAGGCACCGAGCAAAAGTCTTGGCGAGTTGACCAAAGGGCCGGACAGAATCCTTTAGCCACGATCGTGCCTCCTTTGGTCACGATCGCCCCCCCCCCCCCCCCCCCCGGAAGATTAAATCCACAATTTATTCCAACTTACAGTGGGCTCCCGCGATTTCAGTCACCCACAGAGAGTCACGATCGTGCCTATGCCAGTCACGATCGTGACTTCCAAGGCACAAAGGCGTGATCCTCTCGAGGCGATTTGAAAATATCTCACCTGCTACGAGTCACGATCGTGCCATCCGAGAGCACGATCGCCCCCATGACCAAGTCACGATCGTGACCCAGACCGAGGCACGATCGTGCCCATACCAGTCACGTTCGTGACCTGCCACGGATTCAGAAAACTATAAAAGGGGTTCACTCATGTTTTGAAGGGGAGGAAGAATAGAAGAGAGAGAAAATGAGACCAAAGCTTTTTCAGCATTTCTTGAAGTGTTCTTGAGCGTTCTTCGTCCTTTCTCGAGTGTTCTTCACCTTTCTCGACACCAAGGCCAACAAGAGTTCCACCGTTCTTCATCAAACTTGAAGAAGCACCTTGCTCGAGCATCCAAGAGCATTTTTACCTGTTTGCTTTATTTCCATTATGTTGTTCATGTGTGTTCTTGTTTCTACCATGATGTTGCTAAACTTTAGCACATTGGTTGAGGGCTAAATCCCTTAGCCATGGGCGCTAGACAATATGAAATATGATTATAAAGTTTGTTGAGATTTGATTTATTGAATGATGAATTTGTTGTGTGGATTGTGGTTTGAATGCATGTGTTGTTTAATTGACGCTTCACAATATGTGTTTGAGGAGTTCTATCCGATACCAAAAGGGAAGGAATAGAACCCGGACCTTGCATCCACCGAGGGTTGTAGGCTCAAGACCGTGTCTTGGCACCTTATAGTAACCTTTAGCTTATAATTGTCGATTGTATGCGATCTCGAGTTATTCTCAATACCGAAAGGGAACGAGGAGACTCGGGATTAGGCTAATCTCAATACCGAAAGGCGAGGTCGGCACTTAAGACATATGCTCAACATACCTTTCATTCAATAGATTTTAATTCTCTTGGACTATTTCACTTGATGATTGTCTAGCACCCTAGGCGTTTTAACCTATCTGTTATCACTATCGCAATTTGTTATCTTTGTCATAATCGCAAACACGTTCATTGATTAATCGTAGACCCCAAATTAATCCCTGTGGACCGACTCGATATCTTACCGGATCTTATAAATTATATTACTTGTGAACCGTGTGCACTTGCACGTGAAAACCATTGTGCGACGTTCTCACGTCACACTTTGGCCCAACAGTGTCTGTTCAAAATGGTGCCAATTCTCCTATTTAAAGGATTGAAATTGTATATGAAAATCATCTTCTTGTCAACATCTTCTCCTCCATAAATACATATCAATTGTTAGTTCGTTAGTCTCCATTATATGCATCACTCGTTAGTGGTGTAAGTCTGTTTTATCTTGGGAGGAAAATGCTCAATAATCCTTCAAGTGCCACATATGGAGCAATATTGTCTTAAGGAAACATCGATCAGCTAGACTCGGACGTTCTTCGCACAATCTATAATCTCTGTCTTCTGCACATCTTGGATACAATTCTTATATTTCACCTAATCTATATACAATAGTATTATTTTTTATTTGCATTCATAGATAGTGGTCTTCAAGTTTAAGACAATATTTTTCTCCAACTTTTTGTTCAATTTAAAACTTTATATATAATTTTTGTTAAATATTCGTTTCTGGAACAGATTGTGTTAACAATAACTAATGATTCTACCCATACTTCAAAATCCACCCAAACTCGGGCATCTTTGAGTATCCAAATCACTCCTCCTGTCAGACCACTGCTTTCTCATCCAACGTTGGCTGTATCTCACGGTGAAAAGCCGGAGAAGTTCAATGGTATGGATTTCAAGCGTTGACAGCCACATATGTTTTTCTAGTTAACTACGCTCGACGTAGACAAATTCCTTACGGAGACTGCTCCTGTTATATGAGAAGATGAATTTGACAAAGATAAACTAATGGCTTTCGATGCATGAAATTTTTTTTGATCATCTATGCAGGAACTATATCCTCAACCGTCTAGAAAATGAATTTTACGGTATATATTGTGTATACAAAACTACAAATGAACTCTGGGCTTTCTTGGAGAAAAAGTACAAAACTGAAAATGCTGGAATGAAGAAATTCATTGTCGGTAGATTTCTCGACTTCAAGATGATAGTCTCCAAGACTGTTATCAGTCAGATTCAGGAGCTACAACTGATCATCCACCACATCCATGATAAGGGGATGTCTCTGAGCGAGTCATTTCAAGTGGTCGCAACAATCGAGAAGTTAACTCCAGGATGGAAGAACTTCAAGAATTACCTGAAGCATAAGCGTAAGGAGATGTCAATTGAAAATCTCATTGTTCGTCTGAGGATAGAAGAGGATAATCGCAAGTCGGAGAAAAATACATATGACAACAATATGGTTGCAAGGGTCAACATTGTTGAGAATGAGGGCTTTCACAAAAGAAAGCGAAATGATGGTGGTCAACTCAAGAAAAACAAGAAGTTTATGGGAAATGGCAACAACTGTGGAATCAAAGGACACAAAGCAGAAGAGCGTCGCAAAGGTAGAAACTTCAAGAACCATAAGAAAACTCATGCACACATCACAATAACTGACAACCTTTCTGGAGCCGTGTCAGAAATGAACCTATGTGCTATGGTTACTGAATGTAACCTAGTTGAAAATAGCAAATAATGGTTCGTAGAACTGGAGCCTTAATTCGTTGCAATATTCCTAAATTACCTAGTTTTGATATCTTAATCTAATCAGATATCTGGGTTGATCTCTGAATATGTTTTTTTTAGGATGAATAGGCTCGGGATCATCTATATCGGGGAGAATGCGCTCGCCATAACTCTTCGTCCTCCTAGTGTTGCAACAGGATTTGTGAGTGTCCTCACCATGATTTTCATTTTCCAATCTTCCTTCCAAAATTGATTGAACTCGAGAGCCTGGTCACTTTGCGTTTGTAAGGTTATAGAATTTCGACTAGATAAACTCATTTGAAATCTACAAATTTGTTGAGTTTTGTTTTGCTCTGTCGACAAAGCCTACCAATTTGTTGGTTCCGCTAGATATTGCGAAGAGGTTGAAGATGAGTGTAATATTATTTTACTGGTTTTCGCAATTTTTTATTTGAAAATACAAATGTGCCATTGACAAATAGTTTTAATCTGTAATTTAACTGATTGTAAAAGAATCATTTCATATTTATTAAATAATTATATCCTTTGAAAATTATATAGTGGGGACATTTCGGATTTTTTACTTACAAATTCTTAAATTTAACGAAATGTACTTTAAGTCAACAAAATATTAGTTGGGGAATTTGTATGAAACACTTTTAAAGTTGAGTATAGCTAACCAAAAATAGTGTATAATTAAATATAGTAATATGTAATTAAACCATTACATAAAAATTATTTGAAAAAATATGAATTAATATAATTAGTTAACTATAATTAAGATAAAATTTATAATAAAATTCAATTAATATATGAAAAAAATGAAATCTACACGTTAACTAAATGTTGTTATTCATTTGAGTAAAATCACGCCACATTTGACCCAATTTCGTTTCAATTGAGGGTGTTTTGTGTCATATATTTTTAATTACGCTTCACATGGTATGTGAGAGCCTTTTAGGAAAACTGAGGGGAAAGCAGAGTGGAAACAAACAAAAAGAGGGTCAAATAATTGAAGTGAGTCGCGGAAGTTGAGTAATAGATGTCATGTATGCCTGCTGCACCATCTCACCCGCCAAAGAGAGGGCACCACCATAGAGAGCCTCTGAAAATTGAGGCGAAGGTCTAGTGGCGGGAGTCTATCTCGTCATTTCAGTCAATACATTATCGAAAGACAGGGCATTACCATAAAGAGTTTTTGGAAATTGAGGCGGACGTCGTGTGGCGGACGTGATGTCAGTCAGTCAACCCATTTTACCTGCCAAAGACAGAACACCTCTAGAGCAAGTTCCTGTAATTTGAGGCAGGCGTCAAGAGGTGGTGGTTTATTCCGCCACTCCTACAAGCAGTTTAGAACTCCCTCCCAAAATTAGTCAAAGAGCGTTGACCTAGAAAGTGGTGGAGGTCGGGGTCCGTCATTCTTTGGCCACTACTTTGTGCGTGTGCCACTTTCTTAAGAGGCGGACGTCACGTCCGCCAGTCCGAGCTTCTAATCTGCCAGTTGACATGCGCCACTCGTTATTAACATTTTCTCTATCCCAATTTTAACCCCTATAACCTTCATTTTTGGGATAATGTAAATAGAAAATTGAAATTTTAGGTCTGATGAATTTAGTAGGGTGGAGAAGGTCGAATCTAAACACCATTTAAGTGTGAGGCAAAAATACAATTTTTGCTTGTATCATTCTATTAAATTTACAAGTAATTGCTATTTTGAATAAAAGAAACCTAATTCTCATCTCCCTTAAATTTAACATCAACATAGTACCAAATTTAACATCAACTTTAACAAGAGTCTCTAAAGCTTCTATGAGAATTCAACATGTATTGACAAAGTATTCAACATGTTCAAGTAATTCATAGTTTTGATGACAAATAAAGTGTGATATTACTCAATAGATTCAAAGGTCAAATTTGGCACGACTTTTTCCACACAACAGAACACGTGAGTTGTAACAGAAAATCATTGGAGAACAGCAAAGAGCAACAACTAACTTAAAAGGCTAAATAACATACATCTCTGGATGAAATGGATAAGTCATGCTACTCAAAATATATTGCCACTAGAAACATTTTAATAATCACTTACTAACACTCGACCTTTAATCAAAAAATTGAATTTAATTGCAACTTTATACATCACTAGTTTATATCATAATTTGAAGTAAATTCACTTTTTCACGAAAAGAAAAATAGAACAAACAAGCAAACAAAACAGAGCACATAAAGTGAAAATTTTGGTATTATCTCTTTTTATTATTACTAGAATAGCAAAGTAAAACAAACATAAGAGTGAATTGAGAAGAGTGCATGCAATGTGAGAGAAGTGATTTGAAGAGGTCTAGTTGTCATCGGGGAAGGTGATCGGCATGTCGCTGGCGGTGGCAAGTCGTGACCGCGAATTAGGTGATCTCGGTGGGCCATGGCGGAGTAATACCGAACGATTTCCTCCTCTCAAAGATCATGAGTGGGAATTTAATTTTTCTAAAGGTAATTTCGCTATTTCAAAAAAAAGTCTCATACATACTGTTAAACTTAATACAATAACAGAATACTTAAGGGGTTAAGAAACCAATTTTTTATTTATTAAATGAATGCATATGTAAACAATTTTCAGTTAAGATGGTGTACGTGCATGTGTCGTTTTCCCTAAATATATATAAAGAATTTACTCATGTGAAAATCACTATTATAGTTCAAATTAAGAACTCATATGAACCGAGAGATTAACAAAATAAAGACAAACTAAACTCTTGTTCTATGTAAATTTATATTGGCGAAATTGAATTGAATTAAATATATTTATCACTAATGATGTATTTTAGTCTCACACTTTTATTTTATCAATCTAACGGTTGAGACAAATTCCTAGTCTATACTATAAGAAGTGAGTTCCACACGCACGCATACACAAATACACGAAATTTTCAAATTCATTTGTTTATTCTCTCAGTGTATTATGAAGAACAAAAACAATATCAATAATGCTATTGTCTACGCTATTCTATCGTGATATTAGAGACAAGTTTAACTATCATTGGTTAAAGCTTTTGCATCGTTGAGTTCTACCACTCGTTAACTTATGGTTATAACGGTGGTTTATGACCTTACTGATTTTAATTTATATCCACAGAAAATTTTATTCATTCTTTATGTTCGTTTTATCGTCATTGCCATGAAATTCTTCTTTGTGACGTAGTTTTTGTTTCCACCGTAAATAGCATGTGATGTTTGCATTGTCAAAAAAATGTGACTATAGCACGTCGAGAGCATGTAACGTAATTTTCTTTTCACCGTCGAGAGCATGTGACGTTCACATTGCATAGAGTATATGACATAGTTTCTGTTTCAATCGTTAAGATCATATGACATTTGCGATTTCTAGAGTATGGGACATAGGACTTTCTTGAGCATGTGTTGTTGGATGACACGAAAAATGCATTAGTCGTCAAGTAATAATAAGACTTGATGGGGTGGAATCTCTCGCAACATAAAGTCGCTCTTTATAACACGACAAGTGCACAAGTTGTCAAGTAATAACGAGACTATTGTGTCCCAAGGTCTATCTGGTGTACGAACACAAGCAAAGTAAGGTCATAGTTTGGGCATGGCCGGTAAATAAATGGTAGGGGTGAAACAAAATCAAGTCAGTCATGCAAAAAATGAAATCGTCACAAATCAATTTAAGCAAGCAGAAAACAAGTTTTTGAACAACTCATGCATTTTTGTGAGATTACCCCAAAACAAATTATCACCCAGTTTTGTTCAAAATTTAAAAATATGTATATTTAAATGAGCAATATGACAACATAAATGTATGTTTATGAAATTATCCTTTCATATTATCATTAAAAAGGAAAATATCAGATAACTCCCCTTTATGTATACGCCATTTTGACTTAGCCCCACTATTTTACTTCCCCTTAAGTTTCAAAATTTGCACTCCACCTACTTCCATTAAATTTTTCTGAAAATTATAATAATATTTTGGGAAATGACGAAAATACACCAGTACCAAAAATTATTATAAATAAAAATTATTTTGAACTTACTCTTTTCAATTTTTTTATAAAAATAAAGAATACACAATGTTTTTAGTATTACAATTTTAATATATATATATATAATGATGTTTAACAATATTTTTTAAAAATATTTATAAGAACTTTTTCTAATGTATTTTTTCAATACTAACATTTTTTTTATATTCTTTACTTTTCAAAAAAAAAAATCGAAATCGAAATTGTTTTTGTTTATTTTATTTTTTTAATATAGTGGTATTTTTTTCATTTCACATAAAGTTAACCGAATATTTTAAAAAATAGTTAGTGGAAAAGTTTGACGACTTACAGAGGCTTAGAATTGAAAACACATTTATAGTTAAAGAGAGTTAAGTGAATATGATGTATTCTTAAAAGAAGGTATGTGACATTTTTCCTCATCAAAATATTAACTTATTAAGTAATTATTTTTGGTATAAGTAATTTATAGAATAATTGGAGTATAATATAAATTTAGATTTTTTTGTTTATTCCTATCCACCCATTATTGGCCAAGGCCGCGCCCTACACCCAAGTCTGAATCTCCCAGCCCGGACCTTCAACCCAAACGCCCCATAATGCTCTGCCGGGCATTGAACGCTGGCACACATCAAGAGAACGAACTCACGTAGCCACTCGGCCAACTAGCAGGATCGCTTTGAGTTGAAAATATGCCATTTTAGTGTAAAATGTATACCAAAAATAGTATTGTGAGTTAAAGTTGGTCGTGTGACATAGTGATAGTTGACTACACCCAACTATGTCGCGTTTCAAATTTAATACTCCAACTTCCAAAATTTCATTTCGGGTACCCCAAGTTTCAATAAGCGACACTTAGCCCAACGTCTGTTAAATCTAGCTGAATTGGTCTGTTAAAAAGTCTAAAATGTTCTCAACAGTTTTGTTCTGTTAAACCGGTATGATTGGTTCAATTGATATGATTATGAAATTACTATTTTACCCTTAATTGAACAAATTGTTTTAGAGCAAAATTGATTTTTCAATTACATAAATAAAATAATTCTGTAAAATTACAAAATTGCCCTAATCTCTAACCCCTTTCTCTCTCTCTTTTGTCGCCTTCTTCAGCTCCACTGGCCACCATCGTCCTCCAGCAGCCACCGTCGCGACTCCTGCCGCCTCTGCCCCGTCTCCAGCCGCAAGTCTGGGTGTGTGTGGTATGCCGCTGACCCAGCAGCTTGGCGACTAGGCCCTTGGACGACCCTTTCAAGTGAGCTCGACGACGAACCAGTGGACGACGAGGAGGTTTCGAGCTCGGCCACGGTGGTAGTCCCCAGTCGCGGTCCCCACTGGCCTCCACTGTCGATTTCAAATCATCGATTCAAGAAAAAACGCCAAATCACCGAACAAGACCCAATCAATCCGGAGGTGAACAGATCCTCCACCCCCAATTCAGGAACCGAGCCCTAATTGAGCCCCAAAATCGAAGACCCACAACGGAGATCAAGCAATGGTCTAAGACACATAATTCGGAGGTGAAAATGTGAGGGGGAGGGATCTGAAGGCAGGGGCGCATTTGGATTTGGTGGAGTCGTTCAGGCTGTCGATGAGACGGGGAGCAACCAGAGACGGGACGTTGGCGGAGACGGGGAGCAGCCGGAGACGGGGCGCTGGCGGCTGGAGTCGCGGCCGGAGTCGCGATGGTGGCGGCCAGTGGGACGAGGAAGACGAAGAGCACCAATGGCTCTTTTTGAAAATTAGAATGACACTTGAGTCTTTTCAATTAAAACTTTATTTTTTTAATTAATTATTATTTTTGTGATTGAAAAGTCAATTTTTCTATTAAACAATTTGTTAAATTAGTTGTTCAATTATGGGTAAAATAGTCATTTCATAATCATATCAATTGAACCAATCAGACCAGTTTAACAGACCAAAACTATTGAAAGCATTTTAGACTTTTTAACAGACCAATTCAGTTAGATTTAACAGACGTTGGGCTAAGTGTCGCTTATTAAAACTTAAAGTACCCGAAATAAAATTTTGAAAGTTGAGATATTAACTTTGAAACATAACATAATTGGGTGTAGTCAACCGTCATTGCTCATGTGAGATGTATAGTATTGAGGAATTAAAGTGTGCGTGACTGCTAGAGTTACTAGTTCAAGTAGGGATGATTTTCCATATCATGTACTTGAGTGTAACATTTGACCGTCTGCTTCTGAAATATTTGTTTCAAATTCTACATACAAAAGGAAATTGAAACTGTACACACATGTTGGGTTTGACTACGACGAGAAAATTGTTCATAGCCACTAGTTTGCAAGTTTTGAAGCAGTCACTTACCATCCGATTAAACTCAGTTAGTTGCATCCAATTGCTATTTTTAAGAATAATTATAACAAAAAGTGACTTCAATAAAATTAAGCATATGACATTTTCACTTTAATACACTTGACCATTATTTCAAATATTTAAAAAATTTACTTTAAAAACTCCATCTAATTCGGTTAGATTTTTCATAAATCAGAAAAAAAAAATGTACTTCAATCATAACCCTATTTAATGTTTTATTATTAGTTATAAATAAAATTAATTAAAGTTTTGAAATTAAAAATATATATTGTAGTATTCAAAAAGTAACAATTTTGAATAATATTAAGACACCACATAAACAAATTAAATAAATCACGACACACATTGCATTAAACGAAACGTACAAACTGAAACTTGAACTCTAGTCTTAAGATTTGAGAGGGTAATCCCCTAACCAATGGGGCATTTCAAATGTTATTGTTTAGACTTCAATTTCCAATGAATTAACATTGAATAGCAAAATCATTGGAAAGTATTGTGGTCTTGTGATCTACCGGTGAACTAAATTCCAGAAAAAGATTAATACACTGTCAAACTGAATTATAAATATAAATACACAAAGGCCTATATAATAAATGAAAATGAACCAAAAACAAGCATATAGTTTTCATATGCATCGAACAATCAAGGATTTACCAATCCCGATTTCCCGTCACGACAAAACATTTATGAAATGACAACATAAATTATGGGAAAAATTCAAGATGACCCCCTTAATATACACGATTCTCACATGAACCCCTTTAAGTAAAAAATCAATCTGAAAGGTGTCCTAAGTATTAAAAAATCTCACTTCACCCTTTTCTGTTAACTTTTTTAAAAAAATTTTGTTAATTTTTTGTGAAATGACAAAAAATACCCTTGTATCTGAAAAATTAAAATGAATAAAAAATGATTTTGAACTTCTTTTTTTCTATTTTTTTACAAAAACAAAGAATAAAAAAATATTTAGTATTAATTTTTTAAAAAAAATTATTTATAATAATAAAAAAGGGATGTTTAAAAAGAAAATTTTTGTTTTAAAATTTTCTTTATAAAAAAGAACTTTTCAAAAATTATTTTTATTACTAACATAATTTTATTCTTTATTTTATACAACGAGAAAATTAGAAAAAATTTCAAAATCATTTTTACTTGTTTATTTTAATTTTTCAAATACAATGGTATTTTCGTCATTTTACAAAAACTTAACATAATTTTTTTAAAAGTTAAAAGGAAAAAAATAAAATGAGACTTTTTGATACTTAGGGCACCTCTTAAATTGATTTTATACTTAAGGGGGTTAATGTGAGTCTCACATATAGTTAGGGGTTATGTGAAATTTTCCTTAAATTATAAAAACAAAACAATAATTAAAATAACAAGTTGGAGCGAGTTTTCACTCACTTAAGTGAGTAGTAGTTGAAGATAATTAATGATTTGGTTGTAGAATGGGGTATATATATAGTCGTGATTGTTGGGGTTTGATTGGTTAAAAGTCTCGTTTGTTGGAAACTCACATTGAAAGAATTGAAAAGATTTTTTGGATTTAAATTGTTTTGCTCTTCTTTTTGGTTTGTGTGGGTATAATAATGGGTAACCTGAGACTTGGGCCAAACCCACACGCGCGCCGCCGCCGCCGTCCGTCCGTCCGGCTCGGGCACGGGCACGGCTCGGCTTTGGGCTTTGGTAGAGTACTGAGGGGTGTCTTCCCATTTGACACACAAAATTTGTTGCCAAAATTATTTTCGAACTGTTTTTCCGATTTTCTTCCTTCGTTTTTCTTCGATTGCACAATCAGACGGTCTTCAGACTGTTGTTTGTTCAATCGGTAGAAATTTTTTGGTAAGATTTGTTTTCTCTCCTGGTGAAAGTCTACATTGTTCCAGCCTCAGCTGTGCGAGTGGGCTCACATCTGAGGGACAACCGTGTTAACCTCGGAAGCAACCGGATTTGATCACCACCACGGTCCACCCGGAATATTGCTTTTAAGTCAGTGGCCTCCTTACCACGGCGCGGTTCTTATTTATTCTTATTCGTCTGCTCAGTATCAAATATCGACAACAAAAGAATTTGGATGCGGTGTTGCGTGCCACGTCATTCCGGGTATCTTATTCCAACAGTGATCAGATACATGATTAGGGCACTCATCATATTTGATATGAGGGATTAAATATGAATTATGGATGGCTTACAAGGAGTAGCACTCTGATGAAAAAGGAGATTAGCTAGCTAGTGACATAACACGTCAAACACACTCTTATGGAGAAACAAAACACCAAAGAAAAAGAAGGATAATTATGCATAATAGCCGGTTGGCCACTAAAACAACTCCCACACTTAGAGGAATCATAATCATCATCATCACATTGTTTAGTCTCTTACAGCCAATCCAATGCCTTCCCACAAACATTATTTAGGCTTCTGTTGATCTATCTTTTGGTTTGGCTTCTCTACTCGATGCTGCTCAAAGGGCTGTTTGTGGTGCACTACACCTCACTTATTATCAGCCTACTTTCTACACCATTTGTCACTGCCTTGTGTTCCTGTTTGTTTTATTACAAAATTTACTTGCGTCTACAACCCAACCACCTCAACTGTTTGGTAAAGTTCAGCATTTCATCTTTCCAACTAAGAAGCTCACTAAGTTTAATTTAGTGCTCAAACTACTGCATTTTATAAAATTAATTGTTCGATATCTGGTTGATGTGTACCTGTTTGGGATAGATAGGGATTGGGAAAACAGATTTTTCTCTGGGCTCTGTTTATTCTATGAATTATTGTTTGGAATCCAGCTGCACTATGAGTGGCATATTCTCAATCAGTATATATATAGATACCTTTAATTTGACGTATGTCTCGTCATAAGAAAGTTTGACATATGCAATGGTGTGTAGAAAGCCTGACATAGTTCATGTAGTTGGTGCTGTGAGTCACTTTCAAGTCAAATCTGGTTAGTGAGCATGGGGATGCAGTCAATGGATTATGAGATATAGGGATGTAAACGAGCCGCTCGAGCTCGGCTTATTAAATATTCGGTTCGAGCTCGAGCCAAATTCGAGCTCAATATTGGGCTCGTTTGATAAACGAGCCAAGCTCGAGCCTAACATTGGAAGACTCGATAGTCTCGCGAACCGGCTCGTTTAGTATTTAATTAACTATATTTATATTTATATTAATATATATCTAAAATTTTAATAAATATTTATATTACAATTAAACAAGCCGAATCATGTCGAACCAATCTACAGTTGGCTCATTTATTAATTAATTATTTAATTTTTAATGAATATTTGTATTCATGACATTTAAACGAACCGAGTCAAGATGAGCTTGAGCTCGAACTTGTCTATTTTATTTCGAGCCGAACTCGAGTTTAGTTACATAAGCTCGTTCGAGCCTGAGCCGAGCTGAGCCGAATAGTTTCTTCGCGAGTCGAGCCGAGCCCTGCCAAAATGAGACTCGGTTCGGCTCGTATACATCCCTAACGAGATAGCTTCAACGTAACTCTAGTTACATACTCACTTTTGGAAATGGAGAACCAAGTATAGTTGACTAATCTAATTCAAATATGGCAAAATATGTTGATAGCAGAAAATGCAACTCAGTTTATTTGATGACATTTGCAGGTGAAGCAATTTGAATACATTGCAACAACAAAAAGATGGAAAGAGTTGTTGTGTATGAAGAGATTCAAGAGGAACTCGATTTCAAGTAGCAGTGCTATGTGGTTTATCGTGATAACCAAAGCGTGATTCACTCGATTAAGAATTCTACGTTTGAAGTCGAAATATATTGATGTGTGATATTATTGGCTAAGAGATGCACTTAAAGCAAAGTTATTTAAGATTAAAAAATTCTATATGAATGATAATGGTTTTGATATATTCTCAAAAGAATTACCAAGATAGAAGCTTGATATTTTTCGTAAGGTCTTCGGGACGGCGATGCCCTCCACTTAGTTGAATAAATGAGAGATTTGTTAGGCCTTTGTCCAATAAGTGGAGACCCAAAACCCATATGGTTAGTAGCATAAATGGAGAAGAAACCCTTATTGTTCTCATATAAAAAATAATTCAATAAAGAGTAGAAGGTAAGAAGAAAAGGGCCTAAATACAAGTGAAAGGCGAAAAAAGGTCGCCTTTTAATTGTTCAAGTAAATGTGTTTCCGGCTTTGCCGGGTCGAACTCTCGAGGATCGACTTGTGGGTATTTAGGTGATCTAGTAGATGGTTCGGCGTGTTGTAAAAAGTATTTAAAATTACTCAATTTTTAGTTGTTGGATTTTCGATTTTAGTGACGAATTGTAATGTAAAAAGATCTTCGAACACAAGAGTCACACTCACAAGAAATCTTAACACACAAAAATCACAAAGTTTTCCTTAAGTAAACTAGCCACCACGGGTGCTAGACCGACGACAATGAAACAATTCAAGCGAATAAGCATGCAAAAGCAATTGTGAGCGATCTAAGTCTTAAATGCTTAGCCCCTCGGGTAAGCTTTTCCTAACGTCAACTACCCTCTCGGGATGTTACATTGACGTTAGGAAGCATTAAGCGCAATTATTTTCGAATCGAAGTGAGAAGCTAGGCTTCTTCACTTTGAGTCTACTTATGGCTCTACTCGACCTTCCTCTCGGACAAGTCTCAAGTTAACTATCATGCATCCAAATTATCACACATACAAACATTTAGGTACACTCAAGTGCAAGACTAAAATTTATATTATCACAAGTTCTCATCCATAATAACACAACTCATCATCAAACATTCAAATAAGTAGCTCACACACATATGTTCAAACATGAATATTTACTCAATCTTGAAAAGTTCAATCTTCATACAATGGTCTAGCACCCATGGTTGTAAGTGTTTAGCCTA
Organism: Geranium rotundifolium; assembly: GCA_963920655.1. Taxonomy (NCBI): domain Eukaryota; kingdom Viridiplantae; phylum Streptophyta; class Magnoliopsida; order Geraniales; family Geraniaceae; genus Geranium; species Geranium rotundifolium. Next base: position 28,955,769 of record OY987316.1, on the reverse strand, counting down.
CAACCATGTTGCTAAGAATGAAATGCAAGGAAACACAAACACAAGAAGCTAAGGAAAAGAGAAAGAGCAAACTATAGCCAATGTTGGGCTTGAGATCTTCTAAGTGTAATCTTGTTGCTCTTCTTGATGAATCTCCTTGCTCCAATGCTTGGTTTTTGTGGAAGTGGAGTGTTGGACTTCTTCAATGGAATAGTGTTCTTGAAGAAGAGTTGGTGGCAAGATAGGGAGAGAGGATGAAAAGTCTTTTGTGTTGTCTTCAAAAAAGGTCTAGCTAAGTCAACCTAGCTCTTGACTATTTATAAAAACGCTGAATTTGCATGTGTCACAATCTTCCCATCAGGCATCACGATCGTGACATCGTTTGAAATTTTCAGACCCGTTGCGCTTGTTGTCACGATCGTTGCTGCTCTTCATGTTGGCTTGGTCACGATCGCTCCTAAAGTTGTCGCGATCGTCATTGTTCGTGATGGCCTTGTCACGATCGCTCCTAAAGGTGTCACGATCGTGACTCAAGCTCTTATCTTATTCTTGTCACGAAGCTGTCACGATCGTGGCAGGTCCGTGACAGCCCGATTTTGCCTTTGTCACGATGAATCGCCACGATCGTGACAAAACCCCTGTCGTCCCAATTTTGCAGTGTCACAATCGTGACGATGATAGTCACGATTGTGACACCTTCATTTCTTCTTTTCCTCAATTTATTGAGCCGCAAGCTACCTCCTCTTTTTGCTTCGGTTTTGCCCCCAACACCTTCCAAAGTTGTCCCTGCACACAATTCTAGCCCACGGTAGATCTCTGCACTAAATGGCTCTAAAATGACCGAAACGAGGGGAAAACGTGCTAAGATGAGGTATATTTGGGCCCGGAAAGGAGCATAAATGTCCCACATCAAACCACCCCACACTTAACAAATTTTCGTCCCCGAAAAGAAAAACAAAGAAAAATAAGCGCAGTTCTGCCGAGTTAGGTACCCCGTGATCATCTCACGTGGGGGAAGGGGGGCTCGGCTTCTCCCGAGGGTTTCAAGTCCAACACCCTCAACTAGAAACAACTAAAAAAACGCAATTAACAAAAGTGTTGACAACTTGCTTGATTCCTAGGTTCACTCGAGCACTTACAATGGCAAATAGTCTCAGAACAACCAACATGGGAACAAAATTGTACATGACAAGGCATATAAGCTAGTGAAGGCAAATGACAAACAAGACATAGGAAATGCATGCTTACTAATTTTGAACCAATCATTTATGCATATATCACACATCATATCCCTTCTTGCATCACTTCAAATCCCTTTCCCCTCGTGGGTTGGTGTTCATAGGCTAGTGACTAAACTGGATCCCCTTGATCACATGGTTGGAGACATGAGGACTTAAGACCAAATGCGTAGGGCTTTTGTGGCTTGTAATGTAGGCTTGGGTTCGGGTGGTAAGTTTAGTAGATCAAAACGGTGTATCTTGTGGTGCACTACCACAAAGTTGCCTCGTTCCTCACTAATCCCCATTACATCAATTCTCTCTCCGAACTTGTTCTTCTCCTAAGATGTCATACCACTCAACTCACTCTTTTCCTTTCCCTTTTTTATCCAAAATTGTGGCTCTGATTTGTAAAAATGTCTAACACTTGCAAATTTTCACTTTCAAACCCGAAAATTTAAAAAAAAAAATTAAAATATATATATCATTTGAAATTTTTTTTTTTAAAATTTTTTTATCAGATAAATAATAAAATACTGATTTCAAAATTATTTTTTTCAAAAAAAAATTTAATATAAAAAACCACTTTTAACAACGTTTTTTTATTTTTAATAGTTTTTAAGAAATTTTTTTTTATAAAAAAAGTAATATTTAAATCTATTTTTTATTATTTATTCCATAAAAAATTAAAAAATATATAAGTTAAACAAATGATTTTCTTTTTATTTTTTTAATATAAGGGTATTTTAGTCATTTAATAAAATTTGAAACTGAAATATTTAAATGACTAAAATACCCTTGTATTTAAAAAATTAAATAAAAATCATTTCTTTAACTTATTTTTCTTAAAAAAATTTATGGAAAAATTAATAAAAAAACTTATTTGAATATTATTTTTAAAAAATTATTTAAAATAAAAAAACGTTGTTAAAAGTGGTTTTTTATTTTTAATATTTTTTTGAAAAACCTATTTTTTTTTAAAAATAATAATTTTGAAATCACTGTTTACTATTCATCTGATAAAAAATAATTTTTTAAAACATAAATTCAAAAGATATCTATTTTTAAAATTTTTGAATTTTTTAATATAGGGGAATTATGGACTTTTTACATTAAACTTAACTTTGTGATAGACGGTGCAACTAAATAAAACTTTACGGCGATGACATGCAACTAAAAAAGTAGACGGTGGTGACATACAAAAGTTGCATAATACAGGTAGTGACCTGCAATTTCTTATTATATTTATTAGTTTGTTTGATTTTCTCTACTTTATAGATTCCTATAAAATTAGTTTCTCTACTTGATAGATTCCTCTAAGATTTTGCACGGATGAAAAAGAATTTTTTTATTCCACTGCATCTACTTATTCAACTAACACCACTATAGATAATCATTTTCAAATATTTTTGAAGACATTGATAAGAAAATTGAAATCGAATGTCACCAGATACCCTTCTCCATTTGAACAGACAAATATAAAGAACAGTAGACGAAATATTTTCCATCAGATATGAATACTCTTATTCTCGATGAAGAAGGATCTAGCTTTAACTTTAGCTAATAGTGAGGGTTGCGCTCTATCTAGGATGTATTGTGAATGAAGAATGTTGCAGTGATACCGATTTGTCAGAGAGGAAAGATAGGGAGTGAGGGTCATGAGTATGTTGGTTTCTGATTGAGATTGAGGATGAGAATGAGAATGAGAAGTTTTAAAAGGGGTTTGAGGGAGGGACAGTTAATGTCAATGTGTATGAGGAAGAGAAGGAATTGGATGTGTTAAAATGCCAATAAGTGCGATTATTGTTGACCAAGAGAAAGATATTGTTCAATTTTAATTATGTTTAATGATATTTATGGAAGAGAGATAAAAATATGTACATATTTTAGAAAAATCTGATGTGATTATTGTGTAATATTCTAAATTTTTTTATTAATTTTCAATCAGTTTTTAGTTAATTTTTGAAAAGCCAGCTCCGTTAATTAGGTCAAACTTTTTTAGAACACTACTAACACTATTATAATAAAACCACATGCGAGTCACTTTATTCCTAATTGAAAATAGTAATATATTCCTCAAATTTGCCTCACTCTCTCCTATCGTATATATCAGTACCTCCATTTTTTGTATGTAAGGTAACTATAATTAATTTATTATTTTGAACGAACACATAAACTAGGTACAACCAATATTTTAAAACACGTTAAGGCCTCGTTGAGCAGAGAATGCCTTCTGAGGATCAAGTAAGTAATTGTGGATCAATTAAAAAATAAATTTAATTTAATAATTATTTGGAAATGACAGAGAGTTAGTCGGGAATTTATCGAGAACTAATCAAACATGTCATGAATTTTTAAAATGTTGAGCAAAGCTTAATCTCTATTTTAACCTAACAATACAAAAACAACAAATTTCTAATAACATTGAATTTTAGTACAAGCATATTCTCAAATCATTAATCAACTAAACTAATTATTTTGGTACATGCTAGTAATGTAAGATGTCTTCAATTATTGCCGATCAAAAAACTAAATTAGTTATCATCATTCGCCAACATAAGAAAAATATCATTACTTTCTCAATCATGTGTGTACTAATACTATCATACCAATGAAATGAAATGAAATGAGATTGATAGTTTTATTTTAATTTATGGAGTGCTGTGCTGATAGTATGAAGAAGCATACTTTTATATTTTATAATACTGAGTGAATAATAATATGTTGAAATAATTGAAAAACTAATGAGGCTATAAATAACATGTCCTTTGTGTGACCGAAGGAGAAGAAAGAAAGAAGCAATTAAATTAGTGAAGTAGCTAGCTAGCTTGGTACGTAGTACGCATCAATGGAGGCGGAGACGAAAAACCATGAAGAAGAGACAGAGACAGTGGTAGAGTTGAGCGTGGACGAGGTACTTGAAAGGCACGTGGGATCGTTCGGCGTGGCGCAGGCTGTGCAGGTACTGTTGGTGTCCTTGGCTTGGATCTTTGATTCCCAAAACACTCTTGTGACCATCTTCACTGACGCCCAGCCACCGTCCTGGCGGTGCGTGTCGGGGTCCCCCATTCCCTCTGCCCTGTGCACGGGCCCTGCCTCCGCGAGGGGGGCCTCTTCTGTGTGCAGCCTCCCTCGCGGGGCGTGGGAATGGGTTGGCGGGCACAAGGCCTCCATCATCGCTGAGTGGGGCCTTGTGTGCGACCATAAGTTCCTGGCGGCCATTCCGGCCTCCCTCTTCTTCCTGGGGTCCCTCCTGGGATCCGCCATGTACGGGAAGCTGGCGGACTCGATACTGGGGAGAAAGAAGACGGTTGTGGTGTCGTGCGTGCTGTGCTCGGTGACGGCGCTGGCCACGTCCTTCTCCCCCAACATTTGGACGTACGCGGCGCTGCGGTTCGCCAACGGGTTCTCGCGGTCGGGCATTGGGATCTGCTGCCTGGTGCTGTCGACGGAGGCGGTGGGGCGCAAGTGGCGGGGGCAGGTGGGGCAGTACGGCTTCTTCTTCTTCACCCTCGGCTTCCTCTCCCTCCCCCTCCTGGCCTACCCGACCCGCTCCAACTGGCGCTCCCTCTACCGCATCATCGCCGCCCTCCCCCTCGCCTACACCGCCCTCCTCATCCCCCTCGTCTCCGAGTCCCCCCGCTGGCTCCTCCTCAAGGGCCGCGACCTCGACGCCCTCCGCGTCCTCAATAACCTCGCCAGGATCAACGGCAGGCGACTACCCGCCAACCTCAAGCTATCCAATCCCTCCTCTTCCTCCAACAACACCAATGAGAAGCTCTGGACCACCAAGTGGGCCGCCAAGAGGATGATCCTGGTGATGATAGCCGGGTTCGGGGTCGGGTTTGTCTACTACGGCATACAGTTAAATGCGGAGAACCTCAATTTCAACCTCTACCTGTCGGTGGCGCTCAATGCGCTCATGGAGATCCCGGCGGTGTTCATAGGGAGCGTGATGCTGAGCTACATGAAGAGGCGGGTGATCTTCTCCGTGTCGGCGGGGGTGGCGGGAGCTGCCAGCATGCTCTGCATCATCTTCTCCAAGTCGGGTGGGGGGAGCTGGGCCCAGCTCACCATCGAGGCCATGGGCTTCATGGCTGCCTCCACCGCATTTGACGTGCTCTACATCTACTGCGTGGAGCTGTTTCCGACTAACGTCAGGAACTTTGCGGTGTCGCAGCTGAGGCAGGCGCTGATGCTGGGGGCGTCGCTGGCGCCGCTGCTGGTGGTGCTGGGGAGGATGAGTCCTGCACTCTCCTTCCTTGTCTTTGGGGTACTGTCCGTCTGCAGTGGAGTTCTGAGCCTATGGCTTCCGGAGACCAAGAATGCTCCGCTGTACGAGACGCTTAAACAGCAGGAGGCGGAGGAGAAAGGGAGCTCTCTAACACCTGATTCAACTCTAGAGCTCGGGAATGCCAAGTAAGGCAATGGATATCAATAATAAACTTGCACTTGTGTAATTCCATTAAGCTTCTTGTTGTTTGCAATTGAACTTTGTGTGTAAATCTTCTTCATTTATATATGGATTGGATTTGGGAAAACTTAAAACCAATTAATCAACAACAATTGAGTACAAAATTTATATACGAATGAAATGTCATCTTGTTTACTAAAAAACATGTCCTCTGGTCACTAATATCCGCATGCTCAACACTTGTTTCTGATTTCAAGCTACAAAGATGACAACATGAGCTGTTAGATTAGATAATCCAAAATTGCTTCATAGTGTAACGTACCTATCAATGACATCAACGTAAAAGTAGATGCTTATTCACACCTTCAATTCAAGTGTATATCATCGTAGGCTAGGCTGTGAAAACAAACCAATAACACTCGAGGGCATCTTCTTTTTTTTATGACTGGAAAAAAAATAACTGATAGGTAAATGACTGGAAGAAAATAAAAGCATGCCTGAGCAGACGGTAAATACAACACAAGAAAACGGAGAAAAATAAAATAAATGACCCTACGAGAACCGGCTCAATCGGAGAATGAATAGGTTCAAATCAGCAACTAGTGGTCCATCCAGTCCAATTTCAAAATTGAATTGAGAGCTGAAGCGTCACAATGACGCCAAACCTGTGTAGAATCCCAGGGCGAGCTCCTCGCAGGCGACAACGATCAACAGCCCTGCGGCCACGTGGGAGGTCATACCTCCTCGCCGACGACGGAGAAGCGCCTTCCGTATCTGGCATCACTGTCGGAGCCAACTCTTGTCCGCCCTTCCTCTCAGCGCTGCACCTGCAACCACTCCACCCGGGCTTCGATCCGAGCTGCTCTCCTCCACCACACCAGTTGTCGTCCACCACCACATCGGCGGAGATTGGTCGCGAAGGGGAGGTCGTCAGAGAAAGGACTAGATCTGGGAAAACCATTTCTAACTCCAGAGCTCGAGCCCTCGTCGGTTCGTGTCCTGTCACACAGAAGCTAGAGGTGCGACCTCTGACCCTCACCTATCACTGCTCCCTTCAGCCCTCTGGTCGGAGTTGGAGGTGCGATAGAGCAGCTCCTCCCGATATACCCTTCGGCCTAGCAAGGGCCACACCCAGCCACTCCCTGGCCACCTCGGTTCGGGCCTCCTGCCAGAGCAGGAGGTGCGACATCAACCGCCACTACTCCGATCAAGACCGATGGAGCAGGCCCACCAACCTCCTCCGCTTGTGCCGTAAAACAAGCCATCATCGTGAGAGCTCACCAATCCACCACAAAACCGACTCGGTAGTTAAGGATAGGCCGCCGAAGAGCATCGCCACAGACCGACAGCTCCTCCGGCGGCCGGCCAAAAGAAGAAGATGAAGAAAGGGAGCTTTTTAGAGAGAAAGAGTTAAAAGAGAAAAGAGGCTCTCGTGGATTTTGTTTATCCATCAGATTGGAGTTGATATGCCAAATAATATATTGGAGCGACAAATATAACAACACTCAAGGGTGCAACAGAAAAATCAAATCTTGTTTTTGATGCTTGAAAAAATAAACAATTGAGAACAATGTAAAACAGAGGGTATTACGATTTCATAAGCTTGTCAACCACATTATAGCATCGTGTTTTTCACCAGTACCGTACTACAAGTCTACAACTATCAACCAAATGACGCCTTATACAGAGCAAAGTTTCGCTGCCTCAGGTCACAATATTTGCACACCACTCCCCCAAATATTTAGTCATTTCGTATAGCTGCAAGAAATCAATGCCCAGACTAATTAATGACAAAACAAAAAACTTCTATTAGAACTAAACATACATAATTATACATTGAGTGGAGAATGCTACAATTAATCCTCAAGTATTCATTTTGTCTCAATTTAATCTTCAAGTTTTGCCATGTTCCTAATTGATCCCTCAAATATCCAAATTGTTTCAATTAAGTCATGAACGATGTTTTGTTCCAATTTAAATGGTGCAAGGTTCAAGGACAATCTCATGACAGTGAATAAACAAAAGTTCAGCAGTAACTTTTACATTGAAGATGACTAGTAGAAAAACTGAGATCCCTTACATCTAAGAAAGGAAATCACACTTGGTATGGTGTCTACAGATTGGTTACACGACCTTCTGATCAAGGCATTAAGTGGTGGTTAATATATGGATGATTGCAGAAAATAATCAGCACAAAGTCTCTGGGTACAAAAATTAATCCATTGTGCCTATACGTTAGAAGGCAGTTTCATACTTCAATGCAAATCCAGTGGAGCAAGGAGCTAGGTAGATCAAGGCATGGGAAATCATAACATATCTAAGCAGTTGTAACTTAAGGCGTGGGATAAGGATGAATCGACTTAATATGTATTCTACCATGTCTCTATCATTTCTTCCACACCCTTATTTGATCTAAGTAGAAAAAAGTTGGGGTTAGAATTTTATGGGTATGATATAATTGGCATAGACAATGAGCCTTCGCATCTCTAAAATTTAGTTAATTTGTTTAATTTGCATCTTTATCACACATATTCTGGTTGGTAATCATTAGCAAAATAGGGTGCACGGCTCCACTGCCTCATAAGTGAATTTGCACAAGTTCATACTTTGGATTCTCATTTATTCTAAAGATTGTAAATTGGTTTGTTTCTCTGAATTTCAATGAAGCATATAAATGCCACCGTGGTGCAATTAATGTGACTATAACTTACACTAAGAAAGCTATATTATTATTTTACTAACAATTTGTGGGCTTTAATCTAGTTTTACATATATCCGAGTCTAGTTTTGAGGTTAATTTTCAAATGTAAAAGCTAGATAGCTGCTATAAAGCAGATTATGATGCCCCATGTATGCATTACAAAGCAACTAAGCATATCAAACTCTATTCCTTTCTTGAGCTTGGCTACCAAATGATCATATACTTCATTCCTAACAGCAGTCTTAGTTCGATAACTATAATTCAAGGTTATGAAACTCAAAAATGGGGCGAACTCGGCGAGCCAACAAATGGAGAGTTTCGAGAACTTGGCAAAACTTGTTTTGAATTAAATAGTAAGAAGATATGGTAATTATTAACAAGTTTAGAATTAAATAATATTGATTTAGCGTATATATATAATACAAAACAAGTTTTGTATAGTTCTCCCCAAATTCTCGAAACTCCCCATATGTCGGCTCGCTGAGTTCTCCCCATTTCCGAGTTTCATAACCTTGTTAATGAAATATTACACATCCATCAAAATAGATATTGAAAGATGTGGTTACAATTTTCTGTCAACCAATGATGGATGGTTTGTGCAAAGTTTTGTCAAATGCATACAGAAAATATGGATGCATATATTTATAGGCAACGCAGTTAGAGCAAGATCCACACAAACTCACGTGTTCAGGGTATATGACTATATATGGTGCTAGAGTCATTAAAGATATAGAGGCTTAACAGTGAAGCTCAAGCCACAATCTATGAAGTGCCCGTTTAAATTTTGGGTGATGAACCACACAAGATTTCTACATATTACAGAATGAGCTACAAGATTTGCGCAGAGAATCTTCAAGTACCACCTTATCAATCAAGCCACAGACAGACCTAGTCATATTTAGAATAGTTCTCATACCCCTTCAAATAAAAGATGTTTTGCAGCATCCACTAGTGTGTCTACCCTTGAGATGCAACAGTTTGAAAGCAAGGTTATTGTGGCTATCCTAGATAGGCAAGGGAAATCATTTATTTTCATCTTATCCATCATGGAACGAGAGAGCAATAAAACTTCTTCCTGGTATAGGGACCTCGTGAGAAACCACCATAAAAATCTAAATTTTAAAAGGGAAGAACCAGAGGTCCAACTAAACAACATCCCATCATATAACCAGAACTCTAGTAACCCAAAAGTTATCAAAATGACTCCCTAAGACATATTGATGGTCACTGATGAAAAGATACCAATTGGTATTAAATCTTTTCGAATCAACTTGCTGGCATATGCAAACATTTAGTGAAAAAACAACTAAGAACCATGATGAGAGCCGATATCAATCTAGATGCATTAGGGTTTATATTAACATAAGAGAACAAAACTTTTGGTAAATTGTCAATTCTAGTCTTGTTAATAGCTACCTCTCTTGTTCATAAAAAGAAATAATAATAATAATAATAATATGAAGGAGGTTGATGATTGTAACCTGTCATTTGCAGTAGCGATCGGCCTTCTTCTTGACGCGGTCGTCGAGTGCGTCTTCGACGGACTTGAAGTTGGGCTTGTTGTTATTGGGATCGTAACCGAACTTTCTGGTCTCCACAGGGAATAGCTCTTCGTACTTCATCTTCTTGGCTGCGTCAATGGTGTAAGCATCTGGTTCAGCCACCGCTCCACCTCCTTCGCCGGCTTCGAGCGCCGCATCTCCTTCGAGCACCACGACATCGGAGGGCTGAAATTGGAGGTCCTTGTTGTGCTTGGCCTTCTTCTTCTTCTTTTTCTTGTCGATTGCTTTGCTGCGAGTGGCCACAACTCCTCCCTTGAAGGTCAATCTCCCTCCTTTCGCCGTCTGGTACGGATCTGACATTGCTCTTCCCTCTCCCGCTTCACACAAGATGTTGCCTTTAGGGATAACTGTAAATAGTGACTGCCCACCTAGGGCTTCTGCCGTGTTTAGTTTTCCAAAATTATACTACTTTATTATAATCTCTTTTATAATTTATCACCCATAATTAAAAAAAAGGGATAATTCCACCAAACACTCCTTAAAATAAACAAAATTCTCACTCAACACTCTCTAAAATTATTTGTCTCATTAGCACCCCCTTAGAAAATACGCAAAAATCTCAATTTTGATTTCATCCATGTCCGTCAAAAATTGAGTTTAAGAAGACAAAAATGCCCTTACTTTTATTTTAAATTTTCAAATGTTACCGCCTATCTCTCTTCCTTTCTTCTCCAACCATCATAATCCAAATGGGTATCCAACAAATTCTTACTTTATAAACATGGATTTAGATGTGTGTGCACTAATTGTATATGTTACTAATTTGGAGGAGGGTTTAGAGATGGGTCGGTGGAGTAGAGGAGTGAGTCTCATGGTTGAGGTGAGATTAACAACGTAAATTAGTAAACACGGAGATAAATCTATATTTGTAGAATTGAAATTTGTTGGATACCCATTTTGATTATGATGAGTTTGTGAGAAAATAAAGAGATGGTTGGGAAAGAATGAGAGAGAGGGTAATATTTGAAAATTTAAAATGAAGGTAAGGGTATTTTTGTTTTTTAAGTTCAATTTTTGAGAGACATGGATGGAATCAAATGGAAAAACTGAACTAAGATTTTTGTGTATTTTAAGGGGGTGCTAGTGAGACAAATAAATTTAAGGGGTGTTGAGTGAGATTTGGTCTATTTTAGAGGGTGTTTGCCGAAATTATCCCTTAAATAAACACACTTTTGTGCGCTTGAATATACAATTTTGTCACTTTCATATCTTACCATTTTTTTATTTTTTTCAGTACCCTGAATTACATTTTGGGACACTTTACTACTAAAATACTAAAAATACCTACACTACCCATGAATTGAACCAAAATTAAATCTAATCTAATTTCAATTGTGTAAAAAGACGAAATTACCCTCAACTGTTCATTAAATTTTCAAGTGAATGTCACTCTCTCCACCTCTCTTCTCTCCTCCTCCTCCTCCTCCTTCTCCTCCTCCTCTTCCCCATCCTCTCCTTCGCCGCCACCAACAACCACTTCGATTCCGTCAAGACCCAATTAGAGTTAGGGTTTGCGACTTCACTCTCGAATTCCGAGGATTTGGATGTGAAGGAGCAGCAAGATGGACTGTTGGGGGAAAAAGCGATCTCCCCTCTCTTGTGCAACAACACGCGGTCGCGGTAAGTACAAAAAAACCGGTAAGATACCGAGTCGAATCCACATGAACTAATGAGGGTCGTAGGTTGTTTTGAGTGTTTGTATTTATTTTAGTAAACCACCAACAAGTAAATATCAACAACATGATAACAATGGAAGTAAAGCGCCTAGGGTGCTAGACAAATAGCAATGTAAATAAGTTTGCAAGTTTTAATTTCTTTGGATCGAAATTAATGTTGAGCATATGTCTTAAGTGCCGACCTCGCCTTTCGGTAATGAGGTTAGCCTAATCTCGAGTCTTCTCGTGCCCTTTCGGTATTGAGAACAACTCGAGACCGCATTAGATCGACAATAATAAGCTAAGGGTTATTATGAGGTGCCAAGACACGGTCTTGAGCCTACAACCCTCGGTGGATGCTAGGTCCGGATTCTATTCCTTCCCTTTCGGTATCAGATAGAACTCCTCAAACACATATTGTAAAACGTCAATTAAACAATACATGCATTCAAATAAGCAACCAGACAACAAAGTTTTCAATCCTAGAACTAATACCTCCATAAACTCAATAAACATATTTCATAATGTCTAGCACTCATGGCTAAAGGATTTAGCCCTCAACCATGGTGCTCAATCCGACTATCATCATACAATCAACAAAAGTAAACAACAACATCAAAATAAACTAGTAAATAGGGATAGAAATAGCTCTTGGTGTTCTTGAGCAAGATGGATCTTCAAGCTCGGTGGATTTGATGGTAAGAATCTCTCCAAAACTTTCTTTCTTAGCTCCAAAGGTTGAGTCTATGGTGGAATCCACTCCAAAACTCCCAAAGTGTCAAGAAGAGATGAAGAACTCTTCAAGTTTGATGAAGAACAAGAGGTTGGAGCTCTCAAACTCAGCTCTCTCCTCCTCAACTCGTTTTTGGTCTTTGCTCAACTCCCCACCCAAAATATCTGATTTCTGCACTTTAAATATCAGTTTCGCGCCTTAGTCACGATCTTGCCTTGGTAGTCATGATCGTGCCTCACCTAGGCACGATCGTGACCCAAATCGTGCCTCGCCTCTATAAGTTTTGAGCAAAATTCGGCCAAAAATTCATTTAGGCACAATCGTGCCTCACCTAGGTACGATCGTGACCCCCTTGAAATCTACACCTATGGATTAGATCTTCACAATCCGCTCAAATCGACATATTATGGGCCCCAATCGAATTTCGGACGAGAAATCTACACCACCGGGAAGTTTCAGCTGTTGTGCAGAACTTTCTTAACCGATTTTCAACTCCAAATATGCTCTAATTGTGTCTTGCACCTACAAAATGTCAAAAACACACAAAGGATCAAAAGTACCAAATTAATGGCTCTAGAAAGCCGAAACGAGGACAATTCGGTGCTCAAATGCAGGTCAGAAGTGTAATTGCGAGGTCACATTCGGACCCGCAACATGGACGAGTCGCGAGCTAGAGCGGTGAGGTCACATTGCCGGAGGACTCGCCGAAGTTAGAATTGAAATGGTTAGGTCTCCTGCGAGGAACCGCCATTATGGTGTGCTTGAAACTCCATGGTTGTACTGTACCCGTTTGACCCTAGGTTTCGATTTGGGTCTTGACAAAATCAAAGTAATTGTTGGCGGTGGCGAAAGAGAGGACGGATGCGAGGGTGAGGAAGAGGAAGAGAAGAGAAGGGAGGTGGAGAGAGTGGCATTCACTTGAAATTTTGATAAATAGTTTAGGGTAATTTCGTATTTTTACACAATTAAAATTGGATCAGATTAGACTAGATTAAATTTTAGTTCAATTCAGGTGTAGTTTAGGTATTTTTAGTATTTTATGAGTAAAGTGTCCCAAAATGTAATTTAATGTACTGAAGAAAAAAAATGCATGGTATGAAAGTGACAAAAGTGTATATTTAAGGGCACAAAAGTGTCATTATACCTTAAAAATATTGAGTTTATTTAAATTTCATTTTGTGTACAAATTACTCTTACTTTATTAAATTTTGTACGAATATTTTTTATAAAATGTAAAATATCAAGAATGAGCGTGTTGACAAAAAATTGTCGTGGTTTTTAGTCACCACATAGCCTACAGTTCCTAATCGGTTTGGCAAACCGAAAACGACCTCCAATTAATTTTTTATTAGAGAATATGTGCGAAAATTCCCGAGTGAAGTATGTTTGAAGAAGAGGGGATTTGAAGGGGCCTTGGCTATAGACCCAGTAGTGGAGTGGCGGTGTGGCTCTTGATCATGAAGTCAATGTGGTAAGTTTCTCAACCCGGCATATTGATATTAGTGTTTTCTCGGGTTCGTTGCCCTTTAGACTCACCATGATTTATGAAGAAGCTAATCGAAGTTTGCGATATTGTACGTGAATTTGATGATAGAATTAGTAACATATTCTCGCACACCAAAGTTAGTGGAGGAGGCAGGTACCCCGAGCATCTTATCACGGATTTTAAAGACGCAATGGAGGATTGTAGTTTCCAAGTTATTCCAATTTCTGGCTGCAATTTTACTTGGGAAAGAGGTAGAGGAGGTGCGAATAGGGTGGAAGTTCGTTTGGACATGATGATGATATCGGCCGGTGATAGCTCTCATTTGTTACTTCTCGTTGATATATGCGTTTTTGTGAAGTTTATACGGAGGCAGCGGGGAGCATACAGGAGATTTTTTCTATTTATCATGAAGCATAAGTGCATATTATTAAATCGGAGAAGTCCATTGTACGCAAGGAATTAGACGGTGTGGGATTCTTACGCCTCCGAGGTATTTTTATACCGCTTTTCTAGCACCGATTCACCCCAGTTTGACCTTATTTGTCCTAGTTGGGTACACTTTACCCTCATTTTATGTACCTTTTACTTCACGGGTATTCTATAAAGGAATTTTTAGGGTTCCAAAGATTTAAATTCATGCCCATACAAGAATTTAACCTAAAAAGTCCATATTTAATAAGGATCTTACATGATCATTAATTGATCATGAGATCTAGGCTAGCATAATAATTCATAAATTACCTTGATTCGAAATCCCTTTGTCACTAAATTAGATTCAGTGACCTCTAAAGAATGTCCACACAGGAAGAGCAATCCGAAGATACTCACAATGATCCTTGCTAGAAGATCGAAGCAAGCAAAACGGGAAGGAGAGATGGAGAGGGGCCGACCGGCCAGGGAGAGAGAGAGAGAGGGTGGCTAGGGTTTTTGAAAAAAATTTCTTCTGATAAAAATCTGAAAATTTTCCTTTTATATCTCTTTTTAGGAAATAATTAATTAAAAACCTTAATGGGTTTAAAGCCCAAACCTTATTAATTAATTAAGCAGAGAAGCTCATTCTAGCTTAGCCCAATCTGGCTAGGCCTTGTTTAGCTCAATTAATTAAATCTATTTATTTAGATTCTAGTTAATTGGTGCAACTAAACCGTTCTTGATTTCCAGTTTAATCCTAAACCGAAATCGGTCTAATCCGGTTTAATCCAAAACCGTAATTTATCTCTCTCACGATTCCTCGATATGATTCCATCCGTTTTACTCAACCTTTAGTGTGTGACCCTCTAGGCTCACGACACGTTGGCGGACTGGTAAACTTATCATTTTACCCTTTCCATCATGAGTGACCTCTAGCAAAACATCATGATTACCCAACGCTTGTGATTATCGAGACTTTGACTTAAACTTCTCGTACATGAAACTATCCTTTAATCCTCTTGATATCTTGACAACCACGAGGCATAGACAAGTCATCCTCGTTCAATTGTCCTGTTTTTTGATCTGAGTTAACTGAATTGTAACTGATACTCCATATCGACTGCATGACCATGCTAATGTATTTCAGTTGTACTCATCAAGTGGCCTAAACAGATATCTGCTCATACTTCTGTATGAGGGATAAATCCTTCAGCGATATATTGAGTCAACTCATGATCGAGCCAATCACAATCGTTATTGTAACCCTTTTACAGGAGACGTTAGATTGAGTCAAACTCGTCACTCATCACATAGTGACCTCAAAGATCCTTCCGTCTGAGGATGTGATTTCACGTACCGACATATGAGTATGTTCATGACTGTGTCTATGTAACATACTCACGATCGGGTCGTCCTATATCAACCCGTCTGGCGATACTATGACCTAACTCCGGCCCCCTTCTGGCCATGATCAGTAGAGCGTGATCATTTAGAGTTAGCCTCATACCGATCGCTTCTTATGAAGCTATTCCGATCGGGGACAAATTAAGTGTGATTTTATCTGATTTGTGGATCTACTATTATGTGTTGACAAATCAATGATACAAATCAAATCATACTTAAGATATTACTACAACACTTAGTGATATGAATGTCGATTTATTTCAACTAATAATCGCATTACATGAGTAGATTGAAAATACATTGTGCTAGGGCATCCCAACATTCTGAGCGAATATTGTATATTTTGGGTCATTTTGGACCATTCTTCGGGACAAATTCAAGAAAGCCCTGAGGCCAAGGGCCAGAGAGTCGTGACGTTTTGGGTTACTCCTATGGCCATCAACTTGGGCCTTCAAGTCCAACGATTTCAACCCAAAAGCTTTTCACCTCGTGGCGAAGTCCCGCGACGAAGTAAAGGGCACGCCTCGTGGTGAGCCCGCGGCCCTCAAATACAAGCTCCCTGTGGCCACGACCTACTTCAAAACGTGCAACGTTATGCAGAGTCATGATCGAGACTTGCGAGCAAAAATTCCAACATTGGCCACCCTGTTGCCACCTGACCGTTCAATAGAAGGACGTCGTGGACAAATCGTGAGCGAGAATTACATGGCACGACAGGGCCACGGTCTCGTCCCCCCCCCCCTCCTGCGCGAGAATTGGCGACTATTAAAGGAGACGACGATTTAGAGAAATCATAGAACTTTAAATCTAGAAATTACATTTTGCGCATGAGTCTTCAAGTCAGAGAGTTCCCGAAAGTTCCTGTAAACAAGTTAGGAGGGAGAATCAAGAGAGCTACAAACCTACTCATGCATTAGTTCTCAGATTTAGGAATTAAATCATGATTTTACTTTCTCAATTCTCTTCTCTTTTGTACCTTAAATTTCTAGATGAATTAAATTCAATTTATGTTCATATGTGTTTATATTTATTCAATCTGTCTATGGAATTTTTTAATTAATTGCTTAGTTATTAAATTAATATAAATCACATGTATAAATCTATTCAATTGTTAGTATGTTTAGTTATAAAGTGATTATGAATCTGAAGAACTAATTTCATTTAGGGATTTGAGGCGATGAATTTATGAAGGGCAAGACTTGCGAGCAAAAATTCCAACAGTGGCCACCCTGTTGCCACCCGATCGTTCAATAGAAGGACGTCGTGGACAAATCGTGAGCGATAATTACATGGCACGACGGGGCCAAAGTTCCAGTAAACAAGTTGGGAGGGAGAATCAAGAGAGTTACAAACCTACTCATGCATTAGTTCTCAGATTTAGGAATTAAATCAGGATTTTACTTTCTCAATTCTCTTCTCTTTTGTACCTTAAATTTCTAGATGAATTAAATCCAATTTATGTTCATATGTGTTTATATTCATTCAATATGTCTATGGAATTTTTTATGCACGATTAATTGCTTAGTTATTAAATTAATATAAATCACATGTATGAATCTATTCAATTGTTAGTATGTTTAATTATAAACTGATTATGAACGTGAGGAACTAATTTTATTTGAGGCGATGAATTTATGAATATTATTTAGGGAAATTATGGTAATTATTTTAATATGCTTGTTGCGCCGAATAGTGAGTTTTCATTAAATCTACACTTAATGTTTCTTGTCTTTAATTACGTCTGATTGATCTATCTTACTTATGAAATTAAGAAGGGAGTTTGTAAATAGAACTGAATAATGAAAACAGAGTTTAAATCATCACTAGAGATAGGTTGGTTGACACGGCAATAACATTCATATGTGACACATACCGAAAGATCATGAGAACTCACAAAATTTAATGCCAATTAGCCGGTTTAATCATTACTAGATATATGTTGGTTATCGAAAATTAGTCGTATGCCTTCTATCTGTCTGAAAGAGAATCATAGGTGAATTTGAAGTTCTTGTTGCCTCCCTAAGTTTGAAACACCAACAATCATATATTTTGGTTTAATTTATTTCCTGACTTTAATATTTTCATGTTCATTGTCTCTCCCTATTGTTATATTATTTAAATTTGATTATTTTTATAATTTTGCATATTTAAAATGAAATTTGAGTGCTTGAAAGTAAATTCAGAACGTGCTAGCTTGGAGGAAGCGTCTTTTTCGGGCTCGGTTGCACAGGCTTTAGCTGAGGGGACCCAACGAGAATTGCTTGCAATCCAATTTGGGCAAATTCGACGGAGATTGGCGCGGGTTAAAGTGTGATGGTCGCCTCCGCCCCTTGGTTGGTTTATAATCAACACAGACACCGTTATTTGTTTAGAACATACAGTGGTGAGTATGGGTTGGTTATAACATGTTTGGTTTAACCGAAAAATCGGTTCAAATTTACGGTTAACCGGACAATCAGTTTGTACCCATTCCTGGTTTGGTTCCGGTTCCCAAATTTAAAAACCGAACAGCACCAGTTCAATTTTTGGTTTAGGGTAGCGGTTCCAGTTAATCGGGTTTGAGCACCCTAGTCTCGACCATGGTCGGGTCGGGTCGGGTCCGTGATTAGTGACATAAAAATCAATACATAAATTGAGTGTAAATTCCCCTCGTATAAGTTTAAAATGATGAGCAACATCATCTTGAAGTTGAGTAGCAGCAGTACCACACAGGAACGAAACAAACAAAGACGATGACACTGGTAGGAGGAGGAGTCTCTCCTGCAATTTTCACTCCCATCCCC
This sequence comes from Geranium rotundifolium, assembly GCA_963920655.1. Taxonomy (NCBI): domain Eukaryota; kingdom Viridiplantae; phylum Streptophyta; class Magnoliopsida; order Geraniales; family Geraniaceae; genus Geranium; species Geranium rotundifolium. The sequence goes on along the minus strand of OY987316.1, from coordinate 28,937,424 downwards.
TTCCAGTTTCCGATCAGGAACACTCAATTCCGATTCCAGTTAGGGCATTTCAAATCTTCTCAGCAACTCATTTGCAGATTCAAGGCGGAGTCATTGAAGAATGGGCGTTGGTCTGCCAAATCCCATGAGGTACAAGAAGAAAAGGAACACTCAGAAAGTGACTTCGTTGTAGTCAATTTCTACCGTTTTGTACAGCTTAAGGACCCAGAATCGGAGGTCGCCAAGCACCTCTCCTTCGTGGAAATGGAGGCTCTCGACATCCGTGGCCGAATCTATCTCAACGAGCAAGGTATTAATGCACAGGTAGGATGATATCTTGCTAATTCTATGACTTATATGAATTTTACAATTGGATTCTAGCTACCGGTCTTGCATGCATTGTGGGTAGTGACATTGTTATCGAAATGCTCGTGTTGTGGAGTACAAAGGATCGTATGTAGATAACCACATAATGCTTTTAGATGAGTTGTTGATTAGTTGGAATTGGTACATCGTATTTGAATGTCATATTGTTATTATGGTGGTAATATCATTTTGATCATATACATTAAGAAGCAAGATAAATTAAGTGGTTGAATGAAGTTTGCAAGTTAGTTTTAGTAGCACTTTTGGCGGTTTATGGGCCATTATGCAGAGGAAAAAGTTATCTCTTGGACATTGAATTGAGAAGACCAAAGGTTCTGTATTTAGATGGTATGGTCTAGGAAGTAAGATTGCGGTTTAAGATAAATATCTTTTCTTTCTGTAGCAGATTGAAATCCATCTGAATAATATCTTGTGAGAATAGTTAATTATTGTTCATTCGCACCGTTCATCCCGATTTTTCCAGATCTATTTCTCGTTCAAGCATCCTCCGCGACCTTTTTTTGTCACCTCCACCCCAGTTATCAGAGTTCCTCCGACGAGTTCCTTCCAAGCAGTTCGGTGATTTTCGCCCATCTGATTGAAGCTTACGCACCACCATCGGCAAACGAACAGTTTGTTCACTTTCGTTTCAGATCCACGCGTATCGAGTAGTTTGTTGTCTTCAACGTTGGCAAGCGAAGTCCCAGAAGCTCAAGTCCGGCCTATCTGTTTTCCTTCGGTCTCCATCAACCGTGCGTGAGTCCCACGCGCCACCGCACGCCTTCGATGCTGATTTTGTTGTGTTTGCACCGACGTAGTTGCTTGAAATTGTTTCGCACCGACGTAAAAGCTTGAGAAGTTTGGTGATTTTTCTTAAAAATCACCATGCACTGTTGCTATGCAACAAGTTGTCGCACCGCCATTATGTGACATAGTTGCTTGAAAGTTTTGGTGATTCTTCTTAAAAATCACTTGTTTTCGTTTAAATTGGCACGATTGTAGATATTTTGTACTGTCGCTATTCGACATAGATGTTTGATTTCTTTCAATCTCCAAGGTTTATTGATGAATACTTGGTTCAACTTGATTGTGCTTGCATAGGAATATAAACCAAACTAGAAAATCCTACTAATCAAACCTAAACCCTAATGGGTTTTCTATAATACTAGCCCTAATGGGCCTAACATAATACTAACCCTAATTTACCTGATTGACAATTTACTATTAGTTTTGCTTCACATAAGCAAGACTCGTGTTGTACGGCTTGCACGTGAGGGGGAATTTTAGAATAGTTAATTCATATTAGGGTTTCCTATTAGTTTTATGTTTCCATATTTGGTTTATTTCCTATTGTTCCCTGTATAACTCCTATTGTAATTCATAATAAAATATTCATCAATAATACCAATTATATTTTAGAAATTCAACATATCTTAAGCATTTTGGCGGAGATATTTTTAAGCTTTGATACTGTAGCCCGACCTATGATACACTACACTCTTTTTATCTAATATAAGTGTTAAGTGTTCTATTTGACTTTATACAAAATTGAATATAACTTTGTTAGTGTAGAGGTTTTTATTTAATATATTGTAATAATAGGAACTCTGTACTAATAAAATATATAATTTTGTTAGTGCTAGGCTATCCCCGCATTTCATGTATTAATGGGCACTCTTTAATAAATAAAAAGTATTAATAGGCAATGTAAGCGTAATTCATTTTTCAAAAAGGAAAGAGACTAAAACTTTTAGACAACAAATTTAGTATAGTGGATACTTGGTTGTGACGGAGGCTGTTCATATCTCTGCTAATGTATATTTCTTCTCTCTTTCATGCATTGGCATACCTTTCTAACATTGCTTGCTATGTTCTTGCCAATCTAATAACTTTTAGGGAAGAGTTATACCCTTGAGGTTTGACCTCTGTTCAAATGAAAACCCTGAGGCTAACTTAGGTGCAAAATGGAAGTTTGCAAATGGGTTCAGTTCCATTAAATGTTATTAATCCCTTCTCTTAAGCTTGAAGTACGCAGATGAAGATAAGATTTATGAATGGCCATGTTCAGTACATGTCAGAGTTCAAGCTTTTGATTCGGGGATATCTTTTTAAATTCATGACATTTTTAAGATTAGTTGAAGGTTCATACTTGACATCAAGTATAACGAGAACATAGTTATCAAGGTTTAGTGGACATCAACACATTACCAAGCTCAGGTTCCATGTTGCACTTTAAAGAACCCAGGATAGTTATTTGCAGAGGCCTAATTTCATTGACTGATTATGAACTCAGGATAGTTACTTCCTTCCCTTTACCTACTTGGGAAAATAGATTTTGGTGGATGCTGCTATCTTTTAATCTGTTTTAGTTATTTATGATCATATTATATTTTACTGTCAAGATTTTCAAATAGAAAAATAGTATATTGTGGGCTTGAATGATTTTGTTTGTTAATGATTTAATAATCTTCCTACTTTATTGTTCAAGTAATTGAACATTGGAGATTTAATTGAAGATATTAAAAAGGGAAATTTAAGTTTTCCATAGTAAGTATACTACTTCATAGCTGACTTTAGGGAGCCTAAAATGGCTTAGTTTGCTATGAGGTTCATTTAATAATGAAATAATGGCTCATATGTCCCTAGACTAATAGTATGCTAATTCAAAACCTAATCTTTCACAAAATTGACCTAATTAGTCCTTGCTGTCCAAACCCATATACTCAAGGACTAACAAGTTGTTTTTTTGTAGTGTATGGACGATTTTGTAATTATTCGTTTTGTTTTGCTTATTGTCTTACATTAGACTCTCAAAAGTTTAAACAAAAACCACGTTTTTGACCCATTAAGATTATTATTGACTAATAAAGTTAAAAATGTGTATTTTTACCCATTTAAACAGCCTCATTTTGGTGAAATTAATTGTTTTTTTATTTGAATGTGACATCAGTGATGACTGTAGTTATTTATTTAAATGCCATGTCAACTAATTTATCAGAAAAAGTAACGAAAGTGACAGCAATGAGTCAATGACTAATTATTAGGTCCATTTTATGAAAGTTAAGCGACTAATCGGTCAGTTTTGAAAATTTAGGGATTAAGTAAGTAATTTTCCTTCAATAATATAATTTACTTTTTTGATAACTCTAGAGCAGGATGAAGATGTAATTTTATCTAATGCTTCTACTGCCAACTGTACTGCCAGAATCTGTTGAGCAGTTCAGCATGCATACTTATTATCTCTTTCTAATGTTCTTCATCTTTGTGCAGTACAGTGGGCCATCAAAAGATGCTATTGCATATGTCAATTGGTTAAGAAAAGATGATAGATTTTCTGATTTGCTGGTCCAGACTTCTCGGGCATTTAATGGGCATGCCTTTCCAAAACTGAAGCTGCGGTATAAGCCATCTCTAGTTCAGGTAAGGATATGTTTGTATTTTTTGTTTCCATGTGCTATATCTGATTTACTTTCTCATAATTATTCTTGTTTATTTTCATACAGGTTTGCCATGACCACCTTTTTTATCTGTGGATTATTTTCATCATGTTATGTTCTTTTCCTTAAATTATGTTTTTTAGCCTAAATCATTTTCCCGAACATCCCTTTCTTTCTGTGCTCCCTCTTATATCCATTATTTGAATGGCCTTTTCCCTGCAGATGTCTTGATTCAATACGACATGTACTTCCATTCTGCTGGATGTATCTTTTCTCCCCATACGTCTCAGAGTCTGTGTGTCTATATATATATATTGTTCAGTTATATGTATTGTACTTTGTTGTCGTACATGTGACTCTTCATTTCTGGAAATGCTCTGTATGCTCTTCAACTTGGGGTCTGCTAAATATTGTCTGTCGTCGCTGTAAGACGGCTTAACCTCCTGCACCGAAACTCACAACTCATGACACTTTTTTTCTCAGATGGAAGGAGGTATTTCTCATCTTCCCTTACTTAATCCTTCAATGCGAGCAACACCTTTGGACCCATCTGAATGGAGAAAAAGACTAGAAGCAGTGAATAGAAATGATGATGCATCAAATGCAAGTCTTAATACCAACTGTATTATATTGGATGTGCGAAATGGTAATTCTATGTTCTGATTGCCATGGATTTGCTTAGTTTTTCTATTTAGCTGTTGTATGTGTACATATCTATTTTGTTTTGGAAATAATCTGAGTTCTCTGCATATTTTAGCATCTCGAGTTGACACTGTTATAATATCTGAGCCCTCTCTGATTTGATGACTTGTCATCCACAGAATGTCTCTTGGTGGGCCTTCATGCTCATTTGTGGATTATGTTCTTATGTCCTTGATTTGGATAATTTTCATCACTGTATGTGCATGCTCATAAGCACTATGCAATTGTTTCTAACTAGGTTATGAGTGGGATATTGGCCATTTTCAAGGTGCTCAACGACCTGATGTGGATTGCTTTAGGAGTACTTCATTTGGACTATCCAAGTCAGAGGTATGATCAGTCTTTGCTGTACCATAAAACTGATTGCACTTTTAACATGCAAAAGTAGCACAGGGAAACTGATTTCATCCTCTAACCTGATATTTACTCGCGGTAAGAAGATAGTTGGCCTTGTAGGAATTTTATTCATCGCATCCAAATGTAGCTGCATTCCCTATAGTAAATAATAATAACAATCTCCCTTATATGCGGGCAGTTCCCATTATATTTAATAGATTTTTATACACATTTTTATTCAATAGATAAATGTGTGCCAAGAGTCAGTTTTTTACCTCTCAGCTGCCAGAAAAATGAAATACCCATAAAATTGCCAATACACATGACAGGCTTCTAGGGTTACCTATTATTAGTATTTAGGTTTCTTAGTTTGCATTAGTAGTATATTTCCTAATTAGTATATGTGTATACCCTATATAAAGGGATGCTCTCATTGTATTATGAACAGCAAGAATCATCAATTAAGCTTTAGATTGACAGCATATATTCTTTTTCTACTTTTATTTTTTATTTGTGGCACATTTTTGTTTATTTTCCGTTAGCAAAACCACATGGGGATTTCTGTATTGTATTTGATCTCCAGAACTTTGAGCCCTTTTCAGCACTGCCCCAGCATGCTGTAAGGAATATATATTTAAAGGGGATGTGGAAGATATAAACACAACAACACCGACCACATCAAATATGCACTGTACGAAGCAAGAATAACTGTTGCCCTCATGTATTAGTACCACAATTAACAAAAGCTTGGCAATATGCATTATAACATCCCTCCCTCCCCAGACCCGAAAGGTGGTAGCCTTCTGTACTGGGCCGACTTTGTTTTATTTGCAAAAATGTGCCCTGCAGAAGAGACACTCCCTTCAATACTCACTTCAGTATCATGCAAAATGCCATTTTTCAATTCCAACAAGATTTTCAGTTGCTATAATGTTGTCATGCCATGTACTTATATTTGGGATTGTTCTTCTACAACAACAAAACTAAGGTTTTTACTTGGTAGTACTATTACTATAGTTTTTCAATCATCAGAGTCACATACCATATACTGTTGGCCTTCTGTCCTGCACCAAAAAAATGCATGTTTCTATGTGCTTTCTATTTAGTTTTGTCATCACTGATATTCCAAATTTGCTGAATTGGTCCATAAACGTGTGAAAACCTACACACTAGCGTCATTGCACTGTGAAGTGTTGTAGTTTTTCCTTCTGTATTATTGGCAATGATCACATGCTGATTTGTATTTTACTCATCCAGGTCATTGCATCTGATCCTCTAGCTAATGTTGATAAAGCAAAAACAGATGTATTGATGTACTGTACGGGAGGTATTCGTTGTGATGTATACTCCACAATTCTAAGGTAGCATAATGTTTTCTTTTAATTAGGTTTTGCATATGAGAATACAACCTGAAAGATTAACTTGGATGTAATCCTGGTTAATCTGTTTCCTTGTTTTTTGTGTTGTAAGACTTAACTATGTTCTTATGGAGTTTCTAGCATTTGGAATGGCATCCTAACTATATTGTTCTATGAAACAGTAGAAGAAAAGGTAAATTCATATAAATATGGTATTATCTTGTAAGAACTTGCAGAAATTGGTATTCTCCAATGAGTTGCTCTAATGGAAGTTGTTATGAGCATAAATATGAAGCTAAAAAATGTACAAATATGGCACATTCAGCTGTTTTCTTATCTCATGAGTCATGTATGTGTATTAGACAGAAAGTACCTGATAGAAAACTTCTCAAGTCTTATAACTTAACTAGCGTGTCAGCTTGTGACTTAGAAGTGCAAAGTGTTTCAACTGTCCAGATGCAATGGAATCTCACTAGTCTGTATGAAAGGAAATGAAGTCTAAATATGGCTAACATAAAGAATGTTTGCATGATAAATAGCTTTAATTATGATCTGTTATTTTATTTTCACTGTGCAGACAAAGAGGCTTTGAGAGGTTATACACGTTGAAGGGAGGTGTTTCCCATTATCTTGAGAATGAAGGCCCCATAGAATGGTCCGGGAATTTGTTTGTGTTTGACGCACGTCTTTCTCTCCCACCTTCTGTCTATAAGCCTGAAGTCAATGGTGAAGCAAGCAATACTGTACAAGCTTCTGGGAATAATACATTTGCTAAATGCTATATATGTGGTTCACAAGTCTGTGAGTTGAGGCATCGAAACTGCTCAAATCTGGACTGCAACCTGCTTTTTATGTATGTCCTCTTTTATTCAACTTGTACAACGTTTGTAGTTACTTGTTTGATATGCGCTTGCGTGTTTCTTTTCAGATGTTGCCCGGTCTGTGTGAAGGATTTAAGAGGATGTTGCTGTTTGAATTGCACAACTGCTGCTCGCATTAGACCTGTGTTACCTGGGCATCAGAGATATAAAAAGTGGCACATATATCGCGACTCGGACTTGGATGTAACAAGCATGGGTAACCAACAGTTAGTACAATGAATGAGTAAAAGTTTAAGAAACAGTTAGTACAATGAATGAGTAAAAGTTTAAGAAACGGTTTTGCTCTCTGAAAATTTTTGTTGCGCATGTCTCTTGCTCGCCCGATTCTAGTTCATTTTGCTCCATTTTCACCTGATTTATGCACATATACACCATCATACCCGAAGACGTAAAGTGGTGCAAAAAAGTTTTAAAATAGCCACATAACGAGCGAAATTTTGTACTAAATGTGGGTAAAGAGGTGTCGATATGGATATTGAATGGACCCACATCACTCTACTTGTAGCCTACCATGGAAAAATATCTCCATGGACTTCATTGAAAGATTACCCAAGTCCAGTTGCTATGAGTGCATATTGGTCATTGTGAAAGATTCACCAAGTTTGGAGACCAAAGCAACGCAATAAGAGCTCGTGGGTGTTAGGAATCACATAGCTCTAATGGTTATGATTTGGGAAAATTTTGTGCATCATACTGATTTATTTAACCTGTATTTTCATATTTGAAGAAAACTAAAAAAGGAAAATAATGGTTTATTACACGTAATTATAATTAATTCATACTTTACTAGAACTATTTTTTTACTCTTTATGGTAAGTTTACTTTTGTCTATTCCGTTAGTACCATTAAATATCAATATTAAAATAATATATATGACAATTTTACCTCTAAATCTTTTTAAATTTATGCCATTAGGATAAGTGGACTGTCTCCGGTGATGCACTCCGGCGAAACTCTATATTTTCGGCTATACTATATCTCCCTAATGATACTCTCTCTCTATGATTGTTGTTGGTTTGTTTATTGAAATATAAAACAAACCTAAACACTAAACCCATAGAAAAATCTCAAACTAAACTCAATAACAAACAAGAATTTCAAACCCAAGAACAAATAAAAAATAAACAAAAGTTTCAAATTCAAATTACACCACAATCTTAAAACCGAAACAAACCAACAATAATTGAAAAAAAGAGTATTGATAGAGATAGAAAGTGTAGTCATAGGGCATTACCGGAACAACCCACTTGTCTTAGGGGTGAACTTTAGTTTTCCTTAAAATAAATGAGTTATATGTTCTTTCTGAAATTTGACTGAAGAAAAGCAACGGCTAAGATTACAGTGGTTATGATGGATGATGGTCTGATCTTCTTAGTCCGTTTCGATCCATTCACAAATTTTATCATCTTCTTCAGTTTTTGTCCATAATTATCCAGCTTTTAAATTTTCTGCAATTTTTCGTTTATCAGAAAAAATCACCTTTAAGTCCATGATCAAGATAATTAACATTTTATTTATGAATTTCCAGTTATGGATTGCGATTGGGATTTGAATGTAACTTATGTTTCTTAATTTAGGGCTTGAACTAGTTCTCTCAATATATGTGAAGTGAGAATGATGTGTAAATATATTTCTCATCAATGATATTGATTCTCACTGATCAAGTCATTGTGTTTTGTGTAATCCAAGAAAGAGATCACATAGTTGAGTATCAAATAATGGAGGAATTCATTTCCTTTCTGGTTGTGAACATTCGTTACAGATGGAAAATTTAGGATTCATGGCTCTTAATTGTTAGTTCTTGTTATCACCCATTTTTGGATCAAACAAAGGGTTTGTAATTTATGCTTAGTTTTGATGGTAATTGCGTATAAATAATCATAAGAAATTGATTGTTTGTGTAATTAATAGAGGCAAAAGCAGAAGCAGAAGCATGATCATATCTTACTTCTCATCCTAACTAACTTGGATAATGTTTCTTGAGCAGCCAAGGTTTGAGCATGGTTATGGCCGAGCATGACGGTCCGGATGCTGATGCACGTTCTGCACAGGTCCTCGGCGCTGTCAAAGTGGCCTCCTCTGAGCAACAACTTGGCTCTCGTCTCGAGCAACGTGGCTTTGAGCAACGTGACATCCTGCCACACGTATTCGTCCACCCTCTGCCTGTTGCCTTGCACCCTCTTCTTCCAGCACAGCGACCCCTGGCACCAGTCCTGTATCTGCGACACAAACGTCTTCTCCACTTCCTCCAGCACGTTTGTGCACACTTTTAGAAGCTCCAGCGCCGAGTTGCACCTTGAGAAGCCCGTGAACGCCCTTATCGCCAGTGGCACTGCTGTCTTCTTTATGTACAACACCATGTCCATCGCCTTCAACTGCACAACCGGTGGCTCGCTCTTAAACCCAAACACCAGGAATGCTGACGCCCATAGATGCTCTGAGTTTACTATGGGGTTCCCCATTTTCCTCACGCCCTCCACTGTCGCCTTGGCACCCAATACCCCTTGCTTCCTCTTTGCATATGCCTGAGTAATCGGGTGGAACTGGATCCAGCATCCGGGTACTTGTCTGTTGGCTCTTCGGGCAAGTCCTAGCCTCACCAGAGCAAGGGCTGAATCTTCTTCCTTGTTCCAAGCTTGAGTTGCAAAACCACAACCAAAAGTGTAACTCAGATATCTGGTCCACTTCCTCAGCTGGCTTCCGGAGGCAGGCAAGTTGTTGGCTGCGCTGGCTAGCAGACTAACCGAAATGGGGGCTGAGGCAAACCAAGCACCCACGACTAGCATTCTCGACGCCAGCAAATTTCTACTCCCATTACCACTGGTTTGCTGTAAGATGGCATAGCAGAAGTTGAGGACTTTCAATAGGAAAGGATTGATTTGTTCGTCAGCAGTGCTGTTGAAAGTGTGTTGTTGGTCAAGTGGGACTTGGTTGATAGCTTCAAAGAGAGCAGATGGAGAGATTGGAAGTTCAGAAAGCAGTGACCCGATCACCATCAAACCAAAGCTCAACCTTGCTAATTTCTCATCGAATTTCCTGAGAACTTCCAGCTCATCAGCCGGGTAGTCTTTCTTCCTTGTTCCTCTGATCAAGATCATGGCGTCGGACAGAGGCAGTGGTGGCAACTGGATCGTATCAAAACTCATAACCTTGGAAAGGCGGGTTGTGATTATAACATGAGTGCCTCCTGTGTTTCTAGGGATGAGGTCGTGGAGATCCTTTCCCTCCCACCATTCCTTGTCAGTCTCGAGGTTGTCGATGATGAGCAGGTACGGCATGTCTCTGAACAGCTCTCTCTTTACTCTTTTAAACGCTTCGAATTCTTGCTCCTCGAAACTTCTAATCCGACCTCTCTCCTTTTCAGCATCTGCACTCACATCTAATCCCAAATTGAGGGAGAGATTCAGTATGTTCTGCCTGAGATATCTGGCTTCTCCACCAACCCACAAAACCATCTTGTATCTCTGAGAAAACCTGTATGCAAACTCCAGTGCAATGTCCGTCTTGCCAATCCCAGCAGCGCCATTTATGCAGACCACGCTTTTCGGTTTCTTATGTTTGGGCCTCTTTCTTCCTAAAACGGGCTCTACCATTGTTGCCTCTTTGCACTTGCCCATCTCCAAGCTGATGTATCTTCCTCTTGCAGTGACGGCGTCACTCTCCTCGTCAGCAGATTGCCCACTTCCACTTGCTTCTCCTCCTCCTCCTCCTCTGATTGGCATTGGCATTGCCACTGGAGAAGAGTCTCCGAAGAAGGCTGCTTCAATCTCCATCATCTCCTTGTCTCTTCCCACAAAGCATCTGTTTCTTGGAAAGGGCAGCTCTTCAAATCCTTCCATATCCTTGCCAACCACGCTCTTGCGTCCAAGCTTGCCTCGCAAGATCCCAGCGGCTCTGGAGACGCAGCTCCTCCAGCTGCCCTCGTCCGCCTCCAGCTTGAATTCGTGAAACTTCATCAACCCTTCAATCGCCTCCTTGCGCTCTTTGTCAACTGAATTGCAGTTGAGAAGACCAATGATGTCAGCAGGCCCCGTGTCGAAGAAGATGGGGATGAGGTTCTTTTTCTGAGCAAAGAACCTGATCTCCTCCATGGTGAGGTAGTTGAGGAAGCTGGAAGAGGTGACAACCACAACACCATAGGTGACTGAGCAGATGACCCTGTCAGCAATCTCGTGGCTCTGACTGTCGGCGTATTTGGCCCTATCGGCCACGAAACAAGCAATGCCCTGGAGCTCGAGGTCAGACTTGAGCCACTTGCAGAAGCGCACCAAATTGGGGTTGTGGCCGTGGAAGCCAATGAAGACGTCACAGCTCCTGAGCTTGGCATTGGAGGCGGGAGAGGCAGACCCTTTGGCAAAGGAAACTCGGGGAACCGGGAAGGAGAAGGATATGCGAGGAGGAGCAGATAGTTGATCAGATGGGAGGGTGTCTTCAGAGGCAGAGGCAGAGGCAGGTGGTGAGGGATGGGTTATGGGAGTGAGGACTCTGCTCTCAGGACTCTCTTGCAATGGGGGGTTTGGGGTTTGGAGTCTAGGTGAAATATAAGGTGATTGAAGAGCTGAAACAAATGCAGATGAAGGTGGAGACACAAGAGGGGAGCTGTATGGAGATGAAACCACAAAATCTTTGCCACAAGTTGCTGCTGTCTTGATTGTGAGGCCATTGGAGACCACCCTTGATGCTTCTTCATCCATCACCATCACCATCCAATGTCAAACCAAAAGGCTCTCATTCAAGTTTCAAAACAAACACACATCAAGTGCCCATGGTCCTCACAACACAAGAGCCTCCCTCAGCAGTATTAGATTTGGATGCTATGCTATGCTATCATAAGTGTGTTGACTCAGACTGATGCAATGCTCAGAATGTGCATGTGATTCCTACCTGTGGGCCTCACACCAGTCCTGTCCTCTGTCCAAGATTCAACCTCTTGCTCTGAAACAAGAGAAGCAAAATAAATAAAAAAACATCTGAAATCCTTAATCTTATCTATTACATATGACAATCAATGGGGGAATGATGATTGAGTGAATGAGGAGATAAAAAGTTGAGTTGAAATCAAATGATTTCAGCTATTACCTGAAGGTCTGATTCATCATTCAACAGATGTGAAAAAGGGAAGCACTGCAAATCCTCAGAGAACCCATCGTCAACCCAATCTCCTTGTTTATATCTCTCTCTCTCTCTCTGAATACCCAAACTAGCTGTCCATACAGAGAAGCTTATTATTGTATTGTATGTCTATGTGTGTGAGTTGGATCTGTAAAGGTTTTGAACATAAAATAATAAAAATAAGCTAATGGGTTTCTTTAAATAATATATGAATGTGTTGTTGGGTTTTGCATTTCTTTTTGTTTTATGTGTTGGTACATTTAACCCGTATCAGAGGAGCATGTGTGATTCCACATTGCAAAAGTTACCAAACAAGAAATTTATCTTCTTGCCATAAAGTGTTATTTGATATATGAGAAAAAGGAGAAGACATAGTTGGTGACTACTCAAATTTCTATTTTCTATTTTCTAATATTTTAGATTTCAATTTCTAGTTAATTTGAATTATAGTAACATTTGATATGAGGAGTAAAATCATTTATATAATCATAACTTTTGAAATGTACACTAATAATAAATGATGTTGGTATTGGTGTAGTACAGTAGCAGTAAATGGAAGAGTTGAATTGGCAGTAGTGTTTGGATTTATATCTGACAAGATTTCAAATAATTTGCACCGGAAAATGGACCAAAGACCAGTCAGTCCATGTAAAGACTAAACTATTATTGATAATTGCAAACACTATTTAGTTGAAATTAATCATAAATAAACATGCGTTTGTCGGAGAATCTCAGAAAGGCAATGAGAAATTTCCGTCTTTTCTATTTTTCTCCCTAGGCAATGCTCTTACTTCTCTTACTTTATTCTTTATTTCAAGAAATATACATAATTGTTAGGTTAAATAAAATTAGTTTTGCGAAAAATTATATTTTTATTAATAGAAAGATATCCGACATATTAAAACATGAAAGTACAAAATATTAATACAACTTTAGTCCTAGAGGGACACGTTTCCATGCTCTCACTGCCTTATCAAAGGTTGTAATAGCGAATTTTGGGTGAATTTTCAAGTAGAATAAATAATTTTGTTCAGGTATAATTAAAATGTTTTTATTCTCGTACATATCACTTAAATTTTTCTTAATTTTAAAGATTACCTAAATTTTTTTGTCCCCGTGTTACTAATTCCGTTAGCTTTATTTTTATTTTTAAATCTATCAGAAATATCTATAACTTCCTTCTTTTCACTTTCAATCTCATTTCACCTCTATTATTCAATGGCTTCAACTACAATAGAGATGGATTTACGGATCGAGGTTTTGGCTCCAACAACTCTCTTCTCTGATTTCTTCTTCGTCTCTCCGGCAACTCTCCACACAGTCTCCAACTACCACAAATAAACAAAATCACAAACCCAAAATCAAATCGATCTCATATCCCACCATACTCCGGATACATGCATATCTTAAGTCAGACCTATTGTCTTGAATAATTAAAGGAGAACATAAAGAAAAATTCTAAATAACAAGCAAGAATTTAACTAGTTGGAGCGGCGGTACAAGGCCAAGAATAGGTCGTATTGACCAGAAGAGAGGGCCTCGTCAACAATGTGGAATCGGAGACTGTATCATGCTTTCAAGAAATTTCGTCTGATCTCGGGGTTTGGCCGAATCTCCAGTCGAGATTAAATGGAACCGACAACATATTTTATTTGGTAGGCATGGATCAAAGGTGGAATTCACCGTGGCTTTGTACGTCGACAAGCTTCAGGCGCTACATATTGGGGAAGATTGGCTCTAAACTAGGCCAGACCACTACAGTTCACTCAAATTGAAGCTCTGGAATTTTTCTGAATATTTGAAAATAAATGAATGGTAATTTAGTCTTTCGAAAAAACTGTGAACATATTAATAGTGGAACAAAAATGTTTTATATGACATGCAAAGTTAAGAAAAAGAAGTTAAGTGATCTATATGAGAAACATTTCAGGCGCGGCGCCGTTTTCTGGCAAGGCCCTCCGGCAACCATCCAGTATCTTCGCCTATTCATTTTGTTAGGGAGGGGAATGAGACATCATGAGGAAGAGAATGTTTATGACTAGAGGAAGTTTATAAATTTGGATTGGGGTTATCTTCAAGCTAATGAGTTGACAACGCGGTGAGCTTTGATTGCAAACCAGAGCATGAAGGAAATTCTGGAGTTGTAGAGGATGGTCCAGAGCAAGATGAGTGCAAAACAGTAATGATCGAGTAAGCTTTTAGTTGTCAATGGGTACATGATAAAGACAATGACATGAACCTACTTAAGAAACAATTGTCCATTTGTAATTTGATAAATTACAAATGGACAATTGTTTCTTGTCTTCTCCCTAAGAGCTTCTGATACAGAATTTGTTTGGCCTATTCACTCTACCAATCATATTGTATCTGTAACATCAGCTTGTGCAGTTAATACCAAGGATCTAAATTTTATAAAACTAAAAATCCAAACACTACTCATTTATATCTAACATTCACTGGATCTAAATTTAACTTTCTACATTTTTCCTTATATATTCACACAATGAAACAAAGCAACTGCTGATTGTATAAGATCATGAAACCATAATTCAAAATATACTCTTACAAACAAAATCACATACACATACAGAACACAACTCAACCAAAACCAACAATGATGACCATCAAGAAAATATCTGCCCATGAATCAGTCATGGGAATTGAAGGCTATTTTGATCGTTTGAGAAATAGAGCTCTGTGGACATTAGCGTCTATTCATCAATAAACAATCAAAATGAGTTATGCCTCATTTGTTTAAAAATAAACAATATGATGATACCATAAAAATGGAAAAGCCTAGTTTAAATAGCCAAACAAGCAGTTTCACACTGTGTAGGCACCTACGAACAGCCTTGTAAATGTAAATTCATCATCTCAAAAGAAAACCTACTTTGACTGCTTGTCAAGCTTCCTGAACTGATAATTAACACTTCCCCAAGGCTTTCTCTTTTTGCCAGCCTGTGAAAATGAAATTCTGATAATTTAGGCATGCGAAAATAAGTGATGCGTTGAAATGGCGTGGTGAAAAAGAAGTTGATGAAGTAACAACAACGAGATAGAAAAGTCTCATTACCTGAGCATCCATGCAGGCAGTTAAAATATCTTTATACTTGAAACACTTGTCGTCATTGTTACTGTTGAGAGCCATGCAGTTGAGAAGTTTTACCATTTCCTGCATGCAAGGTTTCCCAAAAGCACCAAATTTCTTTGGATTTATGGTGAGATTGCTCACTTTGCGGCCCATTCTTCTCTACACAAATCCAAACAAGACATTGTGAAACTTGATAATCTATTTAAGAATTAGCAATGCCCCCAACAACATTCAACACCACCAACAACATTCAACACCATGCATGATACAGAAAATACTGACAAGTAGAACACTTGTACTTGCAAATATTTCATAACAGAAAATATTGTTTCGAGATGCCGGAGATGCGGTGCATGGGGAGACCGAGGGTGCGAGAGGAGAAGGAGGAACAAAGGCTGTGGAGGCTGGAAGTGGCAACAAGAGAGAGGAAGCTTGTGAGGCTGCAGATGACAAGTTAGAGTTAGTTGCTGTGCACGGGCCTTGTTCGAGGCCCTTATCAAAAGAAGTCAAAACCTAATTGACCTTTCACGATTTCAACTAATCGGATATTATCACGTGGTTCGATCAACATAAATTTTTTTGACATTGTAGTATACAATATATACGACATATTGAACGGTTTTTATTATTTGAAAAAGAAGTGGATTATACTGAGTTTTGAAAATAGGTGTGTTTAGGTAGTTGGGAGGGTTTATTTTACATAACCCTAAACTAATAGCTTCAACATGTTATAAAATTCTCGGTAAATAATTTCTTATGTAACCGTAGAGATGTGATCGGGAGTACTTAACCAAGATCATGACCGGTGAACATCGCTTGGCATAGAAAAGAAGTCAAACCCCAGTTAACTTTTTCTGATTTCGCCTAATCAGATCCCATTTCGTGGTTCAATTATGCTAAAAATTGTTGACATTCTTGCATACAACATGCATGAACTTTTAAACGGTTTTGATTATTCGAAAAAGAATTTAAATATGTCTACTTTCAAAAATATGTGTGGTTTAAGTATTTGAGAGGGTTTCTCGTACTTAACCCTAAACTACTACTTTCAACGTCTAAGTAGGTTGGTGAAAATTTCAATTAATTTGTATACTAATTTAACCCCGATCAAGACCGGTGAACATTGTTTAGTACAGAAATGTCAACGCAGGTCAACATTTGTGGCGGTGCACGTGGGACGTGAGACGCTGGTAAAACCTAAAGGCGTCTTACATGGGATGTCCGCAGCCCTTAACTTGATTACCTGCGGCGGACGACAGTTATGTCCTTGTGAGACGCCCATAGGTTTTTACCAGCATCTCACGTCCTTCATGTGCGCCGCCGAAGTGACAATATGGTGTAGTGAAAGCTGCATTAGATATTAAGGCCTGATAGTCCCATACCCATATCTACCTAATAGAAATGGCCAGGGCCGGCTCAACAATTATTAAATTAAAAATTAGATCACATAGTATATAAGCATATACATAAATTAGATAAAATGATATAATTACAGGGCTCCAAAAAATGAACTAATGATCATCATACACGGGAGATTTAAAGGCAAAGATTCAACTTATATAATCTTGAGCTTGGAAGCTTAACCCATCTACAGAAATATCCTCAAAGTCAGGAATTCATTGACAAATCTCTCCCACATATATAGAAAAAACATTAAATATTCTAAAAAATTGAGATTTGCGCGATCAATAATGAGGAACACCAAAACCGGCAAATGAAGTCACAAAATTCAGGCAAACCATTTTGCATATTCACATTAAACTATCCCACAAAATAAAAACTAACCCATCAAAATTTTCACCACTCTAAGACTCAAAAAAAAAAAACTATCCCGATAAGCCAACCAATCTGAAATCAGTACATACCTTGAATATGAATATCCGAATTGTTGAATTTATAGAAATTGATGGGTCT
Source organism: Geranium rotundifolium (assembly GCA_963920655.1). Classification (NCBI taxonomy): domain Eukaryota; kingdom Viridiplantae; phylum Streptophyta; class Magnoliopsida; order Geraniales; family Geraniaceae; genus Geranium; species Geranium rotundifolium. The sequence continues at coordinate 28,920,248 of OY987316.1, read as the reverse complement.
CAAAGTTGTAGAAGTCGATGGGTCTACTCGGAGATGAAAAAAATTGATGAGAACCGAAAATACTTGAAAGGAGAAAAGTAAAAATAAAATAAAATGATAGTTGTAGTTGGGGAAGAGGATTCGGTGCCAGGAATAGGAGTTTTAGGGTTTAAAGATTTTGGGCCTTTTTTCCTCAAAACAAATGGGCCTAATCCATATTAATAATTAACTTACGAAATGGGTTATAGTGTGGGCTGAAACCATTATGATTGGGCCGGCAGAAAAATGGATAGGTCCAAGTCTACTCAATTTAAAATAGATCAATTAATTTTGTTTAATATTTATTTACACGATACTTAAAAAAATTTATATGTAAATTACAATTAACATATGCTAGTTTATGAAAAAAAGCAGGTTATTCATACCAAGCACATCGTTGAAGGGAGAGTATTCTTTTGGTAAATACTGAACTAAGGGGCTCTAATTCTTTTAGTAAAAAATTCTTTATTTCTCAAGACAAAAAAACAAATAGAGTGGATTCACATTTATAAACATACTCGAGATGAAAAGTTAAATAAAAATTCAGACATAATATGAAATATTAGAACATTATAGGCGCTGATCACTAGTTACATGTTAAAATGAGCTAGAAATTTGTTTTTCTATGATCATGAAAAATGGTCAGTTTATTCAGAAATCTCGTACGTATCCTTGAAATGGGTGCGTGACCAGAAGCATGCATTCATATAAAATGAATATAAAAATTTTATTTTCATTACTCTCTCTATATATACAAGGCAAAATGAGTAAATGAAAAAAGATGAGGATAAGTGTTTGTCCTATTATATCCATATTTTTATATAAATAATAGTTAGTAGCTAGCTAGGATTTCACGTCCATCACTCACATTTCATTTCAGTGTGTCAAATCAACAAGAGAGGAGCGAAATGGGGAAGAAGTTTAGTAGTGAGAGAAAGAGTGGTGTCGAGGGCAGTTCTAGGGATGAGCCCGCGACGTCGCAGACTCGTCCCTAGAACTGGCCTCGAACTTGAGGTGCCACCTCCACATCAACGAGGTCACATCCGCCGGGAGATTGAAGCTGCACTGTGGTGTTTTTGAGAGATGAGACCACTTCGATGGCCGGAACTACTAAGGCCAAGGATCTATGGTGCAACTAAAATCTCCTAGAGATGGAGACTTTGTCGGCGTAAAGGTGTCAACTACCATCAATGACGACGACCAAGTTACTTACCAGGGGCTACCCTAGAATTTTTGGGGTCTTAAGCGATACTCATATTTTTTTATTAATTAAGTAAAAATAGACAAATCTATAACAATAAACTATATATGATCTATCATATATTACAATGTAAAATTATTCTTCGTCGTCATCTAATTGTATTCTTAACGTCATCCAATTGTTTTTTATAAAATCATCTAGTTGTTTTTATAAATTATTCTTAGAGAACTCACAATTGCAGGGAGTGGAGGTCCGACGAATCAGTGGTGGCTGATTCGTAGTGATCGATAGAGAGGTTTTAGTTTAGGGTTACCTGAAATCGGACTGTTTAGTTTGGACGATGTGTGTGCACGGTTCGATATTCTCAAAGTACCAAAACTTATGGTTAATCTCGCAAATGTCTACTCAACTACCATTTATTCTCAAATAATTTTTTGCGAAGAAATTTTCTCAAACAATTAATTGTACTCGACTAAAATTGTTTTTTTTCTTCTTTAAGTTCAATCGAATTTTATTTAATAAATAGAAACTAATCCAGCATCAAGCCGGACAGTTGAAGCAACAATTGGTGGGACAGACCACCCACCATAATCTCAATTCGTGAACTAGTAGCCACTTTACTACGTGGTTTATGAGCAAAAGATATTAAATCCAGAAGCTGAAAGAAACTTATTTTTTTCCTCTTATTTCCCCAACTTGTTAATTTTCTTTGTATCTAAATTTTATTTAACTGTAAATAGACTAAAATAATGTCTTTTTTTAAAGTAAGTAGAGTAATTTTACCAAAGATAGTCTGCCAACAGAAATAGAATAGAACATATAGCTCATATTATTCTCCAAGCCAGAGCTCATAAGAGTAAGATGACCAAACAAATTGTCATCCCATCACTTGACCTATATACAAACAAAAAAGTATAACAATAGGAAATCAAAGAAACTAAACTCCAAAAAAATTAATCCAAAATCATAAAAAAAAAAGAGACAAGGAGATAAATCCCAACGAAAACAAAAACTTGAATACAATTTCCCGTTGTTCGACCTTCACCCCAACTCCCATGGCCATGTTAAATTTCTTTCAAATTTTCAAGGTTCTCAAAACTCAAGCACGAAACCTGAATCGATCACAACTCAATCATATTCCTAACTCAACCAACAACCGACTACAACGGTGCTAAAATTAAAATTTTGAACGATTTTTTTAAAAAAGAATAATGCCCATAGGGTCACCTTCTTCCTCCATTTATGTTTTCTTCGTGAACTTAGAACCTTCTCAAAATTTATACCTCTACGTCCACATCTACGCCTAGCCTCCGATTCTCGTATCAATGACAGACCTAATCAATGCAATTTTATTTTTGGGCTACCCAATAACCATTATCATCAATTACAGTATTAGATTAGAGAAAATTTCGATTAGTGTTTACCGTTGAGACCTAATGAGTACGAATTGTCGTAAGTAGAACTATTGAACCAACAACCCATATTCTTCTTTCTTTCCTTTCATTATTGGAAAGAAGAGAAGCATGTGAAATCTTCTTATCTAACCAATCAATATTTTCAATTTGTAACAAAAAAAATAAAGAACGAACAAGAAAAAATAAAGAACAATTTCCCTAGGCCAAAATAAAAAATTAGAAAATTTTATTTAATCAAGAATCAAGGGGTTGTCCCGATTTTTCTTTTATTTATTTATTTGTAGACATAGGCGAATTCAAAATTGTTCGAATTGTATAATTCTCAATTACCGGCATTGGTAAATGACCCAGAGCAATTCAATTATAACTTAATTCGTGACGATCATAGCCCAAAAAAATGACCGAATCTTAGACCCAAAACAGTCATTACGAATTCAACCTCTCAAGATTACCCAAATCCCATAAGAAAGCCGCATGAAAACTCTTGCGAAAATACTGACTCTTTTGCTCGAAATTGCCCACAAAAAGGGGGGTCAATTAACACGAAAGCACACTTGAGCTGCTCCGGAAAAGGTTGGAATTGTTGGGGACCTCTAAAGTGCACCTGAAATGCCAGAAGAAGGTGCCGACGAAGGAGACGGTTCACACGCTATAAATCGCCCAGAAAAAGTCAACCCCCTTGACTGCTCATTTGAATTGATTGTTGTTTACGTGAATTTTCTCAAGAATTTGTTCATTGTTCCAATGTTATTACTTATATATTGATTTTAAAGTAATGGATGGATGGTTAATTAAGTGTGTAATGTGAAATGTGCAAGGAGAGGAGAGAGAAAACCAGAAAAATAGTAAGAGAATGAGAGGGCATGAGTTCCTAAAATTGATGGTGAATTGAGAGTATTTTCGGCTTTTTTCACTGAAAAAATTCTGTTCAAATTTTAACGGAGTAGAGCAAGGTGTAAAAAATATGTTCTGCTAAGTTAAGTTCAAAATATTTTTTTCATATTATGTGTAATAAGTTGTAAAACATGTTATAGAAAGTGCAGTTATCTGTATTGATTTCAAAGATTAATTTGATCATCTTAATTTTTCGTTATTAAAGTTAACACACATGTTTCAAAATATAAGTTAAAGTACTAAAAAATTGGAAAAAAAAAATTAAGAGTAGTATATTGTAAAACAGCCGTAATTAAGTTTTGTAATGTCATTTTCTCTTTATTCTATCATTAAGAGACTATGTACACGTGCCTCAAATTTTCACCTAGCTCAATTACTAGCTCAGAATTAACCCAGCACCTAAAAACGCTTAAGGATTATGAAATTGCAGGTCCAAACAAATAAAAACAAGCCATTTTAGTGGAAACCTAGATAAACTTAGAAGCTTCAAACTCAAATATTTGACCATGATGGAAGTCAAGATGCCGTTTATATATGAGATAATTCATGTTTACTACGGTGTGGTATCACATTTTCAGTCAATATGGTATACTATTTTAAGAATAAGTTCGATACGTACAATTATTAAGTATCATCGTCCATAATTCTGTTGAATTTAACATAAGATGTGTATAATACCTTTTTATTTACTATTCATCTTCTTCCTCACATGATCCTCACTAACTCATTTCTTCAACGTGGTGTTTGCTGATTCTCTCAAGTCTAATCTTGTCGTAGGCCATGTATACTTTCATCTCGGGAGTCACGTTAACAAGCTTTTCCGAAGACTTCTCGCGAGTAATATAGTAATATAGGCATGAAAGACCCATGCATTTGAAGAACCAAATAATCATATGCAAAACTTTTATCCAACAAAGCAAAGGTCTCAACGCACCAAACAATCACCGATGAATGTGCGCCCATTTCTTTTGATTCGAATTCACTCAGCAACTTTATTTGATCTAAAACTATTATTTTCACAAGGTCACAAAACCAAAATTCTAGGGTACAATTCCGATTATAAAACTGAAATATTTTGGTCGATCCAAAAATTGGGTTCTCATCATTTTCTTAGAAGTCAAATAAAAATCAAATACACAACAATCTCATAATAAAAAAAAATACAGTCATGCGAATCTAATACCATCAAATCCAGATATGCGAAGCGCAAAATTGTCAATTTCAAAAGCTTTAAGAACACTAAAATATCAAAATACAATTGGTTTTTGTTCTATCACGAATTAAATCGAACATCAGAAACCATGATTTGATTTGGATTTGCAAAAATATGAACAAATCTCAAATCCCAAATCTCGGTAAATTCACGCTGCAAAAAAGGTAAAAAAGGGGAACAAATTTCAAATCTGAAATAATGGACCGTTTATTGTGTCAATCTATTGTACCAAACACCGCCACCACGGCCTCCTCTGCAACGAGTATGAGTCTCTGACTCCGTGGAAAGCCTCTGGCGCGAGGTCCGACCGGCCCATGTCAGTCTGCGATAGATGCGCGTGCAGAGTGAGGGACAAGTGCGAGGAGAAGGAGGGCCAAGGAGCCAATGACGACAATTTCAACACTTACCAGAGAATGATGAAGACGATGCCGATGAGTTTGACGATTTTGAAGGCAATGATGAAGAGGATCGAGACGAGGAGGACGACGAGAAAGAGGAAGAAGAAAATCAAATGGTGGTGTCGTCGCCACCTCCCACCGTGAGCTTGCCAGAGAGCAAGACCCAAGACCCAGAACGAAGAAGAACAGTTATGTTCTTCCTTCTTCATTTTTTTTAATTTTTAAAATAAATGGTAGATTAGGTATTTTTTTTAAAAAAATTCTCATTCCGTTAGTTTTAACAGAATTAGGGTAACGGTGACTCCTAATGAAACTTCCCCGTATTGAAATGACTCTTAAAATAGTACAATGTAGTGACCTGAAAATATGCAAAACTACACCGTAGTGAACATGAATTATCCCTACATATAACTATTACAGAAACTGATTTCCAATAAAACTCCACAAGTAAGAGGTAGAATGCATGATCTGGTTAAGGGCTTCACTGAAGCAAGCTAAACATAGACTCATGTTGGTTTGATATCTTCAACTCACAGTGAGATTGCTAAATTGGAATTAGCATATAATATGCAATGAGAAATTCCACAGGGCAAAAGATTACTCTTCCTCCAGCAGATACACCGGGTTGAAAAATAAACCCAAGTTACTCTTCATCAACTCCATACCTGCAAGTAACCTCTTCCCCTTCTAAAAGCTTCTCCACAGCATCAGACGGAAGGCCAATAAGCTCCAACGTCTTTCCCCATACCTTGTACGAAGTCTCGATGTTGTGAGCCTCTTCGGAAGGATTTGTGGGACTGCAATCCTGAGAAATAAATGCACAAACAGGCCAGTCATCTGCTTTCAACAGCTCGCAGTACTCTGGAATCTGGGGATCTGTCGCTGCAAAAAGAGAGCTCCTGGAACCTGCATTATTAAATTTTAGCTTCCACTTCACCTTTTTGTCTTAAATACTCACATTTCACAAGACCCACCTTCTTGAGCATTAAAGATAAAATAAGGTATTAGATGGTAAGCCGCTTGAACAATTCTCGGAAGATCCCGTGCCTGCATTCAGATCAGATAGACTTGAAGCCATTATGAGAATATGTGTCAATGACCTCTTAGTATATATCCTTTTTCTTTTTTTGTGAAAACTCGAATATAGGACAATAAATATATGCTACACCCTTGGTGCAGCAATAACACCCACATCATTGTTTAAAAACTTGAGAATTAACCAATCATTTAACTTTGACTGTAAGTGTTTCAGACTCCAAAGAGTAATACAAAGGGAAATGATATGTTCAATCACGAGACTGACACACAAAGGGAAAAAATGACACCAGGACAACAACAGAATGGATTGAGATGTTCTGGACAAGAACCAAAATGATTGACGAAGGTACGTGTATCAAATTGTTCACTACAAGTAACTGACTTATGCATGACTGTTAGAAATATGTCCTATGTGGAGGATTTTCTATTCCGAGTTTATTCCCTTCACTTCGTTTATTTCAATTTCCTATTTATTTCCCAGTTCTAGTGTGTTTCGTATTTAGTATAGGTCCATTCCCTATATAAAGTGTGCTCTCATTGTATTAGGAAAACAGCTCAATAATTAGTGAAGTATTAACTTTTACCAAATGACATAACTAATCCCCACCTTTAAAAAAAAAAGATAATGACCCCCTTTATAATGCTTCCATTAGACAGACAGTTCAAAGACTCATTATGCTAAGAAAATTTGGCTTCTTCTGGGATGTACCACTACCAGAACCCAAAATTGCTGCGATGTTTTTTTATTGGTTGTTAAATAGTGCCTATATATAGGGCTGGAAATTTAGAAAGAAAAATCCCTTTCCATCCCACCTGTCCATAAGTGGGTACCGGCTAGGATTTGAAACTCTGTAGGATGCTCACTTGACCACCAGACCAACCCTAATGGGCAAAACTGTTGCTTCATATAGAAACCCATTTTCTAAGAAACTAAAAGTCACCAAATGAGTGATGTGAAGTGATTCCCACAAACAGAGATGAAACATGATTCTGATTCCTAATTTTGAATATGTATGCAGATCATAAACCAAACATTTCCCTGAACCTTGTCTGTTTACACGCACAAACACATTATAAATGGAAATTATCATGAGGATATCTAAGGAAATTGTTTAAACAAGTTCCAGAACTTATTCACTGCTGCATTGTCAAGGTCTATTTAGGTAACCATGTTTAACAAAAAAGTCACCAAGGACCCAAATGGTTCTCCTTCCCAATTATAAAGATAAATTCTTGAAAAGTAATGGGTGGACCTATGAAGATGTATTATGGGGAGAGCATTCCTCTCCTTTTTGCATAGAGGTTGTTTCTTGAGGTTAAAAGGGACTTAAGGCATGGGAACTTCATTAAGTTTTTATATGAATCTCGCTAAGGTATAACAAAATTCATGATAAAAAAAGTGTTGAATAGTTCATATCCGGGTCTTGAGGGGATGTTGAAGATGTCACAATCTGGCTCAGCCGAGCATGTGTAAGTCAAGGATTGAAAACGCCAAAGAACCAGTAGGGCTGAACATAGTGAAGACCCACAATTCGGAATGTATACTGAGGTGAATGCCGCAAATTAATTTTATAAGTTAATGGAAGACACCACATTCCAGGAGGTGCTCTTTGCCACTATGCTGTTTTATGCCTCGTGAGAGCACAGCACAATGCAAAGTTGAGGGTGTTCTTGTGAAGCCATTACCTTGTAATTGAATTTCAACTAGGGATAATGATTTCTTAGATAGAGGTTCAAGATATTAAGAAAAGAAGGATGAAGAAAGTTCATGGGAAAATGTGTCCAGTCATACAAATAAAGAATAAATAAATGACACATGTTAATATAATATTTTTAAATTTCAATGCACAAAAGCATTGAGAGCCTCTCGTATTATGTCCAGACACACATTTTATTGACATGTGCCTCTTCACATTGCTATTGTGTTGATACAATTGCTATTGTGTTGATACAATAGTCAACACCTCCTCACCTAAGTAGGAAACAATCCTTCAATGATTCTTATTGATTCCTGACATATATACATTAGTTGTAGTTGATTTCCTTAAATAAAATCCTATTCTCCATGGTAGCAACTAAGACAAGCCAGCATAAATGCTTATTTTCGTTATTCAAATATCACCATTGTAGTCAAATTTATCGTCAATTCATTTATACTTTATGTTGAGCACACACTTTATTTACGATATATATACATAGATATCTTCTATCCATATACGAGAGAAATTGGATACTTCAGGGAACTTACAACATTTGTTTGGACAACTCCAGGTGAAACACATAGTATACTAATACCGGCTTCAGCAGGTAGCCGCTTATGGAGGATACTACTAAACATTATCTGCAACTCAAAGAACACCATATTCCTAGTCAATATTTACAGCTATAAAAGTATAAAATGACAGTTGTTACTATGTAAGAGCAGTCAGATTTAAGAACATAATCAGCTGTGAAAAAGGATCATTGGTTGAACAAGAAGCAAACGTGACAAATATGTAGCTTAATAGACAATAACCATAGGTGTGGGGATTGGAACCAGTAACCTGGTGCTTATTTTTTAATGATATGATGCAGAGTTATTCTGTTTTTGAGGAGAACAAACAGATATTATGTATTTACAACCAGAATTTCTATTTCTCTCTACCACGTTGGCACAACAGTAAGGCTGCAGCCATATAAGCTAGAGGGTAGGGCCCTCTCTATTTTCTTACCCATTTTTTATTACTTTTTTATGTACTAATTTAGGCTGACGGATATACAGATTTTATATATACATGGAAAATGTTATAAAATACTATTTTAAGTTTACGCGGTTTTTTCAATTTAGTCATAAACTTGAGTTTTGGTCCAATCTAGTCCTATCTTAGATTTTGTTCTAACCTAATCCTAACTTCAGATTTTGTTCCAAAATACTTTGGTTCATCACCTATGTTACAAATCTCCTAAAGTTATGCATTTTGTCCAAAGTCTTACAATTTCACCTGATTTTCTTTCAATTTAGCCTTAATTTTGGAGAAGTTGTTCCAATTAAATCTTTATCGTCACTACATTGACCAAATTGAATAATTTGTCCAAACATAGGACTAGCCTAGAACAGTACGCTCAATGTTGGGATAAATTGGAACAATGTTGTATTTTAGGAATAAATTATAACCAATACTGGAACTTAGGACTGAATTCGAACATTTTCGTACATAAACTGGTATGAGTCCAAATTAGTTTAGCTTAAATTTCTGTTTGACAAAACAGGTGCATTCATGTACAGGCTGTAACAGAAAGCAGAGAAATATTTTAGAGTTCAATAGCATAATAAATAAATAAATAAGCCATGTTACTTATAATTTCAGGTCCACCTGCGCCAGTTTGCTGCCCGAGTATCCCACTATACTTGTAAACTTCCTTTTCCCAGAAGTGACATTCATGTCTTCTGTGTCAACGAAACCAACAGAATGCATCTACGCAGGAAGTTTAACCAAGCTTAGTTATGAGTTGGATACTACAAAAGGCAAGCATGAGATATCCTCAAATAATATAGCCAAAAATACCTACAATACAATGCATAAATAGTTGTTCAAATAGACTGTTGCATGAACCAGGAGGTTTTGGGCAGAATCACATGTCTGAAAAATTAAATAGCGTGGAAGACCAACTCCCATAATGATTTAAACAATGACTAATAGAAATTAATAACTAATACTAATATATATAGGGGTGAACTCCAGTACAAACGGGTCGGGTTGGGTGTCCAAACCGTCCGAACCAATTCCCAACCGTTGGATGGGTGGAAATCTGCGCACGCGTTGTCCCAGCGCGCGCAACACATGTAATTTTCAACATTCCACCATGTTAGATTAGTTAATAATTTGGGTTTCCTATTAGTATTATGTTTACTAGTTTGGTTTATTTTCTATTTTTCCTTATATAAATGAACCTACTCTTGTAATTCATAGTCAAGCGTTCATCAATAATACTATCATATTATAGAAGTTTAACATGATATCAGAGTCAGGTTAAATTCGATCCTAGCCGTGTGGATTTTTCCCACTCGCTAATTATGTTTTAGCGGGTGGTGGGGCATTATTGTTCTGTTTTTCTCCGCTGAATTTTTTTTTTCTGAATTATTGTTCATGTAAATTACTATTCACGCGCACTGTTCACTCTGAATTTTCCAGATCTGTTTCTCGTTCAAGCATTCTCCGACAAGTTTCTTCCAAGCAGTACGAGGAGTTTTCTGTCCTCACCACCCGCAAGTGAAGCTTCTGCACCTCAAGTCCGGCCGTTCTGTTGTTATCCGATCTCCGTCAACAGTGCGTGAGTCCCACGCACCGCCACAAGCCTTCGATGCTCGTTCGCCAAGTTTTCTGGTCCTCTATTTTTGCTGGGTTTGCACTGTCGTGGTTGCTTGAAATTATTTTGCACCGACATAGTTGCTTGAGAAGTTTGGTGATTAATCTTATAATCACATTGCACTGTTGCTATGCGACAAGTTGCCGCACCGTCATTATATGACGTAGTTGCTTGAAAATTTTAGTGATTCTTTTTAAAAATCATTTGTTCTCATGTATGTATAATCGGCATGATTGAAGATGTTTAGCACTGTCATTGTTCGACGTAAATATTTGCTTTCCTATTATTCTTGCTTCACGTGCAAGACTTGTGTAACACGGTTTGCACGTGAGGAGAAGTGTTAGAATAGTGAATTAATTAGGATTTCCTATTAGTATTATGTTTCCTAGTTTGTTTTATTTCCTTGTTCCCTATACAAAAGAACCTTCTTTTGTAATTCATAATCAAGTATTCATCAATAATACCATTATATTATTAAGATCAACACACCTTAAGTCAAACATTCCACTTATGCCTAAACTATCTACTTATTTGCCCAAAAATTCCACCCGGTTTGTACCTGAATGTTCCTATATATATATATATATATATATATATATATATATATATATATATATATATATATATATATATATAATCTCGTGCGAATCAGGAGGTTTTGGCCGAACCTATGAGAATGTGTTTCCATTACTATGTCAAGTGTTCCATTACTATGTCATGTATTTTCATAACATTTTTTTGATCGGCAATAAATATAAATTGATATAAAAGGATTACAATGCGAGCCCGAGAGGGCGGGAAGAAATACATCGAGAAGGAAAACAAATTGCCCAAAAAAGACACGGTAAATTGGCAGAACTCCCGAATGAGCCTGGTCTGAGTCGAGGTAGAAAGAGTCGAAAAGAACCCGAAATGGCCGAAAAATCGATACAAAATGGTTTGAAAATTGAACCAGTTGGACGAAGAACCGGACCGGTCCATATAAAACCGAATCGGTTCATTGAAAACCGGACCGGCCCACAAAAACCCTAGCATCGCTAACACGATGTGGGCGAGCCGCCGCCCCATCTCTGGCGGAGCTCCAGCGAAGGGAGGCCAACACCTCTAGACTTCACCTCCCGTGGTTCCAACTCACCCCAACACAGAAAAAAGGCGACCGGAGCAGAGCTCTTCTAGTGGGCGAGGGTCGACGTTGTCGGCCAGCACCGACAGTGATCTCCGGTGGTAGACCTAAAAAAATAAAAAATAACTTTTTTTTTCTTTCAATCTCTCGTAACACCCCTCCCCCCAACGGGTAACACTTTCCCCTCTAGGTTATAGAAAAATTACGCCCCCCTCGTTACATTTGGGTGATTATCACGAGTTCTCATGCAACTCTTGGCTCTCACTTGAATATGCCCCTATATATACACACAACAGCTTTGCTGAATCATATGGTGCTAGGTAGGATCAATGCTTCGATATTCAATAACCTTTTGTAGTTGATTGCTAAGGATGTTTAATATATCTAACAGATCAGTGTTTCTCCCGTGTCTTTTGCTTTTCTCATCTATAGATGACCAGAAGAGGACATATAGAATGACACTAAGGATCTGGTATTTAAAAGTTACTTTTTAGTGTTCTAGAAGACCAAGGTATCTTCAAGATAAGATTTATTTTCAGTATGGAGGATGTAGAAAAATAGCTATCTGAAAAAACTATGGGAGAGGGAAATAATAATATCTAGGATTTGTTCTCTAAAATGCTTCCGTCATTCCATTTTCTAAAGTAAACACCATAAACAAAAATTCAGAAACCTAAACCAAAAAAAGTAACTTAGCTCTGAGATACTATATCATGTGAAATAGTGTCAAATAATACCTTAATAACCAATTGAGTAACTTTTAATCTTGGAACTATTTTCAAAACCTTAAGTCCAAGTTATTTTCACACGGGGCTAATCAGCAATACTTGATGGACCAATTATTTATACATTACAAAATGTATCTATGTTTATTTACCAAAAGTAGATAAACTCATCAGTCAGAAAAGAACTGAAGAACATACATTAGCATTCACATGTGTACTAAGGTAATGAAGTAAACAAAATCGTGGATAATTTGCAATAATAACTGTATAGATTTTAGTATGGGGGAAGGCAAAAAGAAAATTGAAGGATTATCATGGAATTTCCACATCTGCTGGGCGGATCCAAGCATTATAGATTCAATCTTGCCATAGTTTGGAAGACTTCTGGAATTTTCACATTTGCTGGTTAGTCATATTTGAAGTCTATTTTTGTTACTTCTGAATAAGTGTTTTAATTAAGCAATGGTTAACTCATAGAATGATCTGATTGATTTACTATTTAGTGTCAGTAGTCACAACATATCTTGATCCTGGAAGATGATCAAGTGATATATGATAAGACGGGAAGGGAAGCCTTTCAGTGCTATTAGACTAGTCTTAAGAGGGTCTCAGTTGGAGAATTCATAAGAGGAAGTAAAGATTCGGCTCTGGCTCCTACAGAATCATAACTAAAAGAAAACCACACGCTCTCAATACTTCTCTATATAATGTATTTTTAAAATTTTCATGATTTCAAGACACAATAGAAGATGTATATCATAAGTTACTTCAGGCCAGGATGAAAAGGCAAAATGATGCATCTATAAATCAAGATTGTGCTGCATACTGTCAACACAATAAGTGGATACAACTATATAGACATAAGGCAGAAAGTAAGCAATAAAATGGGAACCCAATTGCTTGTCAGTTCATGAAAAACAATGAAAGGGTGCCCCCAAAGATAAGAACTATATAAATTGGAGCTCTATCGTACTCATACAAAAATAGAACCTTTAGTGAGAAAATTACTGATAATTGCATTCATGTAGTATAAATCTGAAAACGTGAGCTAATCAGATAGTTTATGGGTAGATATGATAAAGTATATAGTTGAAAGGAACTTACAATGGAATTCACATTAACAATTCGGCTTGGAGAACCTCTAATAAGGGATGGCAAAAGCAACACTGAAAGCAGTGCTGGAGCCAGATGATTGACTTGCATGTGCTCTTCGTAACCATCTTTTGAAAACTTCTGTGGTTCTAGATACAAATCAAATCAGACAAATCAAATAAGCACTCGAGATATTCATAATAGATGCAAAAACAATGCATAAAAATGACAGGCGTCATCAAATAAGTCACCCTTATGTAGAAACAGCAAAAACAATGCCCCACAATAACATTTTTTATGAATAAAAATAGTCTATTCAGCTGGACAATAACCAGGTTGTTGAGTAAGCTTATCAATATTATAATGTCTAAAATATAATAAAATAATATGTGTAAATGGAAATTAATGCCGTGAACAGCAATTGATATGAATTACAACTAGTGTTGTTTCCTTGGAATAAATACCCCCACATGCAAATTGAACAGATGTTATCTCCGTGAACAAGACATTATCCAACCACAGTACTGCACAAAAATTGCTTTACATCATTGAGATGTCTCCGCAGAATACACATTGTCATAGGACCTCAAAAAAGATAGACCAGTGATATAATATCAGCACCTATTAAGCTATCACCATTAAGAGACCTGGGAAGGATTTGAACACATGTTGGAATACACCAGAACGCTTGATATAGACAGAAACACAACTAAACTATCACACTGGATGTTACTTGATATTCATCACATTGTTTTCGTAGTATTTTTATAAATAATAAAACTAGACATCAGATAGGCTCGATTTTTAAGTGTGTATGCTTCATGGTAAGAACTTCAAGGACGGAGATAGAAAAGGGTAATACAACAGCGACAATTCTTTGCTGAATAATAAAAGCTGGAATGTTGCCCTGCTTAGGTCATTGCTTCCAACTGCTGATGAACCCTTGGAATCGGTCCTACAGTGCTAGCTCACTAAAGACATTTAACTTGAAAATTTGCCATGACTCAAAGCCTGGTAAAAGTAATCAGACTATGCGAGGCTTACTTGAGGCTAATTGCATTAAGTTTTTTATTGGAAAATTGGCTTACTGGAAAGGTTTACCTTGATGCTTACTTTTAGGATATATGGGAGCACGTAAACAATACATTTTTCTTCCGGAAATGCTCTAACTCACTTCATGCATATACTAACCCCTAATAAGACTCAATAAACACAATGTCTTCAACCATGTATTAGATTCCAATGTTCAAATTTAACTTGCATACTTTTGAGAAAGGAAACATCAGAAGGGTAGTTCAATTAGTAAACAAAAATGAAGTATACACAAACAAACCTCCAATAGAAAATATTCCTGCATTATTGATAAGAACGTGCAAAGGCCCTAAACGTGCATTCCATGCTACAGCAAATCTCGCAACAGAATCCAAGGAGAGAAGATCAAGTTCCATCACCTTGAAAAGTTACATGTGAAATCAACCATACACTTCAGATCAGCATTCTGATAAATGTCATTTAAGCATTCAACAAGATCAAATGTAAATATCGCGATGGTTGAAAAATGAATCGAGACAAGAAACAATTGGTTTATTGAAGTTAAGCATATGATATATACATTAAGATACCTCAATATTGAGAGGGAGGCCCTTTCCAGACCATTCATTCTGCCACTTCTGGATCAACTCTTGAGCTACCTTAGTATTCCTCACTGCCATAATTACATGTGCCCCGGACTCCGCCAACTGCCTGTTCAATTAAAAAAAAGCATCACCATTATACATATTTTGTCAGGGTAAGCAAAAGAAGATGCTAAACCCCTTTCATTTAAATGGTTTATTGAAAGAAGACTAGTTGAATTGGGTTGAAGAAAAGTGAGTAACCATAATTTGGCATGCCCTGACATACACTCCAAACAGTCCATGAAGCAAAATGGGTAGGGGGGAAAGTGAACTGCTAATGACAAGGGTCCCGCGATTTCCTGATAAACTAAATGTGATGATAAGAAACGCCTTCAGACTGCCTAACCTTTACCCTTTTGGATTTTTCAATTACTCGTGCATTTAAAACTTTCAAACTATTTGAGCCAACCTGTCATAAGTTAGTAACACCTCGACCTCCTCGACCTCCACTGTTAGTAGTTAATTACTTGAATATATATGAGAAAGTATGTCAATTGAATGCAGTTAGGCACAGAATATAATTATTTGTTATTTCAACAAGTTCAAACCTCAGCTTGCATAATCTTTATCCTGGTCAACTTAGTGGGCATGATAAACCAATTTTCTATCATTATACCATCCTAGGCCACTCACGACACCACCCATTTTGTTACTTAACATCACATCCTAAACAATGTTAGCAGAGATTCTACAACCTTATGCACCATTGGTGCAACCTCCAAGCATGACCCATTAGCATATATAAAATCTGAAACAACACAATGTTTATGGTTATGAAGAAGTGAATAAGGAGAAGAAACCTTGCAGTTTCACGGCCAATACCGCTGGTAGATCCGGTGATGATGACGGTGAGATCGTTGACAGGAGGGAGAGGCATTGGGTTCTCCAAGTGGCTGGCCATGATTCTCTGAAACAGCATCTCGTAAATCAGATCGAACCAACCCCTCAGCCACTCCATCCATCCCAAACCCTGCTTCTGCCTCTGCTTCAGCTTCTTCTGCTCCAACAAACCCTCTGATTCCGAGGACGACGTAGCCATCTGATGGGCGGAGATGCACAGTGACTCAAAAGAAGAAGAGAAGAGAATGGGATTGCGATGTGAAATGGTTTCTTCTTCACAGATTGGATTGGGTTTTTCGAATCTTGCGGTTGCGTCACTGTGTTTTGGATGCTACTGCTACTCACTCACACTACTTGATCATTACTGTTTTGTTAACAATATATTTAACCACACGATATGTATACCTGACATCAGGTCGGGTTGGGTAGATCGGTCGAGTTTGGACTCATCTCAGCCTCAGCCGGGTTTAGTGAACCATATTCAATACTCGAGTACTCGACTCAAGTTAGATGTTGGATAGTTGGTTTTTGGGTGAGTCGGGTACAACCCAACACACCAAGTGAGCACAAAATATTGAGTTCATTATAGTATTTTTAACTTAGGCCCAACTTAAAATTCAAAATTGCAACCCAAATCAAACAAAACAAAACCAACTAAAAACATAACAATATGCTGAATTCTTGCTCAATTGATTTACAACACACATTATTACAAAGAAATACATAAACAATTTGAAATTAACCAATAATTCCCCAACATATTACATAAAAAACATAAGCACATTATTATAATCTAACAGTTTATATAAATAATGTTATTCCCAATTTGAAAATTAGTTAATTAGAATTGAAACCCTCAAATTCGTAACCCTAGACTCATATTAAAACATAGCCCATACATATTTCGAAATTGAAAGTAAAATTAAAACCCAAATCCCCCAAAACCCTAATCCTCAATAAAAACTCTACCCCTAAATTTAAAACAGAAGCTAGAACCCCTAAAATGAAAATTGAAATCGAAACCCCAATAAAAATCATATACCCCAAAATTGAAAGTAAAATGAAAACCATAATCCCCAATTTAGAACTCCCAAATTCAAATCTTAATCCCCAATTCAAAGCCACAAATTGAAACCATAACCCCCAATTCAAAACTCTAAAACCCCAAGTTGGAACCCTAATCCCCAAATTAAATTACCACAAATTTAGGAAAACACAAGCAATGAAAAGAAACACCATCATGAACCCATATAAACCCCCACAAATGGTTCCAACAAAAACACAAAGTTTGACCCAATAAGCAAAAGGAAAACAGCTAAAAAAAGTGACAACAAGAATGCACATATAGGTAGCCTAAAAAAAAGTAACAGTGAAATAAAGGAGAGAGACATAAGTGTTGACGAAGAGAAGGTCACTAGAGAGAGAAAATTTAACGACCCAGTTGGAGGATTGGTAAAAGAAAGAGTCAGAGACGACCCATAGAAGCTTGGAGCAGCTAAGAAAGACCATCTTGAAGAGAACGGAGATGACCTAAAGAAGAAGAGTGGGGAGGAAGAAGGTCCCAACCCTGTTGACATAGCTCACTCCTGATCTCGCCATCAATGCTACAGACAGTGAATGGTGAAAAAAACATTAATAAAAGAATATTTAATTCAAATGGACGGCAAAGAGTGGCTCGGTCGAAGAAAATCGAGGATGGAGAAGACACCACGTTGCCGATTCACCTTCAACAACTTCAAATGCGTTTACACGTCTCACATCGAAAATGGGTGCAGTGTTTGTGTTGTTTATAAGCTTCAACGTTGTATTGTTAGGCACAAATAGCATTGGGCCGAGTCCTGGGGGTCTAGGGAGTGGGTGCTGTTAGATAAAGGGTTAGTCCACAAACGCAAATCGAGTAATTAGAACATTCATTCAAGCATGCAATAATTAATGAAGTTGAAGAAGACGAATAGAATGAATGATACTTTATTATTATTGAATATCACTGTCACAATACATAATATTTACTTGACATGTGATTCGGCATTGAACAGATGAAGGAGGAAACGATCATCGACGAGGCACGGTAATCCGTTTTCCTTAAGACGAATTTTGCCCCTGTATGGACAGATCGCTCCCAAGATACAACGTCGATCATAGGCGAACTCTGAACCGTGATGTAGAGAGAATCATGCAAGAAGAACTAGAGAGAGGTGGTCGTGTAGGGTATTTTTCGATGTGTCTCTATTTCTCTACAAAAGCTATCTATTTATAAGCTTAGGGAAAAGTTAAAACCTAAAAAGAAAGGGGAGAAAGACAATATCTTAGAATATTCTCTTAATTTCCAATTAAGAGATTTTTCATTTTAATGGCATAATGTGACCACACTTATTTCCAAATTATTATTTTAGAATTATTTTACATTTTGAAAATATCACAGAAATATTTTATTCATGAATAAAAATATTCTGAAAATATTTAATTCTTCAATATAAATATTCCGAAAATATTTATTTATTTCCACACTCCAAGTTGCAGAATATTATTTCCGATTTTAGGAAAAAATATTTATCCTCAAATTTACTGACTTGGAAAATATTTATTTCCGAATTATATTGGAAAATATTATTCTCAATTTACAAATTAAAAATATTGATGGAAATTCGTTTTTGTGCCTTAATGAAAATGTGGCGGACTTTCGGCCCCCAAATTTTCAGCACAACTCATTTCAAGTGGTCATCTTTGAGGTTCAATTTCTCATTCACCTCTTGTCCGTTTAGAGCTCGTGATATACTGTTGGAAAGCTCTCATATCCTAGATTATGTAAACGTGTTTCACATCATTCTAGGCCGAGTCGAAACGTTCCAAAATCACGGCTCAAGTTGACTCATTCACTAGTTAACACATATGTCAACTTTTGCCTTTTTTATCAATTTTGTCCAACAATCCCCCACATGAATGAAATTGAACGTGTAATAATTTCAATGTGTAACAATTCTGTTGTTTAGCGTAAGAGATCATATACTTCACACAGATATCAACAAATACGGTTGTTAGGTTTTCATGGTTGTGTTCGTTATGGTCATGAACACCTCCTGATTCTGCAAGAGCTTAAGAGAACTAAACCCCATAAGTTTCTTTTGAAGAGACTCCATTTCACTCTCACATAGGTGATATCTTTTTCTCAACTCCGTGATGCACAAAGTATCATTAAAAGCATAGCTTAACCTGATCCATTATTATGTCACTGTTTGACATCATAGTAATGGTCTCGGGGTTGCCCCCACAGTGACCGCACAAGATTCATGCAATTAGGTTGTCCCTTTGAACCTAGATCTTGGGATCTCCAGTCAACTACGTTGGGTTTTCCTTCACATGACGCCTTAATTATATAGGCTTGAGCCCCATTCCTTTCGATGTTTATCAACTTGATCTCTATTTAACCCAACGGTTAGCGGATCCGCAATATTATCATTTGATCTTATCAAGTTATCATAGATAATTCTTGTAGAGATCAGTTGGTTAACGATATTATGTCGACGACGTATGTGTCAAACTTTACCGTTATCCCCAAGCTCTGTGCACTACAAATAGTTGCTTGGTGATCACAATGCACACATATTTTAGGCACAAGCTTTCGCCATTTAGGAATATCCTCTAGTTACGTAGCTCATCGGCTTCTTCCACAACTTTATCCAAAGCTTGAAACTCAGATTTACATGTTAATCTGGTTACTATCGTTTGTCGTGAGGATTTTCATGACACATCTCGTCCTGCTAGGGTTGAGACGTTTCTCCTCTTGTCTTTGACATCCCTTATGTTAGATATCCAACAAGCATAAGAGTATACCGCTAGCACGACAGACTCTCTTGCATAGTATAGTCCATAGTTATGGGTTCCTCGTACATACCTTAGTATTCTTACGATTCCCTTTTTCATGGACACGCATGTTCAAAGAACTAAACATTCTTTAACTCCATTGTCGTGTTCTTCTGTATTTTTCGAAATCTGTTTGATTCATACACCAAGAACCGATACCACTATGCAAGACATATGCAATGAAAATACAGTCCAACGTTTTTGGAACTTATTTTATTGCCTCTTGTAAAGGGTTGTTACCTTGGCAAGGTACCCCCCCCCCCCCCCCCATATTCTTAGGCAATTATTGGAATGTTCGTTTCTTTTCCATAATTCCTATAGCATCTTGTTTGTTTCCTTGTTGTGTTACTTTATTTAAAAAGTGACTAACTGACGTACAGTTTTCCCCCCACATGTATCGTGACAACCCATTAAAGGTTAAATCAGATGGTTTTCTTTGCGAAATAAGGAAAGAAGATCTCGTTGGTTTTTGACTTATCATAAATTCACATTTAGAATTTAGGGATTCTACATTTCTTAACCTACACAGCGCTACATAGTCAACTTGTCCAAGTTTACATGTCATACATACAATGACTTATTGAATTAAACATAAGAAGTGTCCCTCTTATTTTATTCATCATTTTGGACTTGCATGAAAGGTTCTCATCATTTTCCACATGCATCTCATCCTTAGTCAAAACTCATTCCTGCCTTGCACCATCTTAATGCCTTGTGAACTTAAGAGTTTGCCGGATACAGTTCTCTTGCGAATGTTCGATACGTGAGTGACATTTCGCAGAACTACTACTTTTCCAAAAAAACATTCATGAAATTGATCAATTAAAATGTTTAATTTCAATTTCATATATCAAGTCTAGACAATTCAACGTTTTCCGATAATGAAAATAATTGTTCTAACTCGATTCCACACATTCTAGATGAATAATTGAAAACATTCCATTTATTCACATGTGTTTTCGTTGATCGCAAAGATCATTCGGTTTTGTCCTTTATGTTCTTGAACATGATGGATCATGCCGACCTACAATCAATAAATTCAATATAGGTTGATCTCACGTGTTTCACAAAGAAACATATACGTTGTTTAATCTATCTTACATGTCTCGTATAAGATTAATTAATAATTTTAAAAAAAAAATAATAATAGTTTATGCATAAAATAAACTCTACATGTAGCAATTAAAGCATTGATACTGTTCAATATATCATTTTCGTACTCTCGTCTAGAGTTGGATCATAAGAACTCAATTTATATTTTTCTCGTAAGAAACCATGTTATTCAAAATTAACACTAGAGTCTTTCAATTTGTTCGTGCGTGTTCATCTATGAACCGAATCAAATTGACTTAATATCACAGTATATAATAATTAAGACCATATTATTCCAAAGAATAATTTGCTTAAGCACTATATACTTGTTGTCATTATACTTGGAAACTGTTCGGTTTGTGTTTCCATTATAAATGGAACGTGTTTCCATTATTGTGAACTTGTATCTACTGTACAAGTATTTAAGTGAGTTAATGACATAAATATAAGAAATGTTTCTCTTATTTTATTCACAACTTTGAAATGTACTGAAATTACATATAATTTCTAAGTCTCAACTAAGCACTTGAATCGATGTCATACATCTATTGTGTCATGACATCCACAATGTTAACTTCAAGCTTCTTTGCCTTTCTTCAGCATGTTGCATTTGGAAGACATAAGCACTTGCTTGTTGCAATTGAAACACTTCCTATTAGACTTGGGAATATTTTACATTTAGAAATTATCACGGAAATATTTTATTCATAAATAAAAATATTCTGAAAATATTTAATTCTTCAATATAAATATTCTGAAAATATTTATTTATTTACACATTTCAAGTTGCAGAATATTATTTCCGATTTCAGGAAAAAATATTTATTCTCAATTTACTGACTTGGAAAATATTATTCTCAATTTGCAAATTAAAAATATTGATGGAAATTTGTTTTTGTGCCTTGGTGAAAATGTGGCGGACTTTCGGCCCCCAAATTTTCAGCACAACTCATTTCAAGTGGTCATCTTTGAGGTTCAATTTCTCATTCACCTCTTGTCCGTTTAGAGCTCGTGATATACCGTTGGAAAGCTCTCATATCTTATATTATGTAAACGTGTTTCACATCATTCTAGGCCGAGTTGAATCGTTCCAAAGTCACGGCTCAAGTTGATTCATTCACTAGTTAACACATATGTCAACTTCTGTCATTTTTATCAATTTTGTCCAACAGGTGCCCCCTTAAATTCGCCCCTGACTAGCACTCTATAAATTTTCTATGGTACGATGAAATAGTTGAAAAGGGAACTTCATTTTTAATTGATAGATCATCAAAAGACAATCCCCTCTCATCGATGTATAATTAAGGGAACTTCATTTTTAATTGATAGATCATCAAAAGACAATCCCCTCTCATCGATGTATAATTAAGGGAACTTCATTTTTAATTGATAGATCATCAAAAGACAATCCCCTCTCATCGATGTATAGTTATTAACTTGAAGCGCACTATGATTTTGACATATTCTTGAATTGTACAACTCACTCCCATTTTGAACATTATAAAGAAACAAACGAAAGCAGACTATTTAATACTTGGCATCATATACTTATGAAGAAATTAAAGAAGTCCAGCAACATCACTAACGTCTGGACAACACCCACCATGCAGTGGTGGAAGATGCTTGAGAATATAAAAGGGGCATATGTGACACTTAAAATGATCATTCAATTTGGTACGTACAATAAATGGGCAATGATTTGGATATTCTAATTGGACTTGTCTTGACCCATTTGGAATCTGGAATGTAAGGCATGCACTGTATGGATTAATAAATAAAATGGAACTATGTTGGTGCACATGTAGTTGGTGATGCTATTTTATTTTATATAAAAAAACTAATTTTCATATACACGTATACTTCTCTCGTTCTTGATTAAAAAACAAATACTTCTCATGTTCTAAAAAAAATACTTCTCTTACCTCATTCTTGCTCTATTCATTGAATGTCTTATGTATATAACTAATTCCAAAGCTTAGTTACTTGGTTTATAGGCCAAATGCTCGTGTTGGTTTTAGGGGTAATCCCAAGTAAGAACACCCGAAAGTATTTAATTTTTTCAAAATTTGATTTACAAAGACTTTCTTTGTTGTTAGTTTTTTCTGTTTTCTGTTTTAAAATTTTAGAAATGACAAAAATATCAATATACTCATCATTTAACATGGTTTTAAGATAAAATTACCATATTATCTTTGTATAAATTTCAATTTCTAAAGTTTACTAATGTTCTCCCATTCAGCTTGCGCGCACTATATATATATATATATATAGTGTATATATTGCTCTCTTCATTTTTAACTGAAAAATAAGTCCCAAAACAAAATTTTCATTTCCAAACACCATAAAAAATAAAAGCAATAAGAAATTCTGGAAACCACAACAAAAAATTTCTTGTCCAAGTGTGCTTGTGTGTTTGTTTTTTAATTGTTTCAAAAAGTTTTTCGAATGGGAGGAGAATTCAACTACAAACCAAATGAGAGCGTATAAACATTCGAATAGTTCGTCCAACCGTCCATTTTCTCGCGCGGTTGAATCTAGTGACACGTGGCGAGGACATTGCTCAACATCATATTGGCGCCCATAGACGCTGCCATAAGAGTAGATGAGTCTTTTCGCTAGTTGACCTAAAGGGAGAAATATGTTAGACGACGTTTCGTGTAGCTAGAAAAATCGTGCGAGAATTACGTTTCCTTTGTGATCGAATCTGATTTTAGACTGTTAGTGCTCGAGAATTTGGAAGTTGAGGTTTATTCCTACAACGATTCAAGTATGTAATTGCCTTTATGTTTATGTTTAAGAGGGGGCTCGATTGTTCATGTTTTATTTCTCAATTTAAGGTAGGTCTGTTCTCGATTTAAGTAGCGTAGAACATGTTTTTGGGGCTATTTTGTGAACTAGTTCATAATTTCCATGGCTAGTGGGAACGAGAACCGGTCTGCGGCTGAAGTCGTTGAGAGTCGGCAGTCATCGACCGAAACTGTGTTTGCTAATAAGCAGAAAGTTTATTTTTCAAGTGTATGTTAGATCGGCATGGCATGTGTATGTGGTTGTATCGAGTAGATTGCAAAAGGACATCGGTCGTATTTGTTATACAATGGTTGTGAGGACGTTCTACAATGTGTGTATGCACGTTCCACTTTGTGTAATTGTTGACAAGATCATTAAAATAACCCTCAATGTGCAGATGCTCAATTTACACACAATTCTCTGGCAAGCGATGTCGTGCTTGCCGATTACAGGGGAAGGAGGATGTCCAACGCTTTGCAAAGAAGAAGAGGATGGATCGTTTGGGAAGAGAAAAATGACAGTGCATGGTAGATTGGATTAGTGTGTAGAACATGATATTAGGAAATGATTAGTTGTTTTTTGATGTTGTTGTTGTTACGATATATTTATTATTTGTGATTTGAAATCAAGTGTTGACCCAAAAGACAATGATTTTGACCCGTGGCCGATCCCGTGGCGCCTGGAGAGTCTCGTCCCGTGTCTCCAACCCGTGACGCGACTCAAACATCCAACCCGTGTCCAACACCACGCCTTGTGGTGCCCATATGTGGCGAGTGGTCCCTCTTTTTAAACCTCATTCTTTCGCCAGGGCCACCACCACGACTCCTCTCTCATCTCTTCTGAAATCCACGACCACCACCTGCCACGACCAACTGCTCGCCACGCCACGATGTGCTCACCACGGTCGTGACGCACATTGTCAGCAGTCATTGACCAAAACTGTGTTTGCTAGTAAGCATAAAGTTTGTTTTTCAAGTGTATGTTAGATCGGCATGGCATGTGTATGTAGTTGTATCGAGTAGATAGGGAAAAAAACATCGGTCATATTTGTTATACAATGGTTGTTGGGACGTTTTACAATGTGTGTATGTACGTTCCACTTTGTGTACTTGTTGACAAGATCATTAAAATAACCCTCAATGTGCAGATGCTCAATTTACACACAATTCTCTGGCAAGCGATGTCGTGCTTGCCGATTACAGGGGAAGGAGGATGTCGAAGGCTTTGCAAAGAAGAAGATGATGGATTGTTTGGGGAAGAGGAAAATGACAGTGCATGATAGATTGGTTAATGTGTAGAACATGATTGGTTGTTTTTTGATGTTGTTGTTGTTACGATATATTTATTGTTTGTAATTTGAAATCAGGTGTTGACCCAAAGGACAATGATTTTGAACCGTGTCCGATCCCGTGGCGGCTGGACAGTCACGCCGCGTGTCTCCAACCCGTGACGCGACTCAAACATCCAACCCGTTTCCAACACCACGCCCTGTGGCGCCCATCTTTGGCAAGTGATCCCTCTTTTTAAACCCCATTTTTTCACCAGGGCCACCACCACGACTCCTCTCTCATCTCTTCTGAAATCTACGATCACCACCTGCCATGACCAACTGCTCGCCACGCCACGGTGTGCTCACCACTAGGGATGTGCACATTTCGGTTACCAAAACCGACACCCATAAACCGAACCGAACCGAGAGCCTTCAGTCGTGAAGGAACTACACCCGAAACCGATACTTGAACAGTTCAGGTCGGTTTTCAACCGTCGGTTTCAGGTCGGTTGATCGGTTAACCAATGTCCGAATACCCTATAGAATTTTAAACTATAGATGAGCTTGATTAAACCTCAATCATAGAAAAAAATAATAACTAATAAATATTAATAGACCAACAATAAGCCATATTAATACTTAAAAATTCAATATTAATTCTCAAGCTAAAAAGCCACAACCAACATGATATATTTGAATATATAAAGTTTATCTCATTATATAGTGGAGGAGAAGAGTATAATTTTGATATACAAGCGATGTGGGACTTTGAATTGAAGAGCCAATTTCAATGTAGGAAGCTCAACCGTCAGTGCTCCTAGTCCTAGCTTTATTGTGGAATGTTTTTATATTTAATTTTTAAATTGTGAAGTTATCAGCAAACAAGCTTGTAGTTTGGTGGTAGAGTGCACAACTTGCCCGTCTCCAACCCGTGTCCAACACCACGCACTGTGGCGCCCATCTGTGGCGAGTGGTCCCTCTTTACAAACCCCATTCTTTCGCTAGGGCCCCCACCACGACTTCTCTCTCATCTCTTCTAAAATCCACAACCAATTGCTCGCCACGCCACGGTCGTGACGCACATTGTCAGTCCCTCTTCGATCAGTGACATCAGACTTCCACCGACACGCCACAGTACAAGCTCAATGTCGTTCTCAAGACTTCCGGCACACGATAAACGCTCTGTAACCCCCTTATTATTTTGGACTGAAGTTTCTGGGTTGAAACTAAGAAAAACCCAAGGTTGAAGACAACCGCCACAGATTGCTACCAGGCGCTACGGACCCGTGGCCTTAGTCGCCACTCATGTGATCCTAATACACCATGACCCTGTGAAAAGTACTCGCCGCTCCTATGACATATACCCGCCACAGTCCTGTCACCAACTCATGCAACCTATGACCCTCTCTCTTTTTTTCTACTTTTCAATTTTTCTCACCAAATCAAGATGACTTATACTCATGGAGCACGTTCAAGAGCCCAGAGTTCCAACATGAAACTTGCTTTAGTTGAGGAAGTGACCCCACATGTCCCTAACCTAAACTTTAGGAAGCGATACCAGCAGACACTCTTCACCAAACTTTCAGCGAAGAGGTTTGAGAACAGACGATTTTATATCCTAGAGACCGCACATGAAACAGATATACATATAGAGATGGATGCTCGCCCACAGGACGTTGGATGGGCCCATCCGAAGCAATTCAGATTCCCGACTTTCGAGGGGCTGACCCAAGAGTTCTTTTCTACCTACCTGATGATGAATGACACAATCGCCTTCAAAGTCTGCGGACGGGCCTGCAACCTTACGTTCACGTAAATCAGAATAATTTTTGGCTTCTCGGGCACGCCCGAGGAGTTAGAGGATAAAGAGGCTAGCAGGCCGCCGCTACAGGACATGTGGTAGACACTGGTAGATCCGTCATTGCCTTATTAGTGGAAGAGCGTCAGCGCCACCTAGTTCACTTCACCGGTAAACTTATTGTTCCACAAGATCATCGTTAACACTATCCTTGGGCAGCTGGAGACCATCAAGGTCAACACCAAGGACCTTTGGGCAATCTACTGCTTCTATTAGAGGAGGAATGCGTCTTTTTTCCATCTCCTCGCAGAGCATTCTGAAGACATCACCACACATTCTCGCCAGGCGATTGTCTGCGGTGATGTGGTGACCTTCATAGCCTAGGGAGTCCATAACATATTGGGGATCCATGATTATTTCATAGGATCCTCACTGACAAGGTAACACTAAAGGGATGGGAGAACTTGCCACTTGATATGTAAACGTTCCTCTACCAGCCCGTAGAGGAGGAGGTGGTAAGTGGCATCCCCCGCAACAGGAGGATTCCAAGGACACCGAGGAGAGCCCAGATGAGGCAGATGAAGAGATGGATCAGGCCGAAGATCCACCACGGGAGGCACCGAGGAGAAGAAGCCATGATGGCCAACTGAGGCAAGTCGAGTTGGAGATCGCTCGAGTAGAGTGAGAGGTCGGCGAGATGCGACGAGAGATTAGGGAGGACATGAACCGCATGTTCTCTTTCTTTGGGATACTGTAGATCGGGCAGGAGATGCCACATCAGCACTCGTACCTATCCGACCCATACTTCTCGTATCTGTAATGCCAGTACTATCCCCGTCCACTTTCTCTAATGCATCAATAGAGTGGGAGAACAATTATTGTGGGTTTCGGTTTCTATTTTTACTCTGTTAATACATTATTATTACTTTTATGTGATGCATTGGGACAGTGCACCCTGAGTGTGAGAATGTACTGCATCAGTTTGGATTTGGATTGTCATTTCATTGGAATTGTTGAGTTTATTCTGATACATACTTTTATGTTTAAGTTAATTATCATTGTTGTGATGTATGATTTGAATCGTGGATTGTTTAATTTTTAATAATATCTCTGTGATGCCATTTTAGTGATAAAAACTTATGTGTATGAAATGCATGCTTGGAATTTCTCCAATTTTTTTTGGATGTGGTATAAATGAGTTATGCGAATTAGTTTTCAATGATGAAATAATACATTCTCTTAAAATTTCTTGCATGAGTTGGTTATATTTGTTGTATATTATATGATTATAAATCATATTTCCCATATTGAATAAAAATTGTTTTTATATTCTAATTTGAATGTGAGTTATGCTCATTTCATCCTCTTGAATGTTTAGGTTACAACCTTTCAATTTTTTCTTTAAGGTTGCATTGATTCTTAGAATTCAAGAGCTGGAAGAGATGAGACTATAAATAGATGGTCTTTCTCTTCATTTTTCAATCATCCAAACTCAAGAATTCTTGTGTTATTGTTCTCCCTCTTCTTCATTTCTTCGTTCGGTTGGTGATAGAGAAAGGTTCGAGTTCTAGTTCGCTTGAACTAGACCTTTGGTGTAAGGTGCTAGTTCGGAGTCGTTGTATCCTGGGAGGTGTACGCTCGCTGAATCCAACACCCGAGGGAGAGCGAATACACTTTAAGGAAAGTGTCCAACACGCCTCGACTTTTTTCTTTACGGTGTTGAACTTGTATTCGGTAAAAGGTTGAGTTACAATTTATAAAGTTTATTGTTAAATTTTATTTTATTATTAGCAACTTGTTGATTATTTTATAATATTTTCCAACAATATTATTATTACTTTTATATGATGCAGTTTATGATGCATTAAGACAATTCACCCTGAGTGTGAGGATTGAATTTGGATTGTTGTTTCTCGGAGAATTGTTTTGAATTTATTCTGATGCAAGTTTTTATGTTTAAGTTAATTATCATTTTTTGGATGTATGATTTGAATCTTGTATTGCTTAATTTTTAATTATATCTCCATGATGCCAATTTAATGATAAAAACTTATTGTATGAAATGTATGCTTGGAATTTCTCATAAAATATTTTTGGATGTAGTATAAGTGAGTTGTGCGAATTAGTTTTCAATGATGAAATGATATAGACTAGTAATATTATTTTTTTCAATTTTGAATTTCAACTTTATTATTTTATAAATATTTACTAACATATTTATTTATAGGGACAATTACACTAAGATCCTTCTGGGTATGCGAAATTCTCACTTAAATTCCCTAAAAATTAGGGGTTTCAGTTAAGCGAAGCCACCAAAACCCTTTTTCTAAAAAACTACATAAAAATGAGACAGTAATACGCTCCACTACAAACCAGTCCAAACGTCCAAACTGTCGAAACTCGTTGACAGTCATTCATCTCGTGAGATTAAAACACAGCGCGACACGAGGCATAGCGCGCGCTCCACTTAAGTAAGGGGCAGTCTAGCATTTTTGCTTGGGACAGTGGAACTTTTGCTGGGCAATAGAATTTTTGCATTTTTAAAAGAATAATTTTGTTATTTTCATTTTTGAGAAAGTGTTTAATGATACCGGACTGTCCTCAATTAAGTAGAGTGTGCGATTTACCACGTGTCGCGTTGTGTTTTAATCTCGCGAGAATAACGACTGTCAAAGAATTTGAACATTTTAGATGGGTTTATACGTGATTGTTACAGTACAGATAATTAGTTTACAGTTATGCTATGATAACGCATATAAAAGATA
Organism: Geranium rotundifolium; assembly: GCA_963920655.1. NCBI lineage: Eukaryota > Viridiplantae > Streptophyta > Magnoliopsida > Geraniales > Geraniaceae > Geranium > Geranium rotundifolium. The sequence goes on along the minus strand of OY987316.1, from coordinate 28,890,695 downwards.
AGTGGAGTAAGATGTGTAGAGTTTTGATAACGTGTGTGACAATTATGCACTCACTCACTGTTCATGTTGAGTGCTCTAACAGTTATCTAAACGACCAAAGAAGGCGAAATGAAAAGAGGAGAGCACTAGAAATTAGTGTAATGATTCGAAGAGCACGGAAATGAGGAAATTGTTAGCTTAGCTTAACTTAGCGTGGCAGCAAATAAAAAGCTTTTATAAACAAACAAATAGGAGGGAAGATCTTCAAACTCAATCAATGATATCTACCCCTATTGGTCTATAGTCTAATCTAGTGTTACACCATTCCATAAGTCTATAGTTATAGGCCTTGGGAGAGCATGACACTTCATCCCTACCAATCACCACTTCATTATTACAGTGACAGTCCATTAAAGGGACATGGCGCCGCTAGGCGGACCCTCCCCACTCCCACTCCCACTCCCACTCCCACTCCGTCTTCTTCTACTTTGTCATGTCATTTTCTATTCACCGCTCCATCTCCATCCACTCCACTTCTTCTCTATATCCACAATTGCCTATATATCTGACCTTGTAGTTGTATGTTTGAAATGTGTACCTTACCTACACTCCTATTTATATTGACCGTTGTTTTGATTAACTAGGCAAGTTCGGTTCACATCGATTTCGAAACCATTAGAGTCAAAACAACTCCTAATCTAACAAAACTACTTTCACATAGACTTCATCCAAAAATTAGCATACGTGTGAATCTTTTGCATGTTTAATTTGTTTTGGAACGTTATATGCCCAACATGACGCGTGTGTAATATGAGGATTCTAGAAAAGATTGCATTTGACCACTCATGTCAAATCATGTCAAACCAAATAAATAGTCATTATCAATTTGATATAGGGACATTCGAATTGCCCCTGTCTTATCGCGATTGTTGGCACAGAGTTAGTCGATATTTATTCTCCATATATCGTCATTGCTTCTTCTCCGGAAAAAGAAGTTTACAACTCGAGGGTCTTATACCTCTACGCGACATTGCTCCGTCAGGCTTTGGCCCATCGCGGAAAATTCCTCACTACTGCCTCCCTAGGAGTCTGTGTCGTGTCTCGGATTAGCTACGGATCGTGGCCTTAATAAGCTATTGCCTCACCAACTAGCTAATCAAACACATGCCCCTCCTCGGACGGATTCCTCCTTTTGCTTCTTAACCTCTGCTTCCGAGGTATGAAGCACATCCAAAGTGACTCATCATGTCCTCATTGATAATTGCTAAATTACACCACTTTTTTAGCACTAATTTTCTACATTTTCATCCATTTTTCGTCCGCTTGGGTATAAAACCACATACATTACATCTCTTTTTCTTCACGGCCTCTTCGAGTAAAGAATGCAAATTTTCGGGTAAAAAAGGACCATTTTTGAAGAACTGTTGAGTTTGTACCGTGGCCAAGGACCACGGGCCCGTGACTGACCATCGGGCCACTCCGTAGCCTTCAACTCAGGCCCAGCAACGCAACAAAGAAGCCCAAATACAAACTACACCATGGACGTCGCCATGGTCTGTGACGACGTAGTCGCCACACCACGTGGAGAATGTTGAAGCGAGAAGACCCGTGGCTACTCAACCCCATCAGATCACGGAGAAGTTTCAAATAAAAATTGTGAATTGTTTTGTTTTTGAGCCCTAGGCTGGAGAGAAACCGGGTCTCTCGAATTCCCTAAAAGTATCCAATACAATATCTATATTTTATTATCTATCTATTTCTTATTAGCTGATACACTACCCAGTATGTATCAATTGGTATCAGAACATCAATTCGGGAGCGAAGACCATGAAGGAGTCGTCATACAAGATTGAGGGTTTTGTGTCCCGAATGGAGTTAATGACGATTGAGTTTATAAGAGTGCTTCAACGGATCTTAAAGAATGAAGAAGTGCATAAAAAAAAACTCATCGTCCCTGCAACTTGTGATGTGGCGATCGGGCGGAGAGGCTCGAACAAAACATGACAACAATGATGAATCAAACAGATATGGTGTTGCAGATTCAAAAGAAGCATCAAGCCGAAACAATAGAGGAAGAGCAAGACCTGACCGTAGAGAACGTTCGAGTTTTGTTTGTGGCTAAACCCTACAACAATAGCTTCAAACAATACTTGGGGGGATTCCACTACCTCATGGAAGAAGACAAAATTGAGGAGAAATAATTGAGTTCTCAAGGAGCATATTCAACATTGTCTCTATGTCCGACGTGGGAGATCCGACCACAACACATTAGGATCTCATCAGTTGATGGTGAGTACCAAAACGGATGGATCTTAAAATTTGCACCTGACGGTCACTCCAATCTCGAGGCAAGAGATATGCCAACAACATGTCAAGTTCTTCTTAATTAAATACTTGTAAGGGACATTAAGACTTAAGTCAAGGATTGAGCTCTACCATACATGGTGTAGGAAAATGGCCCGATGGAATTGACAACTCCTTGCAAATCAGTCACCTCAAGCCGAGGTGAAAGTGGGGTGGCGAGTAATGTTACACGCCTGTTTGACTTTGCGTCAGCCATAAGGAAGGAAAATATTTGTCCATAAGAGAAATATTTCTTGAAAAATAAATCTTCTTGCAAGACAAGCTTTCCTTTTATTTTTCTTCCTCTAATGTTCTAGTTTTAGATCTATAAAATAGATTAGAAGCGTCATAGGGAGTTTCAAATAAAAATTGAGAACTTTCTTGTGTTTGAGCCCTAGGCTAGTAGAAACCGAGTCTCTTAAATTACATGTAAGTATCCAATAATATATCTCTCTTTTATTATCTTTCTACTCAGGGTGTATCACGATCTCGAGCAGCTCGTTAAGGTACATATCTCTTTTATACTTACTCGTAATCGATTTACAAAGTTAAATGAGAAATGAGCAGTTTAATAGCATAAATCGAGAAGAACGTATTCATAAAATCAATAGTGAAGTTCAAGTTGATTGGTGAAAAATACTTAACTTATTATTAAACTGAACACATCAATAAAAAATTTCGTCCCGAGCCATTGTTATATTTTTTTATCAAACAATTTTATATGCAAAGGTTCAAAGAGTTTTATATACAATTTTTAAAGTAATGATTGATAAATTAGAGAAATAAAGAAGAATATTAATCAGGGAAAATGACACTTTTGTGCACCTGAATATACACTTTTGACACTTTCATACCCTAACTTTCTTTTTTTTCTCTTTTTTCTATACCCTACTTTCATTTTGGGACAACTTTCTTTAGAAATTTCAAAATACCCTTGAATTGAACCAAAATTAAATCTGGTTTAATTCTGGTCCAATTAAAGAGTGTGAAAAGACGAAATTGCCCTCAACTATTCATCAAATTTTCAAAGGTATGCCACCCTTTCAACTATTCCTCTCCTCCTCCTTCGCCACCCCCTCCTCACCGGCGTTTCTCCGGCATCCATCGTCGGGGTTTCTCCGGCATGTGCGGAGCACGGTGGACCGACGAGGCCTCCAGAACACCTCCACCCACCAAGGTGTTCGTCTCGACCCCATTGTCCTCGACCCCTCCTTCTCGTCTTCTCCGGTGATTCTTCGCCGGAGCCGGCCATGGTTCTTTCTCTGCAGCTTTCACAACACAAAATGACGAGCATCGACGAGGTGGGCAGTGGACAGCGAGTATCGACGAGGTGGGCAATGGGCAACGACCAAAAGGGTAGAATGTAGTGCTCCGACGAACGTCTCCGGCACAGAATGGCCGGAAAAGAGGTAGAGGGAGAGAGGGAATAAGAAATGAGTTTAGAATTCAAATTTTTCACTCGCTGGAAAGTGTGCCGGGACATATTATTGGCACACTTTCCGGCGAGTGAAAATTTTGGCACAACTTCGGTCACCTCCACCAACTCCGGTCACTCCGGTCACCAGGTACGAAGCCCAACAGGTAGGCTCCGACGATCGACGAGGTGCTCACGATGCTCTGCTTTGATGAAGTAGGAGAGTCCAATGACATTCACTTGAAAAATTGATGAATAGTTGAGAGTAATTTCGTCTTTTCACATTCTTTAAAAAATTGGGCCGGTTCTCTTCATTAGACCAGGGTTAATTTCGGTATTTTGAGAATTTTAGGGGTAAATTGTCCAAAATGAAAGTCAGGTATAATAAAAAGAGAAAAGAAAAATTAAAGTATGAAAGTGTCAAAAGTGTATACTCAGGTACACAAAAATGTCATTTTCCCTATTAATTATGAAGTGTGGCAGTGGTGAAGTGATGGAATGTATACAATACATGGACGAACGCTTATCCGGTTGACAAGTCCAACAAGAGGAATTGGGTGTGAAGGTATAAGACTAGATGCAGTGATAGATAATGAGATGGTTCCAAATTTCCAAGCAATTGGCTTGGACTTGTGTCCCTACATAATCTTCAATTATCACCAACTTAAATATTATTGGAGGATATTCTAGTCATTTACGAAAACACATACACAACAAGCTGGATCCAAAGTACAGAACAAAAGACAAGGGAAGGCTATTTTTCAATCTCAATCCACCAAAATGTGAGAGCTACCACTCACCCTTCTCATTTCTTTCTTCTTCCTTTTCAATCATTATTAATTCAGCAACATATTCTCGGTCTTTTGTTATTTTTTTTTTATTTTTTTACAAACTTGTGGGTCTCAGGGCTCTTATTTATAATCAAGATTCATTTATGAGCTTTATAAGGACTTGAGACCTTTTAAGTGTGAATTTTCTATTTTAGCGACCAAGTCAAGTCTTAATGAACTATTTTACAGAGGAAAACTATCTCCTTAATCCCATAATTATCACCTTACAATATTATACATGGATATAATATTTCAAGATCGTAATGCGTGCCTAAATATTGCTTGAAAAAAATTAAATGAATTATGGACCCCCAAATATTTCGGATTAATCTCTTATCTGAAATGATAAAGGAAAAACATTAAGCATGTATTTGCTAAATTCTGGTGGAATGGCACAAAATAGGGTTGAGAACTAATTTAGAAAAGATAGGATACTTTATGTTCCTATATGAAAATCGGGGGTCTCAGTTTTCATAGACTCTGAGAATTTAATCTTGCGTTATTAGAAAGCAGGATGGAGGCTTATCACAAACCCAAATTTGTTGGTGGCTCGGTTATTTAAGGCGAGGTACTTTTCTATATCTGATTTTCTAAATGCTAGTCTTGGTCCTAACCCCATCTATTTATGGTGAAATATTTTAGCCTCTCAAGAACTTCCTTAATCTCACTGTCGTCATAGAATTGGCCCGGGTGAGTTCAGAATTATGAACGAATCATGGCTTCCTAAGGCATACCCTTATGTGCAAGGTTTACAAGCTAACCTTCAAAATTACTCAGTGAATGAAATGTAGATCTCCTCTCCCATTTGTTTAATGACAAGGACCGCTATTTAATTATTTCAGTTCCAATCGACGAGTTTATTGATGCGGATGGGTAATACTGGACGGAAGAGAAATCATAGATTTACTCTGTTCGGTCAGCGTACATGCGCCTTCTCAGAAGTAAACTGCAACAAGAAACAATTTAGTCGGCGTTGTGAAAAATCTCTATTCCTCCTAATATCAGAAAGATTTTTGTGGAGGCTAGTGTAGGGATGTCTACCTATGAAGGTGGCTTTGGCATAAAGGGGAACCGGAGTAAACCATGTATATAATCTTTGTCAAAATAGTTGTGAGGACTCGATTCATTTATTTCTAAAATGCCAAAAAACCGATGCCTTTAAACTGTAGATTGGGTTTAAGGGATTTGTCTAATACTCCGAGAGGAAGGTATTTTTGGAGTTTTACTAGCTTATCTTCACCAAGATAGGTTGAGCCATTTGGTATTCTTATGGTGGGTTCTTTGGAAGTCGAGGAATGAATTAATTTGGAAGATGATGTAGCATATGTGGTTAGGAAGAATTTTTTATCAAAAATTCGTTGATTCTTGCGAATACCGAAGATGATAGATTTGAGGGAAATCTCAAATTTTTTATTTAACTTCAAAAACTAAATAACATAAACGTATGACAGTGCTTAAATAGTCAAAACCTAATTGTATAAAAGGAAATCCTAAACTTATAGGAAAAGGGAAATAAATTATAAAGATTATCAAAAGTGCCCAGTAACTTAGGAAATTGCGATTTTGACCCCCAAGATGACCTCGGATGGCCGAAATCTATCGTACGTCATGGCAAAGCGATGTGTTTTGCTCAGAACGTCGTTTCCGCCCATAAAACACTAGTTCTTTGTCGAAATTCGACACTTTCCTGATTTGCACTACATTAGAAGGGGATGGTTTTGGAGCAAATTCAGTTTTTATAGCTTCAGAGAAAATGGCAACTTCTTGGCGAGGCAGTAAGAGGCCGAGTAGGGTTCGAAATCAGCTCCCGACGCAGACACGAGCTTGGTTGAGGTTTCGTTCAGGCAGGGTGAAGCTGAATATTGATGGAGTTGTTGAATCGATGGGAAGTAGATGTGGGGGTGGGAATGTGATTAGGGATTAATCGGGGCAGTTCTAGCAGCAATGAGTAGAAGCTGGTTTGGCGATTTCAGTCCAGGCGTAGTTGAAGCTATGGGTATTTGGGAGGTTCTGAAGTAAGCTAGAAAATTGATGTGGTAAAGGGTAGATGTGGAGCCGAATTGCCAAGGAAATGTGGAGGACATCAAGAGAAGATCAAGATTTATGGCTCCACCGGGTTCTATTATCTCTGGTTGTATTTCGATTCTTAATTTAATGTTGAGTGTTATTGTTTCTTTTGTTCGTAGGTCTGTGTATGGAATGACTCATTTCTTAGTTAGGGCCGCTCTTTTCAATACTGACTGAAACTTTACTCATCGTGTTTTTTTTGGCATATTTTAATGACGATATTGCTATTAATTCTCTTTTATGAAGCTTCTTTGGTTTGGTGTAAAAAAAAGAATTTGTGTTATTTTATTTTAAAATGATGTTGTAAGTAAAAGAACATGCAAAATTTTTTTGAACATTACAATACATCAAACATAATTTATAATTTATATGTGCAAAATACCTATCAATAAAATCCAAACCCCGAGCAGAAGTTTTGTATTTATACCAATTTCCAAAATAATTTAGCCCCAACTGAATTCAAATATATTAGGCTTGTGTTCATATTTAGAATATTGTATAGTTTTATTGAATTATATCCGAGTGGAAAAAGAAAAGAAGAAAGAGGAATTAATGAAGGAGAGTGGTGGTGGTGATGGTGGTTGTGTGTTCCCCAGGGTCACACACACATGACCCCATATCTATCCCCTTCATTTCTTTATTTCCTTCTCCATTTTATTTTATGCTAATGTTTTGGCCCACACCCCATTCACTAATTAAATATCCAATCCAATCCAATCCCACCCTAATCTCATCTCCATCAGAATATATAACCTTACTTTTTTCACAAATAATTACTCTTCATCAAAAATATTAAATTAACTATATTCAAAGAGTTTTATGATATACACATTATTGACACTGGTATATCTAAAAAATATTTCCTTTTGATAATTTATAAAAATATTTTTCACCCCTAAATCTAATACAGACATACATTTATAAGATTTTAATTTTAATTTACATGCATGGACACTATTTCTAAGAAAATCAAAATTTTGAGTTTTGACGTGCTTAATATATACATATATAATAGTAAAATTACTATAATTTAAACATCTATATGGAATATAAAAGTTTCATGAGTTTGAACTTTATAACATAAGAAAGTTCATGATTAAATTTTTAAACTAAATTTATTTTAAAACCGTGAGTTAAAATAAATTGATATTTCTGTATGTATCGAAATAAATCCTTCATTATTATCACTTATTCTCTTTGATTACTCCATTTCGCTAACAAAAAATACTCTATCTCACCCGTTCCTCAGCACATACCAACTATGGTACCCAACTAATTTATTTATTTAGAGATTACATGCCATATTTATCTAAACAAATAAAAGTGGATCGATGGTTATAAAGAAATTGATATTAAAATACGCCTAAAGAAATAAAAAGAATCAAGAGCATGTCTATATTGACCAAATTAATATTTGAGTCCACTACAGTACAGATAGATACCCCAAAATTATACTGTAAACTGAAACAGTACATATTTTCTTTGTAAGTGCTGTTTCTATAAGTATATGAATTAATATCACATATAGCTATGATTTGGAAACATGCACATATGCATATAAACATAAAAGTAGTGGGGATTGTTATTTAGGGTAGACATTGCCATGGAAACCCTATTACCATGTCTTTGCAAATTATGGGACAACTTCATGATGATGACAACTGGAGTTTGGTACAAACTTTAGGCTTTTCCCAATTTTGAATTCTACCAAATAAAGCAACTACCATCTTTAATTATTTTTTTAAAAGGGCATAATCATTTATTTTGAAAAATATGGAGTAATAATATCTAATGGATGGTTAATAAATAAATAAAAGAGAATTTAATTTCCTCAATTAAACCTCTTGGGCATGTGTATGTTATCTGATTATGTGCAAGTGCACGCGGTTGTTACAAGTAATATATAATTGATAAGATCGGGTCGAATTCACAATTACTATCGAGCGAAAAGCAAAATGGTTAATTGGGTGGATATTGAAGTATCGATTTCAAAATGGTTGAGTGAGTAAGCAATTAGAGAAATGAGAATTTAACCAATTAAAAAGCAATCACGAGTGATGGGTTACTACGGTCTGACAATTTAACGAATAAGATTTAGATGAATATGCAATCAATCGATATCTTATGCCTGAAATATCAACTCCACCTCTTAGTATTGGAGTCGGCCTAGGCTCGTGCGTCGATTATACCTGTCAGTCTAGAGCACACCTTAAGCATGCAATTCGAATAACAATTCCAAGATAAGAGTTTCGAAGAGTTGAACTTCCAAATTGTTGCTACGTTTAGTGTTGGCATAATTTTTTAGCGCAAAAGTAAGAAGTCTGTGCAACATGTTACAAGACATTTGGAGAGACTCGTTACGCTCCAGATTAGGAAAGACCTGAAGCTTTCCTATTTAGAGTCGACTTGGAGCGCAAGCGTATAACGTCAACAAGCCCAGGCGACTTCCAGCTGTCATTAACACGTCAGCAAAGGCGGCAACGGCTTGCCTAATTTGTTTAGAAAGTCTGAGGCTTCCTATTTCTAATCCAAGCCAGATTAGGAACGTGAAGCTGCTATAAAAAGCTTGGGCTTCCCATTAGCAGCATGTCCGTTCTTGTTCTTTATTTGCTAAATTTCTCAGAGCTCTTAACCGTGCACCATTGGCGTGTTGAGAGGCTGATTAGTTTGCTAGAACGGCTTTGCTTCGATTGAAAATCAACTCGCGAAGATTGAGTGTTTGATCGATTAGGGTTCTTGTGTTAGTGATTGAAGATTCACAAATCTGTCAAAGAAGACTACGACATCGAGCATAGGCGCTTGCTCGAAGGGTGGAATTGAGAGGATCTCAAAGACAGGGGGAGAGGACCTTGGTCGAGGTTGTTCACGGTGAGATCTATAGTAGCTTAGGACAATAGCTTGTGTGATAGCTAGTTGGTGCTTGAAGTTGTACTATTGACTACCATATAGTGAAAACCTTTCCACTGGCAAAGTGCCCCCAGACGTAGGTGGCGTTGCACCGAACTGGATAATCATCTCTGGTGTCGTTCTTATTGTTTGGTTATTGTTTAAACTACGGTCTGCAATCTAAGCAAGTAGTCGACACAAAAGTTACGACTTTGTGTTCGACTTCTTGACTCGGCTACGAATCAGAATTTCAATTGGTATCAGAGAAGGCACCTTATCTCTTAGGTGATTTTCCTGCAAAAATTCTGAGTAGCTAATATGGACTCAAAGGAAGGAGGATCTGTCAATCGACCACCGATGCTCGACGGAACAATCTATGGGTACTGGAAAGCACGGATGTGTGCCTTTTTTAAGTCTCTCGACAGCAAAACCTGGAAGGCTGTCATCAATGGATGGGAGGAACCTCACTATGCTGATGCTCAAGGAAATCAAACTAGCATTATACCAGAAAAAGAGTGGAGCGTGGAAGAAGATGAAGCCGCCCTAGGTAATTCTCGTGCACTCAATGCCATATTTGATGGAGTAGACAAAAATGTTTTCCGACTTATCAACACCTGCACAAGTGCCAAAATTGCTTGGGACACTCTTGCTGTTGCTTATGAGGGTACATCCAAAGTCAGAGAGCAAAAGTTACAGTACCTTACGACCAACTTTGAAGCCCTTACCATGAATGAAGACGAAACTATAGCTGAGTTTAATGTACGTATCAAGGATCTAGCCAATGAATCATATTCACTTGGCAAGCCTATGACCGATGAAGATCTAGCCAGAAAAACGCTGAGAGCCCTAAGTCCCAGGTTAAAGATGAAGATCACGGCTATAGAAGAAGTTCATGACTTAAAGACGTTGAAGTTCGATGAGCTCATGGGATCCCTTATGACCTTCGAGCTCTCCCTACCTCTTATCGAGAAGAAGCATAAAGGTGTAGCTTTCAAAAGTTCTACCCAAAAGCAGAAAAACTTGGCGTGCTCTGATTCGGATAGTGAAATTGATGAGACTATTGCTATGCTGGCCAAAAACTAGAATAAAGTCATGAAAAGATTTAACCAGATGACAGGAAGGAATGTCACCAGAGAAGTCAGAGACAAGCCTCAGCACAAGTTCCAGAAGTACGAGAGCACAAATAGCGATGGTAGACAAGGTGAGCGATCAGGAAAAGAAAAAGGAGTACAGTGCTTTGAATATGAGGGGTATGGGAACATGCAGAAAGAATGTCCTAACTTCTTGAAGAAACAGAAGAAGGGATTCAATGCCTCTCTAACTGACGATGAAGATGAAGAAGACAGTGACTCTGAGCATACAAGTAACTATGTTGCTTTTACTGCCTCCACAATAGATCAACCATCCGAGATTTCAAAGAAGTCTGACTCTGATGATGATCTATCCGATGAGACTCTCAACAACACATACAACGAATGGTATGTCAAGTGGCTTGAAGACTCTCAGGTAATCGAAAAACAAAATGCTCTTATTCTTTCTCTTAACGAAGACAAGTCACGACTTCTCGAAACTACTGTTGATCTCAAAAGGGAAGTGGCTCGGTTAAAAAACGAGTTAGAACGAGTCACCAAATCTGTAAAGATGATGAATCCAAGCACTGACACTCTAGATCAAATTCTCTCGATCGGAAAACCAGCTAGAAATATGGAAGGCCTTGGATATTCGAAAGAAGCTTCATCATCACACACCGTCTTCGTTTCTCAGAAGGTTGTCACTCACAAGCCCCGTCAGATGTCTACTAACTTCACACCTGATCAAACGACCATAAAGCCTTATACCCTGGTCGCTCCTGGGACAAAGAACAAAAGACATAATTGGGTATGTCACCACTGTGGACGAAGAGGTCACATTCGACCTTTCTGCTATCGTCTATATGGAAGGAGCTTCGTCAAGCAAAGGACCACCATCAAGAAAGCCCAACCACGTAAGGAATGGCGAGTCATGGAGGTAAACTATCGAGCAAATATTGCATACACCGCTCTAAAAGCTTCAACTAGCAATGATTGGTACTTTGATAGTGGATCCTCTCGACATATGACTGGTAATAGCTCATTCTTGGTCACATTAATACCTTGCACTAATAGCTTTGTTACTTTTAGTGACGGGGTAAAAGCTAGAGTACTTGGAAAGGGAAAACTCAACCTTCCCAACTCACCATGCCTGAAAGAGGCTCTACTAGTAGAAGGTCTTACAACCAACCTTATCAGCATCAATCAAATATGCGATCTGAATCTGGATGTCAATTTCACTTGTGACAAGTGCACTGTCAAAGAAGAACACCAAAAGGAAGTCATGACAGGTCACAGGTCTCTTGATAACTGTTATCTATGGTCTCCAACAGTCACAACCTTGCCAACCAAGTGTTTTTTTTATCCAAAGCTCAAGAGACAAAAAAAACTTAGTCACATCAATTTAAGGAGCATGCAGAAGATTCTCTCTGAAAAGGCGATCATTGGAGTTCCCAACCTCAAGATTGTTGAAGGAAAAATTTGTGGAGAATGCCAGATTGGCAAACAAGTTAAGACGTCACACAAGAAGGTACAATATCTTACTACTTCTCGTGTTCTAGAACTTCTACATGTTGACCTTATGGGGCCTATGCAAGTGGAAAGTCTAGGAGGTAAGAAGTACATATTTGTCTGTGTCGACGACTTCTCAAGGTACACCTGGGTAGACTTTATTAGAGAAAAGTCAGACACCTTCTCAGTCTTTGAAGCCCTATGTCGGAGAGTTCAACGAGAAAAAGGAGAAGCCATTGGCAAAGTCGTCCGACTTAGAAGTGATCATAGAAAGGAGTTTGAAAACATCAGCTTCGCAAACTTTTGTGATGCTGAAGGAATAGCACACGAATTCTCTGCTCCCATCACTCCTCAGCAGAACGGGATCGTGGAAAAGAAAAATCGAACTCTTCAAGAAATGGCTAGAGTCATGATGCTAGCCAAAGACATCCCGCATCACTTCTGGGCTGAAGTTCTGAATACGGCTTGTCATATTCATAATAGAGTGACCCTCCGCCCTGGAACATCGCTCACTCTTTATGAAATATGGAGGGGGAGAAAGCCTAATGTCAAATATTTCCATGTCTTTGGATCGATATGCTACATACTTGCAGATAGGGAACCTCGACACAAACTTGACCCTAAAAGCGATGAAGGCATCTTTCTTGGCTATTCAAGAAATAGTCGGGCTTTTCGTGTATTCAACAAACGCACCCGGTCTATCATGGAATCCATCAATATCGTGATTGATGACAGTCATAAGCAACCCAGTGACGACGAGGAAGAAGTTCTAAATCTCTCAGGAGAATTTCAGGCCAGAAGTCAGAACCGAAGATCGCAACAAAGAATCTGAAGCCGAAAACCAAAACATCTCTAACAAAGAGGCACCCCCCATCATAGAACAGAGAGCTCCGTCAAGAAGAATTCAGAAGAATCACCCATCCCAGGATGTGATAGGAGACATCAATGAATGAGTGCGGACTCGACATAAGGCACCTATTAACTACAAAGAGATGATAGGTAACATTTGCTTTGTCTCAAAAGTTGAACCAAAGAATATACAAGAAGCCATCAATGATGAGTATTGGGTCTGCGCCATGCAAGAAGAATTGGTTCAATTTGCAAGGAGTGAAGTCTGGGAACTAGTACCCAAGCCAGACAATGTCAATATCATCGGAACAAAGTGGATATTCAAAAACAAGTTTGACGAGCAAGGAAATATCACTCGAAACAAAGCAAGACTGGTGGCACAGGGGTACACACAAGTAGAAGGAGTTGACTTCGAAAAAACTTTTGCTCTAGTAGCCAGACTGGAAGCCATCCGACTTCTTCTCGGCATAGCATGCCATCTGCGGTTCAAACTCTACCAGATGGATGTAAAGAGTGCATTCCTCAATGGAAATCTAAACGAAGAAGTCTATGTTGCTCAACCAAAGGGATTTGAAGATCATGACTCTCCTCATCATGTCTACAAACTAAAGAAAGCTCTCTATGGCCTCAAACAAGCACCACGAGCATGGTATGAACGTCTTACCCAATTCCTAGTACAGAATGGCTATATTCGAGGGGGAGTAGACAAAATTCTCTTTGTGAAAAAGGAAGGAAGTGACATCATGATTGCCCAAATATATGTCGATGATATCGTATTTGGAGGGATGTCAGACAAGATGGTGGAACGTTTTGTACAACATATGCAGTCCGAATTTGAGATGAGTATGGTTGGAGAGCTCACATACTTCCTAGGCTTCCAGATCAAGCAGATGAAAGATGGAATATTTATCTCCCAAAGCAAATATACAAAGAATATTGTGAAGAAATTCGGGTTGGAAAAGGCTTCGCACAAAAGAACCCCCATTGCCACTCATGTCAAATGCACAAAGGACAATCTTGGGGAACCAGTTGATCAAAGCCTCTATCGGAGAATTATTGGAAGTCTTCTCTATCTCACAGCAAGTCGACCCGACATTGCTTTCTCTGTGGGAGTGTGTGCTCGATATCAAGCCAATCCAAAAGTCAGTCACTTAACTCATGCCAAGAGGATAATAAGGTACATCTCGGGAACCTCTGAATTGGGTTTGCTATACTCTTTTGATACCTCTCCTACTCTTGTTGGATACTGTGATGTTGACTGGGCGAGAAGCATACCAGATCGAAGAAGTACCTCTGGAGGTTGTTTCTATCTGGGGAACAATCTTGTGTCTTGGTTCAGCAAAAAGCAAAATTGCATTGCTTTGTCTACAGCTGAGTCCGAATATATTGCGGCTGGAAGTAGCTGTACTCAGCTTCTGTGGATGAAACAAATGTTGGCAGAGTATGGGGTCAAACAAGAAGTCATGACTTTGTTCTGCTACAACATTAGTGCAATCAATATTTCGAAGAATCCGGTTCAACACAGCAAAACCAAGCACATTGATATCAGGCATCATTTTATTCGTGAGCTTGTAGAGGACAAGAAGATAAAACTCGAATACCTACCTACTGAGAAACAAATCGCTGACATCTTCACAAAGGCGCTAGATGCTAACATGTTTGAAAGTCTGAGGTCATCCCTTGGACTTTGCTGCCTTAAGTAACCAGAAGACAAGAAAGAAGAGAGAGAGCTTTTTGTTGATTTTACTCTCTCTCTATCAGGACCAACAAGGGTCTACAAAATCAAACCGGGCCCAATTCCTTTGTCATAGCCCAGTTGTAATCCGTCCCTTTTTAAAATTCAAAAAGGGGAAACAGAATGATTGTAATCTGACAATCAACACTCAATCCTTTCGACTTCCGCGCAGAAAAGCTCTGCACACCCCTTCCATCTTCCCAAAATGCTTAGGGCACCACAAAATCAAAATCATTGTGCATCTGTAGCTGCTCCTTCTTCCCTTCAGAGAACAACTCCAATGGTCGGAACCAGAAGCGGACGAGTTCCATCTGTCTCCAAGAAACTACGAACCAAGATGAGGGTAAAGATGATTGCTAGAAAGTTATCTGCAAATAAACATGGAGTACATAATCAAGGAGGGAATTCTCCAGGAGAGGGCTCTGAAAACCCTAAAGGCGCAACAGCTTCGCCTCCAACTATGGCATCTGTGGAGGTTGTCCCCACCGTTGAGAAGGACAACATCTTACATGAGGCTGCTAACATTGAAAAGGAGGACTCGCATTCTACTCAGACGCCTCTAAAAGGTAATCCTTCCATCTCGTCGATAGTAGAACAAGTAGAAAAGGATCATCCCTAAAATTCATGTCACGAGTTGCGAGAATACATCCGATCTTCCAAAATCAACGCTTGAAACAGAGAAACCTCTGGTAAACGAACCCTGCAGAAAATCGATAGTCCTCTTGTCGCTCCGGACGGTAGTTCAGGGGTGAATGGAGATACGGAAGCCATACTAGAAGTCCCCCTTTAGCCGATCTTGTCAACACAAAAGAAATAGATACGGCCAAGACCGTGGAAGAAGAAGTTACACGAGAGGACAGAACGCCTCGGAAAGAATCTGTGCCCAAAGGGCTTAAGAAAAGAAAACAACCAAAGAGAAAGTTGATTGATGAAGAAGAAGAACCACCAGTGCCAAGAAGACTAACCTCGAAAAGAAAAGCTACAGAAAAAGGAGGAGCACCTGCTCCTAAACAAGTAAAGAAGTTAAGAAAGAAGTCATCTACCTCAGTAACAACCCTTGCTCCAGAAGAAGAGGAGGAAACTCGTGCCTTACCCCCACGGGTCAAGAAGTCTATTGGAGGTCTGAAACTCCCCAAAAACGTCCCAAAAGCCCCAACCGACAATGTCTCATTTCACTCAGTAGACAATGCTGTCAAGTGGCAATATGTGTACCAGCGCAACATCTACCCGGAGAGAGAGCTCTCTACAGAAGCTCAAGGAATACACACAATTGTGGAACTTCTCCGTGGCTCAGGCCTGCTCTCTACGGTCATCAACATCGAACCGTTCTACCCAGCGTTGGTCAAAGAGTTCATCGTCAATCTCTCAAGTGAGTTTAATGACCCAGAAGACGCGGAGTATAGGAAGGTCTTTGTTCGAGGAGAGTGCTTTGAAATATCTGCCTCCACTATTAATGCTTATCTAGGCAGAGCGGCCCCAGAAGTCACTCCAGACGTCCCTCACTTGAACAAAGTGGCTTTTGAGATCACTGGAGAAAGGAAAAAGGTTTGGCCCTTCAAGGATACCATTGCGGCTGCAGAACTAACGGCAAAGTTTTCCATTCTATACCGAATTGGCCTGGCAAACTGGGCGCCCTCCACTCACGAGTCTAGCATCAAAACAGAACTAGCAAAACTCATCTACCAAATAGGTACGCATCCCCTCTTGACTTTGGTTCGTATGTCATTGAGCATCTTGTCAAATATGCCAAGTCATGTGCTGTCAAACTACCTGTTGGTTTTCCATCATTGATCACTGGACTTCTCCTCTAACAATGTCCTCACATTGTTTGAGATACTGGTATACCTGGGAAGAAGCCTCTTCCTCTCACCATAAGTCTCAAAAACTTTAAGGGCAAGCATATGAGAGATCTCGCTCCTCCCGTGGCCAAAACATCTGAAGCTGATTCCAGCTCACGGCCTTCCGGACCTCTCGGCACCAGGATGGAGGAAGAACTGGTGGACATGATTAATGACTTGAAAAAGACAATTGCTGCGCTATCTACCCGTAAGACTGCCTGTGAATCCCTCCTACATGACCTCCGCACCGCTCCTGCTGAAGATGACGATGATGTCAATGACTCCACCTCTTTTTAAATATTTCTCTAATTTAGTCTGATAACTTGTTTCAAATAAACTTCCTAAATCCTCGGGAACTGTTCGAGTTAAATTCCTGCACTTTGTGACATTTTGTTTGGGATATTTGCTCATGGTTTGAGCTGGTTTATACCCTGCTATTATTCGAATATCGTTGTATAATTGCCTTTGGCAATTTTGTTAGACAATCAGGGGGAGATATAATTTTGTTAGACGCTCGATGCCAGAAGTCGCGAAGTTGCGAAGTCATGCCAGAAGAGTCATGTCAGAAGTCGTGCCAGACGTTCCAAGAATGTTGTATGCACCAGACGCTTTTTGCCTCCACTCTGACATCGCTTGCTGTGCGTAACTGCCACAAGATGATGATGTGCTTTTAACCTCTACTCTGACATCGCTTGTTGTGCGTAACTGACACAAGATGACGATGTACGTAAAAAGGGTGTTTGCCTAAAAAATTGCCAAAGGGGGAGATTGTTGCTACGTTTAGTGTTGGCATAATTTTTTACCGCAAAAGTAAGAAGTCCGTGCAACATGTTACAAGATATTTGGAGCGACTCATTACGCTCTAGATTAGGAAAGGCCTGAAGCTTTCCTATTTAGAGTCGACTTGGAGCACAAGCGTATAACGTCAACAAGCCCAGGCGACTTCCAGCTGTCATTAACACGTCAGCAAAGGCGGCAACGGCTTGCCTAATTTGTTTAGGAAGTCTGAGACTTCCTATTTCTAATTCAAGCCAGAATAGGAATGTGAAGCTGCTATAAAAAGCTTGGGCTTCCCATTAGCAGTCTGTCCGTTCTTGTTCTTTATTTGCTAAATTTCTCAGAACTCTTAACCGTACACCATTGGCGTGTTGAGAGGCTGATTAGTTTGCTAGAACGGCTTTACTTCAATTGAACATCAACTCGCGAAGATTGAGTGTTTGATCGATTAGGGTTCTTGTGTTTGTGATTGAAGATTCACAAATATGTCAAAGAAGACTACGACACCGAGCATAAGCGCTTGCTCGAAGGGTGGAATTGAGAGGATCTCAAAGACCTTGGTCGAGGTTGTTCACAGTGAGATCTATAGTAGCTTAGGACAATAGCTTGTGTGATAGCTAGTTGGTGCTTGAAGTTGTACTATTGACTACCATATAGTGAAAACCTTTCCACTGGCAAAGTGCCCCCAGACGTAGTTGACGTTGCACCGAACTGGGTAATCATCTCTGGTGTCGTTCTTATTGTTTGGTTATTGTTTAAACTACGGTCTGCAATTTAAGCACGTAGTCGACACAAAAGTTACGACTTTGTGTTCGACTTCTTGACTCGGCTACGAATAAGAATTTTACAAATACGTCATGTGTTTATCATGAATCAGCCCTCTCGAGATGAAAACACAACTCACACGACAACATGGGACAAACAATCACAAGCAATCAAAATATAATTATGGCATTCATCAAATCATGCATAAATTGAATAATATTTTGTTGAATCAAAATAACCAATTTCAACAATCTAGAACTCATAACTCATGATTATGAGAAATTAGTCCATAATCGGGGTGCTTAAATCCAGTAGTAGCAAAGAGCACACGAAATTTGAAGTGGTTTGGTCGTTGCTCTATATGGATGATATAATAGTCGATCCCTAAAATAGGTAAGAAATTGTCTTTTTAATTCAACATGGCCGCAACTTATCACAACCTAGACAAATGAAGTGTCACGGATGTGACACCTAACATGACATAGTACTCCTCTCGGGCTATGTCGTGTGGAGTTGTCACGGGCTCGCTCAAGACTTGTCACGGTTGTGACACACCTTGCATTTTTGTTTGTGAGTTGTGTGTCACGTCGTAACATCCAGCAGTTCTCTGGTTATGGCACTGATTTTGAAAAATGATATCGCGAAAACATAGTCTGGTGTAGATGCATCAAAACTATATAACTCATATTTACAAACTAAAATTTATAAATTGATACTCGAAGACAGTTTATATAGTAGTGGGTGAATCAGTATCTTATACATTCTTCATGTGCATTATAGAAGGGCACGACGGTGTGAAACACAAAGGTCCCGGTTTATCGTGCACAAGTCCGACCCACCTACACGTTCAAACTAACTTGTGGAAATTTTAAATATTTATTAAGGGTTGATTAAGGGTGATAAAAAGTGGAGTTGGTAGAAAGAATCAAAATTGGGTGATGTTTATAGGGAAGAAAATAATGTGTTAAAAGTCGAACATATAGGGTAGAAATGGGGAGGGAAAGTTGTGAGGGGTTTAAGTAGAGTAGGAGACTCACATCACACTAGATAAAAGGGGATGTTGGTGCTCCACAATTCTGACTAAATGCTCTCTTCTGCTCTCATTTTGGTATTGTGTTTGAGTTGTTAGAAACCAGAAAGTGGGAATGGGAGGTATTGTTTTGTTGTGATATGTATATAGGAGTTTGATGTTGATGGAAGATTCATGGAGGAGAGCAGTATGGGCAACGAAGCTGGTTCTGCTGTGTGTTGGGATTGTTTCAGTTGTAGCTTTGTTGAAGCTAGCTCTAATCCCATGCATACTCTTGTTGGCCTCCACTCTTCCATCTCTCTCCCTCTTCCTCTCTCCTCCTTACATCTACTTCTTCCTCAATTTCATCATCATCACCATTGCTGCTGCTTCCTACAAACACCCTCCTCCTCCTCCAACAAATTCAATTGATTGGCCAACCCAACAGCAAGAGTATGGTTTCACTGCTCACCACTCAACAGCCCAAACCCACATCCAAAACGACGCCGTCCAGCCCACCCCGGTCGTCACAACAACGAGCCGGATCGAACCGGTGGTTATCGAACCGGTTGTATTCGAACCGGTTGTGGTCGAACCAGAAGTGGTTGAACCGGTGGTGGTCGAACCGACGCTGGACAGCCTGTGGAAGGCGATCACGGAGAAGCCGCGGCTACAGAAGAGCGACACGTGGAGCGCGAGGATGGCTCCGGCGAAGAAGGAGATGAGAAAATGGGACACCTTCAAAAAAACAAGGCCAGAGCCGGAACAGAGGGCGGTTCGCGAGAAATCGATAAGTCAAGACGAGCTGAACCACAGAGTTGAAGCCTTCATTCAAAAATTTAACAATGATATAAGGCTTCAGAGGCAAGAGTCCGACCAACGTTACATCGACATGGTTAATCGCAGTGTTTATTAAAATAACTCAATGCCACTTTCTTTCAATTTTGAAATTTGGAGTGCTACTTTTTAATTAGAGTTCCAAATGCCACCATGTACAACACTATAATGTTGAAATAAAAGTGTGTTTCTTGATGAATTTTGTTGTATTACGTTAAATTATATAGAATTTATGAAATTTACACAACGTAAAATTTTAATACAAATATGTTGTTAGGTTTTCAAGGTTAAAGAAAATTTCCAGTACGATATTTTTCTGAAATAAGCGGCCAACTTTATTTATGGAATATTGATAGAAACAAGACAATAAAGGTTGGGAGGGCCGTTTCCCTCTCTCAACTCCCGATCGTCAATAAAAAATTTGACCCGAATCAATAATATGATAGTTATTAAAACCAATACATTTAAGAGATTGAACTGATACAGACTTTCAAACTTTGCCTACATGGTGAACTTGTTGTATATCATAATGTTACAATTTGGATACTGTGTTTTGTGACAAATGCAATAGTGATATAGTTTAAAATATTCCTAGGAAAACCAAAAGATGTTGTATTGCAGAAGATGGTTGGAATATAAAAAGTGACAATTTGGTTTGAGGGTGGGTCGGTTACAACTCTTTTACTCATTTGTATTGTTGCTGTGGGTGTCCCCTCCATTTCCTCTCCCTTTTTTTCTTTTCTATTTTCTATAAGGACATGCCTACATAAATTATGAAGATAAAGATAAAGAATTCAAGGAAAAGGTCGAGACAGCTCATCTAACCGTAGAATGATTGACATGTTTGGGTAAGCGTATTGGGCCATTAGCAGCAAGTTGCTTTCTCTGTATCATTCTCTTCCCAAGTTCAGTTTTTTATTTATGTCACTGTTTTATTTTTGCTTGCTGGAGAGTGGAGAGTGAAATATGTTCACTGTAACGAGTAAAAAAGCTTATTGAGGAAAATCCGAAAATGAACACCTCAACAGAGAAATAATTGAAAACATGCACATATGCAACTAGTATGTTGCATATCATTACTACACCATTAAGTCATGCTAGTCGTGAAAACTTATCAGCAAGGTACACAAGCTGTCGATCGGTAAGTTTTAACTGGTTGTGTACTTTGTGTATGCCCGACTGGTAAGTTAACAACTGTGTATGCCATTCGGTAAACTTTGATCAGACGCATATCAAATTAGTATGTTGTTGCTAATGTTTGACATGATATTGTCGGCAAAAGTCAATTTTATTACAGTCAGTTGGATCGATGGGTAATGGCAGCATACCTATGTAAGGTACGCCGCCATTGGAAAAATTACCAGCGGTGCACCTTGAGCAGGTACGCCGCCATTAAAACAGTTTATGATTCCTATAAAACTCATTGTTATTGTGTAGTTTTTGATGATTTTGGGAGAAGAATTTGTTTAAGAATAGATTTGAAGTGAACAAATAATATGGGAGGGAACAAAGCAATATCAATTTATACTCGGCCAAAGAAATCGTAAGAAATTCATCGATTATTAAGGCATGGTCCACATCGCCTTCTGCCTTAATTGGATGCTATTTGTTGAACTATTTATCTTCTATTTTCTCTTGTATTAGTTCTTTTCATTTTGTTTGTAAGAAATTTGGTTCCCAACCCACAACTCCTTTTGTTTTTTAATATATTTTATTGTTGATAAAAAGAGAAACGGCCAGTTAGATACACTCAGAGTCTTACTCAAGATTCCCACAATTGACTTTGCATTGCTCATGCCCGAAAAAACGACAGAAAATCAACTCTAGTGATCCCCGAGGGATCGATATTTTGGGGAGTAATTTACGCCCTATATTACTGCGCGATCGGTACATTGCCATGTGCATTGGGTAAATCTCTACACCCGATTGTTGTTGGGTTTTTGTGCCCTAACACAATGCATTTTCAATCTAATCATGTAATAAAGATTGTTAGTTGAATAAAATCGGCATTCATATTACTAAGTGTTGTAGTAATATCTTAAGTATGATTTGATTTGTATCATTGATGTGTCAACACATAATAGTAGATCTACAGATCAGATAAAATCTTACTTAAGCAGTCCCCGATCAGAATAGCTTCATAAGAAGCGATCGGTATGAGGCTAACTCTAAATGATCACGCTCTACTGATCATGGCCAGATGGGGGCCAGAGTTAGGTCATAGTATCACCAGTCAGGGGTGATATAGGACGACCCAATCATGAGTATGTTACATAGACACAGTCATGAACATACTCATATGTCGGATCGTGAAATCACATCCTCAGACTGAAGGACCATTGAGGTCAATATGTAATGAGTGACGAGTTTGACTCAATCTAACGTCTCTTGTAAAAGGGTTACAATAACGGCTGTGATTGGCTCGATCACAAGTTACATAAGTTGACTCAATGGATCGCTGAAGGATTTATCCCTCATACGGACGTGTGAGCAGATATCAGTTTAGGCCATTTGATGAGTACAACTGAAATACAATAGCATGGCCATGCAGACGATACGTAGTATCAGTTATAATTCAGTTAACTCAGAATCAAGAAACAGGACAATAGAACGAGGATGACTTTTGTCTATGCCTCGTGGTTGTCAAAGATATCAAGAGGATAAAAGGATAGATTCATGTACGACAAGGTTAAGTCGAAATCTCGATAATCACAAGCGTTGGGTAATCATGATGTCTTACTAGAGGCCACTCATGATGGAAAGGGTAAAATGGTAATTTTACCAGTCCGCCAACGTGTCGTGAGCCTAGAGGGTCACACACTAAAGGTTGAGTAAAACGGATGGAATCATATGGAGGAATCATGAGAGAGACAAAATTCGGTTTTGGATTAAACCGGATTAGACCGATTTCGGTTTAGGATTAAACCGGAATCAAGAACGGTTTAGCAGGACTAATTAATTATAATCTAATTAAATAGATTTAATTAAATTAGCTAAACTGGGCCTAGCCAGAATGGGTTAAGCCAGAATGGGCTTCTCTACACAATTAATTAAAAGCTTTGGGCTTTAAGCCCATTAAGGCCTTTTATTAATTAAAGTCCAAATAAGGGTTATAAAAGGGAAATTTTCAGATCTGAAAATTAAGTGATTGATTTCTAAAAACCCTAGCCGTCACCCTCTCTCTCTCTCCTTGGCAATTTTCGGCCAGCTCCCTCCTTCCCCGCTCCATCCGTTTTGCTTGCTTCGATCTTCTAGCAAGGTTCGTTGCAAGTATCCCCGGATTGCTCTTCCTGTGTGGACGATCTTTAGAGGTTACTAAATACTATTTAGTAACAAGGAGATTTTGATTCAAGGTAATACTTAATTTTAATCTAGTCTAGATCTCATGATCAATTCATGATCATGCAAGATCCGTATTAAACATGAAACTTTGAGGTTAATTTCTTGTATGGGCATGAAATTAATTGTCTGGAACCCTCAAATAATTCCTTCAGTGGTATCAGAGCCTGGTTATGCATGATTTTGTATTCGAGCATGATAGGCTAGATTTGATTTTGCAATTTATTTCGGTATTGTAAATTGCAAATTGCAAATTCTATGATTTTGGTTGATGAATTAATTGCTGGAATTTTTTTTAATATTGCTGGAAAAATTAATTGATCGAGCTAGATCGGGATCGAGACCCGTGGAAGGCCGAGGCTAGCCGAGAGGCCAACCCCGGCTGAACCACGGGCCGATCGGCCGGAACGGGAAGGCCGACCAGATCTGCCCGTGGCAGATCTGGCCGAGCCTCTCGGATCCGGCCAGGGGAGGGCCTCGGCCCGAGCAGTTCTGGCCAGGCAGCCCGCCACGGCCAGCCCTTACGGGCTGGTCGGCCACGGCGCGGCTAGCCTGGCGGCTAGGGTTTCGGCCAAACCAAAATTGGCCCTCGGGTCTATTTTGGTTCGGCCAAACCAGTAGGATTTGGGTCAGATCCGACCCAGAAAAAATCCAGAATTTTTCAGCAAATTATTAATTAAAATTTCAGACCGGTTCAGTTTCGATAAACCAGCGCGTAAACCGATTTAATTCAGAAATTAACCGGTTCAAGAAACGGTTTAAATAAACCGTATTTTATGATTTAAATCAAGATAAAATTGGAATTAATATGCTTACGTAATAACATGCTTGTTTGATAACATGATTGTTTGATAACACGATGTTTGCAACATGATTGCTAAGTTAGCCCGAATTTAGGATTTAATTTCGGTTTGCAACCTGCGAGTTGCTTATGGGTTGTAATTTATTAGTGACCTGCGTGTCACATCATTTATTTTATTTAAATTAAATGTAATTACAAAGTCCCAAGACAAGAAGAACCGAAGAGAAGGACGGTAATCCCGAGGAGGCGTGGAGCCAGTGAGAGTCCAGGAGAATGAGGAAAGACGAGACCTAGTATAGGTTCTAGTTTATTCCAGTAGGATTAGCGGGCTAGCTAAAGCAAATTTACATTTATGTTTATGAATGTATGGATGAATGTGTGATTTAATTTTCATAAGTTCATGTTAATTAGATCATCACCCACATGTGTAAAGATTAATAATAATTAGTCAATCACGCATATGTAAACCGGAATTGAAATTATCTCTACATGGATTTGTAGATGATAAATTCAAATTAAGATCAAATTATGATCAGTGATAATGAATATTTAAAAGACAAGTAATTTCAAGTCAAGCTAGATACTACCAGAAGAATGCCCCAAAAGATGA
This sequence comes from Geranium rotundifolium, assembly GCA_963920655.1. NCBI lineage: Eukaryota > Viridiplantae > Streptophyta > Magnoliopsida > Geraniales > Geraniaceae > Geranium > Geranium rotundifolium. The sequence goes on along the minus strand of OY987316.1, from coordinate 28,866,036 downwards.
TGGAGGAAATTAAAATATACTACCAGAAGAATGCCCGTGTCGAAAGACACGACACTCTTAGGGAGTTGTTTTATAGCAGGCCCAATGCTGGTGAGGCAGTGAGCCCACATGTCCTTAAGATGAAGCGGCTCTTTGATCGATTGGCCAGTCTAGGTCATAAGTTCACAGAGCAGCTGAAATCAGACATAGTCCTGATGTCGCTTCCAAAGGCTTATGGAGATGTGATCACAAATTACAATCTCCATAATATGGAAAAGACCATCAAGGAACTACATGAAATGTTGGTGACAGCAGAGAAAGACCTCAAGGGCAAAACCCCTGAGGTTTTGATGGTCAATAAGGGTGTCAGTTTCAAAAGAGATGGCAAACCTAATGGCAAGTCACCAGGACACTCCAACAAGGGCAAGGCACCAGCAGTGTCAGGTAAGGGTAAGGCGCCGATGCACCTAGCTGGGCAGATAAGGGCACTTAGAGGTCCGAGAATCCAAGCGGTTCCTAGAACCGAAGGGAGCACTTCGACCTCAGAGGTGGTCTGTTACTACTGCCAGCAGCCAGGTCATTGGAAGAAGGATTGCAGGCAGCACAAGGATTATGTGAAGAGCTTGCAGAAGGGAGGATACCCTTCAGGACCTGGATCAGGTATTTACGTTGTTGAGTATAATCTCAACACTACTTTCTCAGACACATGGGTAGTTGATACCGGAGCAGAATCTCACATTTGTGTTAATCTGCAGGATCTGGAAAGTAAGAAGCTCCTTGGAAAAGGCGAGCGGGATCTGAGAGTCGGAGACAACAGTTCAGTGTCAACGACGGCTGTCGGTTCTACTAGTCTTAGGATGCCCACAGGGCTTATATTAGTTTTGGACGATGTTTTATGTGTACCTACGTTTTGTAGGAATATTATTCCATTGTCCAGCTTGGACAAACTTGGTTTTGTATTTGTCATAGACAATGGCTTATTTACTTTATCGAGAAATAATATTGTTTACGGCACTGCATCTATGGTTGGTGGATTATATATTTTAAATATTGATAACTCTAACTACAATTCAAACTACTACGTAAATAAGAGGTTAAAGTCGGATGACTTAAACCAGACAGTGATGTGGCACTGTCTTCTAGGCCACATAGGCGAGAAACGCGTCTCGACACTTCATAAGTGTGGGCTCCTAAGCCCGTTTGAATTCACACCAATCGAGAGATGCGAATCTTGCATTATGGGCAAGATGACAAAAGCGCTTTTTGGCGGCTTAGGTGAATGGGCAAGTGATCTTTGGGCCTAATACATTCAGACGTATGTGAGCCCATGAGTACACAAGCCAGGAGAGGTTTTAGATACTTCATAACCTTTACCGACGATTTTCGTAGGTATGGGTATGTCTATTTAATGAGACATAAGTCGGAGTCCTTTGATAAATTCAAAGAATTCCAGAATGAAGTACAAAACCAGCTTGGTAAAAGTATAAAGGCACTTCGTTCCGATCGAGGTGGCGAATACTTAGATCAAGAATTTCTCAGTCGCCTAAGGGATAACGGTATACTCTCAGAACTAACCCCGCCAGGAACTCCTTAGTGGAATGGTGTTTCCGAACGGAGGAACAGAACCCTGCTAGATATGGTTCGTTCCATGATGAGTCATGCCGACCTTCCAGTATCTTTCTGGGGCCATGCCCTAGAAACAGCCGCATTCATATTGAATCGAGTACCTACAAAGGCAGTGGAGACCACTCCATTTGAGGCTTGGCAAGGGAAAGCTCCCAAGTTGTCTTTTCTCAAGATCTGGGGGTGCGACGTTTACGTCAAGCGGTTGCTTGGTGATAAACTCGAACCCAAGGCAGATAAGTGTGTCTTTGTAGTGTACCCCAAAGGAACCATGGGGTACTACTTCTACAAACCCGAGGAAAACAAAGTCTTTGTTGCTCGAGGTGGGGTTTTCTTGGAAAGAGAATTCTTATCCAAGAAACCCAGTGAGAGTCCTGTGCTTCTTGAAGAAATTCGAGAAGACACAGAACAACCTGCAGATATTGTAGAGGTACCCGATGAGGTAAATGATCCAAGTCCTATTCCAACAGAAACTCTTGTAGGACCAAGGAGGTCTGAAAGATCTCGTCAAAACCCAGTCAGATATGGCTTCTTAGCCACATAGGGTAATGACTTGATAGTTGTAGATCAGGATGATCCCGCAACAGTTCAGCAAACCTTGGCCAGTCCCAACTTAAAAGAATGGCAGAATGCCATGGATGAGGAAATGAAGTCCATGAAAGACAATCAGGTCTGGAACTTAGTAGACAGCACACCTGGGATAAAACCCATAGGTTGCAATTGGATATTTAAGTTAAAGACAGATATGGACGGAAAGCCTCAGACTTACAAAGCAAGACTGGTTGCTAAAGGTTATCGTCAAGTCCAAGGTATGGACTATGATGAGACTTTTTCGCCAGTAGCTATGATTAAGTCAATTCGGATGATGTTAGCCATTGCAGCATATTTCGATTACGAGATATGGCAAATGGACGTCAAAACCGCATTCCTTAACGGGAATTTGCAGGAGGATGTCTATATGACCCAACCAGAAGGTTTTGTCGATCCTAAACATCTCGAAAAGGTGTGTAAGCTGCAACGATCCATTTATGGGTTGAAGCAAGCTTCCAGGAGTTGGAACTTACGGTTCGATGAAGCCGTAAAAGAGTTCGGGTTCATCAGAAATCCAGATGAACCCTGTATCTACAAGAAGAGCAGTGGGAGTAACATAGTGTTCCTTCTGCTGTATGTCGACGATATACTGATCATGGGAAATAACCTCCCAACCTTGCTTGAGACCAAAGCTTTGTAACGCCCCAAGATCCGGTTCTCCGAATCTTAATCGTCACGCGAAAAATACAAGTATCGATAATACATATACGAAATAGTTATGAAACACCTCGAGCGTCCTCGAGTGTATCATAACTATACTCGCACAAAGTCAACACCTTTGGTTTTGGCGTCCCTAACTTAAAGGTGATTGCACAAGTAAGTAAACCAGTTCTAAAACAATTCCATCAAAACATCCTTTGAAAATGAAGCAAGTAACTCATAAATAAATACCATAATGGTGAGGCATAACGCCACCTCACCGAGTGTTTTACAAAATAAAGTAATAAACCGGATAATGAAAAGCAGTAACAAAACAGGTTACGACTCAACAGAGTCTACAACAGCCGACCAAACACCACTGGCAAAGACACGTCGACACGACACGCCCCCAAGCTCCCAGTCAAAAGATCTAAACGCATCCATAACCTGCACAAGTTGTAGGGGTGAACACGCTACCTCCAAGACTCAAACATCGCACATACACAAGATGATAACAATGCAAAAGTAGTTGTATAACATAATTAACTACACCCTAGGGTAACCGATTTCAGCCCAGGGAATCCACCCTTGCCTCGGTTCACCCTCCCTTAGGTAAAGGTAACCGATCTCGATCAAGGGAGCCCACCCTCAACTCGATTCACCTTACACCTAAATAAAGGCAACCGATCACAACTAAGGGAGTCCACCCTCAGCTCGGTTGACCTTTCCCACAAAGATAAAGGTAACTGATCTCGATCAAGGGAATCCACCCTCAACTCGGTTTACCTTACACCTAAATAAAGGTAACCGATCACAACTAAGGGAGTCCACCCTCAGCTCGGTTGACCCTTACCACAGATAAAGGTAACCGATCTTGATCAAGGGAATCCACCCTCAACTCGGTTTACCTTACACACCACCTGTAACACAAGTATCACACCATACTCATGCAGAAAACATACTAGGTGCAAGACGGAATAAATCATCGTCTGAAAAGCAAATAATATAATACCTGGCACAATCCCGTGCATACAATCAGTTCAGAGTTATACTAAACTAATTCACCCAACATTATCATGCAAATCTCACTATTCGCATATAATCACACCAAGCATATTCACGCCACTACCATAGTGCCAAATCATGCTCACACGTATATATACACACATATATAATCAAACAAAGGCATCAAGCCATATAGTCTAGGTAGCTATGTCCCCCTACCTTAGGAAAGCTCCACGTACGCTCCTAGCCTCCCGCTCGAGCTATTCACGCCTTGCCTTTCCCGCGAGCGTCAATATCAACTAATAATTATATTCAATAATTAAAAACTCAAACAGACTCCGAAACGAATGCAATAAATTTACAAGTGTACTCCAACAAGTGCCTAACACTTGGACACACTTCAAATTAATCAAAGTAGCCAAAATGGGTCCGGAATGACCCATTTTCCCCGAAACACCCAATCTGCCTGGAAACGAGTTTTTGACCCTCGGGACTCCGAAAATTACGAAACTTGTTTCTAAACTCCTCATTTAATATTCTAAAACCAATGCAATTAACGGAATCGAATTCCGACACCCGAGCGTTAAAATACTTCAATTAAAGTTATTGGTGGAAAAACCGTCTTTCACAATTTAAATCCGGAAATTATCAAATACGCAAGTTATCGACTCGGGGGTCACCCGGGACCACCCGAACTCACAAAACCCGAGCCCCGGGCTCGTGGGCCCCACACAAGCCACCACATTAATTCTCGGGAAACAAAATCGAGCTACGGGATTTACTTCGAATCTGTCCAGAGACAGATTCGGCAGAACAGTCCACTTCCCGGACTTGCAGCTCCAAATCCGTAGCTCTTCTGGAAAACACGTAAACATGAAAGTTGAAGCTCTGCCAGTCCTCTACAAACTTCATGTTTTGCTCGGAACCAAGTTCGAACGGGAACGGCTCCGTACGGAGCAAAACAGATTTTCCGTCCGGCTGGACAGATTCAGAGGTTTAGTCACTTCCCGGGCTTCTAGCTCCCAAACCGTTGCTCCTTTGGAAAAACTCACAAGATGAAGGTTGAAGAACTTCCAGTCAGCGTTCCATGGCCACCGGAATCAGCCACCAACGTGGCCGGAGCTCCGGTGACCCTCCGGTCACCGGAATTTGTTCAAATTTGTCTTAAAACAAGCCTAATCATCTCTAGTGTCTAACTAAACTTAAAACAACACATTTCTACTTAAAACCCACGAACCAAACTACTCCAAATCGAAAAGAGAACCATACCTCTTGTAGTCCTCGATGCCGGGATTCCGAATACGAAGAAACGACGGACGGATTGACGGGAAATCCTCCTTGCTTGGCCAGACCCTCCTTCTCCTTCTCCTTCCCTCTTTCTCTTTCTCTTTCTCTTTCTCTTTCTCTTTCTCTTTCTCTCTCCTTCTTTCTTCTCTTCTCCCTCTCTTTCTCTTGGTTGTTCTCGGATGAAATGGGAGCTCCCCCTCCTTATAACAACACATTTTATTTAATTAAATAAAATGAAAACCCAAAAATCAACCCTTTTTCCTCTTTCCCAACATCACCAAACCCCACACACAACAAGTCACTTCCTTGTCCCCTTGATACCTAACTCATCAATCATATCAGTCACCTTTTCCACCAACCGAAAACGGATCAGATTTCCCAAAATCGGACATTTCGGACCCCGAACGGGCACTTTTATCGAGATTTCAGCAAAATCTCCCGAGTGACTTAAAATGGGCTAACTAAGAATACTGCATCGACCGTTTTGCGATTCGGGACTTAACGAGTCCAGAATCGCCCAAAACGTCCTCGGTTGACTTTTCCGGCAAAAAGTCAACCTAAGTCAACTTTCCCCGAATGGGTCACGAAGTGGTCTTTAGTCGCCCTGAACTTAGCTTGGTCGAAAATAACGTCATCTTATGTCCAAAACAACTCTCGGGGTCAGGTTCAGACTCGATCTGGTCACTATTCAAAAATTTTGAATTTTCCCAGATTTTAGTCTAACTGCCCGGGAGAGGTCCTTACAAGCTTGGTTAGGGAAGTGTTTCTCCATGAAGGACTTAGGAGAGGCCGCTTACATTCTATGGATCAGGATCTACAAAGATCGATCCAAGAGAATTTTAGGTCTAAGTCAGAGCACCTATATAGATAAAGTGTTGAGAAGATTCTCAATGCTTGACTCTAAGAAAGGGAACCTCCCGGTAAGACATGGCATCAAGCTCAGCAATAATCAGTGTCCTAAAACACCTGATGAGCTTAAGAAGATGGAGGGAATCACATATGCTTCGGCAGTGGGATCCATCATGTATGCCATGATCTGTACAAGGCATGACGTATCGTTTGTCCTCAACTGTGCCAGCAGATTTCAGTCTAACCCAGGCCAAGATCACTGGACTGACGTCAAGTGTATCCTCAAGTATCTGAGGAGAACAAAGGACGCATTCTTAGTGTATGGCGGGATAGAACGATGTGGATCAGGAGTTTCTTGAGTGGATTAGATGTACAGCCGCGCACGTCTGATCCCGGGAACTTATGTTGTGACAACACGGGGGCCGTAGCACTTGCTAAAGAGCCCAGATTTCACAACGGGACCAAACGCATCGAGAGAAAGTATCACATCATCAGAGAGACGATTGATAAGGTGAAGTAGAGATCATCTACGTTTCAACGCATGATAATCTAGCTGACCCCATAACTAAGGCACTACCGCAGCCTAAGCATGAGGAACATGTCAGGGGAATGGGTTTAGATTGGAATACCAATTGGGTCTAGGGCAAGTGGGAGACTGTTGGGTTTTTGTGCCCTAGCACAATGCATTTTCAATCTAATCATGTAATAAAGATTGTTAGTTGAATAAAATCGGCATTCATATTACTAAGTGTTGTAGTAATATCTTAAGTATGATTTGATTTGTATCATTGATGTGTCAACACATAATAGTAGATCTACAGATCAGATAAAATCTTACTTAAGCAGTCCCCGATCAGAATAGCTTCATAAGAAGCGATCGGTATGAGGCTAACTCTAAATGATCACGCTCTACTGATCATGGCCAGAAGGGGGCCAGAGTTAGGTCATAGTATCACCAGTCAGGGGTGATATAGGACGACCCAATCATGAGTATGTTACATAGACACAGTCATGAACATACTCATATGTCGGATCATGAAATCACATCCTCAGACTGAAGGACCATTGAGGTCAATATGTAATGAGTGACGAGTTTGACTCAATCTAACGTCTCTTGTAAAAGGGTTACAATAACGGTTGTGATTGGCTCGATCACAAGTTACATAAGTTGACTCAATGGATCGCTGAAGGATTTATCCCTCATACGGACGTGTGAGCAGATATCAGTTTAGGCCACTTGATGAGTACAACTGAAATACAATAGCATGGCCATGCAGACGATACGTAGTATCAGTTATAATTCAGTTAACTCAGAATCAAGAAACAGGACAATAGAACGAGGATGACTTTTGTCTATGCCTCGTGGTTGTCAAAGATATCAAGAGGATAAAAGGATAGATTCATGTACGACAAGGTTAAGTCGAAATCTCGATAATCACAAGCGTTGGGTAATCATAATGTCTTGCTAGAGGCCACTCATGATGGAAAGGGTAAAATGGTAATTTTACCAGTCCGCCAACGTGTCGTGAGCCTAGAGGGTCACACATTAAAGGTTGAGTAAAACGGATGGAATCATATGGAGGAATCATGAGAGAGACAAAATCCGGTTTTGGATTAAACCGGATTAGACTGATTTCGATTTAGGATTAAACCGGAATCAAAAACGGTTTAGCAGGACTAATTAATTATAATCTAATTAAATAGATTTAATTAAATTAGCTAAACTGGGCCTAGCCAGAATGGGCTTCTCTACACAATTAATTAAAAGCTTTGGGCTTTAAGCCCATTAAGGCCTTTAATTAAATAAAGTCCAAATAAGGGTTATAAAAGGGAAATTTTCAGATCTGAAAATTAAGTGATTGATTTCTAAAAACCCTAGCCGTCACCCTCTCTCTCTCTCCTTGGCAATTTTCGGCCAGCTCCCTCCTTCCCCGCTCCATCCGTTTTGCTTGCTTCGATCTTCTAGCAAGGTTCGTTGCAAGTATCCCCGGATTGCTCTTCCTGTGTGGACGATCTTTAGAGGTTACTAAATACTATTTAGTAACAAGGAGATTTTGATTCAAGGTAATACTTAATTTTAATCTAGTCTAGATCTCATGATCAATTCATGATCATGCAAGATCCGTATTAAACATGGAACTTTGAGGTTAATTTCTTGTATGGGCATGAAATTAATTGTTTGGAACCCTCAAATAATTCCTTCAGTTGTTAGTCAAACATGAGGTGCATTATGAATATCAGTTGAGGAAGCAACAATGATGTTGGAACTAGATCATTGTTGTTAGAAGAACCAAATACTTGATCGGCGAAGTGGATACAAACCATATTTTGATCGCCGCAATGAACAATTTGCAATCTAATGAACTAATTTCTTACACTAGTTCCAAAAATTTCTCATTTTGAAAACGTAAAAAAAATCGGGTGAAAAGTATAGACATGTGGCCTACACGTGCAGTGGCATGTTCGATACACTTGCGACGACGCGTGTTTTATTCGCGCGGAGGGGAGAGCTGGCACCAATGCATATGGACTAGAAAAATCCCGAGGAAAGCTCACTCGCCGATGGTGAACAAAAAATAGTTCTGAAAATGATTGAACAGAGCAGAGCTGACCAATCTAAACTAGTGAAGACTCACAACTTGCTGAATCACTTTCGACGGCGCAAGGAAGTTATGCTAACTGTTTTGAAAATGATTGGGGTGGGGAGGCTTCACTCTCCACAGCGATGCTCGGGTCTTGTCGAAAAAATCATACTCGTGAGGAATGGACGAAGGTCATTGTTGGTTGTACAATATGTGCTGGACTCCTGGTGCTGGTCTCGGTACAATTAAGAATGCTGAAATTAATTGTCATCGAACCAAAAACTTTTATAAGAAATTGGCCTCTAATGTGTACTAGATTGTGGTGTTGGATGGTTGTGTTATTGCACTATAGAAGAAAGACAAAGACGATAGAAAAAAACAGTAATCAACCTGCCTATGATATCATGTTATAATTGATGAACAAATATATTGTGTTCGATAACATATGAAAGATATACAATTAGGGTTAGAGTTTGGTGGAGAACCCAAAGCCCATTGAGCTTATGTTAACACCAAATCCATCACACATTCTCCATCTCCGGGCTCCGTAGTCTTTTCATGTCACCGGTTAAGAGATCTGAGAATAGAAGGACCCAACCTCCTTCTCTCTTACCATGATATTAAAGTGGGCACAAATTAAATCTAAAATAAAAATCCTCCATTCGAAACACGAAAACCATAAGAACCCAACATATATATATCAAACTGTAGGTTGTGATGACTGAAAATAGGTGGGGGGGGGGGGGGGGTGTGGGGGCAGAAAAGAGAATATATGAGAGAATTGAGGAGAGAGAATACCACCATTTTGAAAATTTGAAAGTAAATGGGGGCAATTTAGTATTTCAAAACAAGGGGTAATTACAAATGGTTACCTTTAACTATCACTTACAAACATATGACTACCTAATTTTTTTACACATACTTACCAAAATAAATTGCTTACATACAAAAAATACAAAAATAGATGGAAAATTAAGTTTTCAATCTTTTTTGTCGGAATTTGAAACTTCGATAATTACCGTGTCCATGATATTATATAGTATGTCTTTTGAACATTTCAAGATATTCATAAAATGTATCATTTACATAACATGCGTTGTTTCTTGAAATTCACAAAAAAATTAACATAAAATAATTTTTGAGATTTTGAAGTTAAATAAAATAAAGTGAGAAAGGGCATTATTTGGAGCCATTCATTCCATATGACGTGAGTGAGGTGGATAATGGTAGTTTGAGGACGAACAATGTGAGAAGGGCATTTGAAAAGAAAAAATGAGAGAAACAAACATGTTTGAACGTAACTCAATTTTCTTATCCATTTTTGTATCTCCATATGCGTAAAAAAAAATTATTTAAGTAATAAAGAAAATATTAGTATATATGTGTTTTTAACTTAATAATTAAAGGTAAACTTTTGCAATTACCACTCAAAACAATCATGCTCGTGATAGAAGCACAAATTTTTTTGAAGTCACCGAAGAAGCACATAATCAATCTCAAAGCTTAAGAAACACTGCCATTGGAGGGTGGTCCGGCCGCAGCAATGCCCATGGTCGTCTTCCACTGCTTTACCAATCTTAATCTGATTCCATCTTCCTCATCTGCATTTCGTACCAGTTCTACCCATCTCAATTTCTTCCCCACAATTCATACTCACTTTTCCAGCCCTAACTCGCTTTTCTTCATTCCCAAACCTCGTCCTCGCTTTTCGGTCAGGGCTACCAAACCCGACCTCTATTCGACTCTGAGGGTACACAGAAATGCCACTTCTCAAGAAATCAAGGCTTCTTACCATAAACTTGCTCGCGAGGTTCGTATTCTCAATACTTCTTCAAAATCATGTGCGTTTTTTGTTGCTTATGCCTAAAGGAGATTGGTTTTATCTGTATTGACCTCTAGAAATTTGCCTAGGTTTAATTATGTTAAGTTTGTCTTGAATGCAATTCTCAAGAGTAGGAGGTGTAAAAGGCTCAACTCTTACTATTTCCTGAACTGAACTTACTATCACTGCTCACTATACTTTGAACATTTCCTGCAACAAATTATGGGTTGCTATGATTGATTGCACCTTGCCGTATTTCACCATTTGGAAAGTGACTTTGAACAACTGAACATATGGTTTCTTCCTATCACGTGTCAGTATCATCCCGATATGAACAAGGGGCCTGGGGCAGAGGAAAAGTTCAAAGAGATAAGCGCTGCATATGAGGTAACCTCTTATCCTAAAGTGCTATCTTCATTCTTTATTTATGGATTTAAGTTGGATAAAAAAATTCAAGGGGTTATTTTACGAGTACTAATCTAACTGTTATATTGCATTTGATATCCCTGACATGCTTTTTTGTTATTGTTCATCTATCTTTGATATGGCAATGAAGCATTTCTGTAGGTTCTATCAGATGCTGAGAAAAGATCTTTATATGACCGCTTTGGGAAGGCAGGTTTACAGGGAGAATATGGTGGGTCACGCAGCAGTTCACAGCGGGTAAGTTCAAAATGAATTCTGCTTCTTGGTACATTGTATTGCTTTTTCTTAACTAATATATACAGACCCTCGAGTCTGACCTTCTCATTAATGCCCGATATGTTTATGTCGTAACTATCACATTCTTCTTAGGTAGATCCTTTTGAAGTTTTTGATGCTCTTTTTGGTGAGTCCAATGGCCTTTTCGAAGGGCGAGGTGGATTAGGCGGGTTCAACTTCAGTCAGAGAAATACAAGCAAAAGACGTGATAGTAGGTAAAGGCTATCCTCCAAATTATACAACATTTTCCATTGGTCTCTCAAAAAATATTCTTATTTCTTCATACTTAATATTTCCATGAAGAAAAAAAGAGACTGTTGCTACTTTTATCCACAACTTTATTATCGTTTATAAGATTCCATGAACTTATTGTCATTCATACAAGGATCCACAAGAAATACCGAGGGAGTTTAAAGTTCAGCATATATTATCAACCTGCATATATTCCTAGTTTGTAATTACAACTCAAACATTGTCCATTTTAAACTTGTGGAGTGTGCTATGACTTCAACATATCCTCTCACATTCTTGAGTGAGAGGGGCTTAAGATAGTTAAAAACAAAACAAAGATTTGAACATCTCGAGGAAACATCTAAATCATGTAATCAAGAAAGTTGACGGCGAAAAAGGAAAGTGGCAGAGAAATCACGGTATCAAGGGAGTAGTTGAGCAAATTGGAGTACATTGGAAACGAGGAACATGGGAGATATCGGGAATTTTTTTTGGTGAACAGTGGCATTGAACAGTAACACATGAACATGATCCGATGAACAGTAACCCGGAAAAAATATGGTGTTTTAGAGAAGGAAAAACGGAACAATAATAATAACGGGAAATCAGAATTATAATGTCTCACCCACCCACTAAAACATAATTAATGAGTGGGCAAAGCAACACTCACGAAAATTGAACCAAAATCAAGAAAGCTAATCAGACTCTTGATACCATGTCAATCTCAAACTTTATTGATGATTTTTGATGTCCATAATACAATGAGAGCATCCCTTTACATAGGGAATACATTTTACAAATAGGAAACTACCTACTAATCCTAATTAGGTAACTCTAGAACCTTGATTGACACATATAATTCCTCCGCTCCTCCTCAGGAAGAGCCTAGTCCCCGACCTCGAAAGCTTCACCGGAGTCTCTCCCTCCATGTTCGGCAATCAACACCATAAGAGTAACATGCATTTTCATTATTCTATGTGAATTCAAATTACAGACCAGTTTTAAGACAAACCTGCATAGCTTCATCGATGACAGAATTTATATGTCTTAATCAATCACAATAATAAAAATCACATTCAAAGCTCAAAATTAGTAATATCCAAATGCAAAAAAGCAAAACCATCAAAGACCCAAGTCTTAACGAGAGACAAAATCAAGAAGCTTAACTTTGATTGTAGAAAAAATGTAGCAATACAATATAGTTTATATTAATAATCAATTATATTTAATAACTTATAATTAATAATTTATTAAATTTTACTGTTACAGTTTGTTACCATTGTTCAAAAATGATTTCACTTTACACCCTAACTTTTCAGGAGTAACTTCGTCATTTTAAGATAATGAAATTTCTCACTGAAAAATTTGAATTTTAATATCCAATCTTAACGGAATTGTATGTGATTTGTAACAAATGAAACTTAAGGGTAGGAAAGAGTGACATTTTAACGTTTAGGGTGTAAAGTGTTAATCATGTTTGAATGAATTAACAAATTGTAATTTCCTCTAATTTTTTTAATAATTCAATAATGGTGCATTTATTTGGGCACTCATGCATTTCGTTCTCTTCTTTTCTGCCTTTTCTTTCTTTTATTTGATTCAATATTTTGAAAGGCACAAACCTATTTGAGGAACTACACTACTTAGATGCACGGTCAGGAGAAGGCTTCAATGAAGTGAAGTGCACTTTAAAATTCTAAAATTATAGAAATAAGCATATATAATACCAAAGTAAATTAATAAAAGTTGAAAAATGTTATTGTTAACGATCATCATATAACTTGTCATCTCCATCGTATCTTGTTCTCAGGTTTATATCAAATAATATACACATATATAATGGAATTCTAAAATGAACTGTATTTCATAAAATAAATAGAGGGATTTTTAGAATCATAACTGTAAAGTATGTTTAAGATGAAGCAACATAATGAATTACCTTTAGTACACATATATAGAAGATTGGTTGATGAAGATAGCATTAACAACAAAAATGATATGAAGATTTTTTTTATGAGATCATGACTGAAAGTAAAGAAGTAGTGCATAGAAAAAAAGAACTGTGTAGGATCTCTTCTCCATACACTCTTTGTTTCTGTAATTGATTCTTGCTAATAAATAATTTAGTAAGATACATGTAGCTTGTTTTGACGACTTAAAGCTTTGAAAAGATAGTTTTGAAAAATAGTTGTGTTTTCTTCAGATTCAGAATCGTTCTTACCTAGGAACCAAATAAAATAGTCTCTTTAATATGTACTTTCGTTTGTTCCTTATAAACTTCAGATGCTGTATGTTGTAGGTATGAACTGCATCTCAGCTTTAAAGAATCTATTTTTGGAGGAAAGAAAAAGTTTGATGTTTCTTGCTTTGAAACATGTGATAAGTGTGGTGGAACTGGCGCAAAGTCTAGTAATGACATAAAAACATGCACGAATTGCAAAGGTAGAGGTGGGGTGGTGGAAACTCAGAGAACACCTTTTGGAGTTATGTCACAGGTAATAGATAATTTTGAAGCTGCGTCGTTAATATATATTACCTACTTCGTTTGTGATTCAGTTTTATTTTTTTTAGCATTATTTGGTTTATCACAAAACACAATATAACATGATATTTGTTGGTTATAAATCCTTTTTAAACCATCTTTAAATCATACTATTAATTGTCAAGAAATTTTTTTTTCCTTACTTCTCTATCTCATGGCTGCAACTTAATATGACAAGGCCTTATACAACTATCAAATTGGTATGCTAAAGAGCAGCTATAGAGAAACTATCCATAACAAATCCTTTTTGTCCAGTCACTAACTTAGTTTTTGACTCTCAATTTGCAAAGATTCCCTTCTGGTCTCAGGAAGAGTATAGTTAGCTTAGGATTTAGTTTCTATAGCCAGTTAAGTTACAGGTCTAGCCGAATTTACTGGGTCTTTGTGGGTTCAATGATCTTGTTTCAGTAATCCAAGGTTTGAATTCTATTCTCGTTTCAGTCTTTGTCCAGTAGCCTGGGGATGTAGCGTAGATAAATATGTATACTCCCGACATGAGGCACTATGAGAAGATCGTTCTATTTGATTTGATGATCCTTTAATTTATTTTAGCTTTTGAAATTGAAATAATATCTCCAACTAGAACGTTTGTTGGTTTTATTCTATAGATTTATGGAAAGCTTCTTATCATTCTGTTTTGTTTTCATTCAAAGTTTGCTTCACTTCAGTTTATCGATAGCTAATAGTTAACCAATATCTGTTTATTTAGTTGTAACCTTTTTTCTCACATCAAAGGCTCATAAGACCTTTATGTGTATAAATGAATAGTCTACAGGTAATTTGTGGAAAGATTAGTGGAGGGATTTATGCATTCACCTTTTGGTGTTTGTTGAATCCCGTTAGATTGATGTATTTGATGACATTTTTTTTTGTATGTATCAACCCTGATTGACAGTATGTGTTGAATTGGACGTTCTATTTTATGAGGAACATGTACAGCTTGGACGTCTAAACAGTTTGTGGTAGAGAAGAATAGGTACCAAAATTGAGGGTAAAATGTTGTGTGATAACAACACTGATTGATTCATGTTTCAGAATGTTTATGACTCAAGAAGCATGCATATAAAATAAGATGGATGAGCTCCAAATACTGGAAAAGTCAAATTAAAAGATTACAGGAATCAAACTATAGTTTTTTTTCTTGCAGTAGTGAAGCTATTGTAGAATTGGTATCCAATTTTTATCTGAGGTATTTAAACCCTTAATAGTTCTTTAAGGAAAGCGGGATGAAGTCTTTTCAGTCACCTTGACCAAGAGCACAAGTAGCGTCATATTTATTATCCATAGAATGATCTTCCAACATTGTCTTGCCGTGGAATTGCTTTCGTAATGGCTGTAGTATATGAGTATTCTATTACTTATGATTTCACTTAATTTAACGTGCATATATTTTTTTTTCCAATTACCCCATCCTGAGAAGTTAGAGAAAATCATGTATGTTTGAAGCTGAAAAATCCCCAAATGCTTTACGCTGTGGATCATCATTATCAAATACCAGTTTTATGTTTACTGACTTCTAGCCCACTAGGGTTGGCCTAATAGTCAGGTGGACTTCTTACCTTGCAAGAAGTCAGATATTTCAATCTTAGCGGGTACCTGCTTGGGGACAGGTGGGGGCTTGGAGTGAAAATAGAATTTTCTTTAATGCATTTGTAATCCTATAATAACAGACAAAGTTTCTAAAAAACAATATGTATATTGAATTTTATTTGATGCACAATATTACAGGCACAAGTAGCATTTGTTAAAGTACTTTCTTCTTGGTTGCAATTTCTAAATGTTTCTTGAAATACTTGACATATGGTATACAGATGATGGTTGTGGTTTTTAGGTGTCTACTTGTTCAAAATGTGGTGGTGAGGGCACGATAATCACCGATCCATGCAGAAGATGTGATAGTAGTGGTGAAGTAAGGTCAACGCGAAGGGTGGAAGTGATAATCCCTCCTGGTGTAAGTGATGGAGATGTGATGCAATTTAAAGGAGAGGGGAATTATAATACAAAAAGGTGTGCAAAATGATTTTTTTCTTATAATAATTGAGTTTCGTAACTCTAGAGAATTTAGGTTTTGATATCTGAAACTCTTCATTGTGGATACCAACGATTGTTTAATTTATTGTTTATATAGCTCACACGCCTTGAATGATTCTCATTGTGATTTGCACATCTTAAAATTTAAAATAGCGTTTCATGATAATATGTTCAACTTATTTAGAGTCTTATAATATTAGTAAGAAGTCTACTTTAAATACACTGGCTATTAAAAGGTCCAAACTCTCTCCCTCTCCCTCTCTCACACAGTATATAGATATGTATATTATGTGTATGGCACAATATATGTATTCCATCCCATGCAACAAATTTGAAGCTCCCCACCTACAACTTTTACTGGCAGGCACAAAACTGGTGATTTGTATGTAGTCCTACACGTTGATAAAACACATGGAATTCAGAGAGATGGCTTGAATCTTTACTCAAAGATTGACATAGATTACACAGACGCAGTTTTGGGGACTGTAATTAAGGTAATTGCAACTTCTTAGTGTTATATTTTACGGATATTTACATTACTATACCCATGTTTGCCCGTTTTCAATTTCAGTACCCCAATTTAAATTTTTTTTATAGATACCCCGACTATTTTTTTGTTACACGTAAGGTAACTTTAGTTAAATCTAACAGAAATGGCGTGCAAAAAGTCCAAGTACCCTCAGTGTATAATTTCCAAATGTTATAATTATTTGACGTAATGTGAAATGACCATTTACTCATGGAAGAATAACAAATTAAACCTGTGATTTAAGGGAACATTAGTCTTCAAATAACAAAAAAAAAATACAAATAAATTGAAAAATAAATTATGAAATTACAAGTTTGCTCTCATCTTCAACCTCCATCCACCTTTCACCCATCTCTCTCTCTCTCTCTCTCTTCTTCACCTCCCAACTCATGTCCTTCAACACAGTCTTGTTCATGTAAATTTTGCTGATGTTTTCGAGCTTCACGCTAGAGGACACGCTGCCAATCTTCACCGCCTATTTCCGCTCGAAGCACCGCCGCTGCTCGAGTTCTTTCGGCCTCTTCACTGAGAATCTTATCTTCTCTGGTCCATTTTGTGACCTTGCTCTCCTAAAACAGCCAAAGATCATTGTTCTGCAAAAGAATTCTACCATAAAGTTTATTAATATTCAAACCCATTCGTTTAAGTTCACCTATCTGAACCGCCGGTCTCAACCTAAGGGGAAGAACTAGTAATAAACATAAAACCATCCATTCAAGTTCTATATTTGTTCGAATAAAATGCTTACCCAATCCCATGGTCTAACCAAAAAGCGCTTTCTTTTTTCAATTTTCCGATCTTCCCACTCATCACCCGTGAGCGCTTCTTTCTCTAACTCTTTCCCTTGTGCTAACGAAGAATCTATGATAACTCGCAAATCTAGATTGAACTATACAAACGCATAATTTTCAAAAAAGTTCACGGAGAGGTGTAACGTGAAAATTTTCAAACTTAGGGGGTGTAGAAAACATATTTTTATTTAAGGGAAGTTAAGTGAAAATGGCATATATTTGGGGGAGATATCTGACATTTTCCCTATATATCTCACCTCTTTACACAAAAATCTGTTTTTGTGTACGTGTTATTATGCAGAAAGAACTGTCCTTAACATGCTAAGTTATATGGCAATAAAGCAGTTTATTACATGAATTGTAAGAAGTTGAAGTTGCAGCTGGTAAGGGTGGTTTCTAAATATGCAAATAGATGCAAGGCTTCAAAATCAAGACATTGTTATATTTGGTCATATAGTTTTGACTATTGTGTTTTGCTGTCATCCATACCAGTTTCTTGAATCATTTATATTTGCCGTCTCATTGTACTCTATTTTCTCATATTCTATACATATGATTTGACGAGTTTTGTGAGTTCAGGTAGAAACTGTTGATGGGATGAGAGAGCTCAAAATCCCGTCTGGGATTCAGCCAGGAGATACGGTAAAAATGCCAGGGATGGGTGTTCCAAACATCAATAAACCTTCTGCCCGAGGCGATCATAACTTTATAGTCAATGTTTTAATCCCCAAAAATATCAGGTTATCTTATTTTCCACATATACTATTATGACATTATTGTTGCCAGTTTCATACAGGGTAATATGCGGGTTTATGCTACTTGATATAGGTTCCTTTCATAATCTCTTATTCTTCCAGTGGGGGCATTTAGTTGTGGGGCTTGTGTACATCTGGTCAGAGGTTTGATGATCGTAATTGGATTTTCTCATCTTCCACATATAATATTATGACATGTATTTCTGCCAATTACTAGGTTTATGGGGGTTGTGGATGCACATTAAGATGTCGTGTACTGTTTTTCAGTGGAAATTGAAAATTCATTAGGAACTAATACTCTTTCATGTCAAAATTGATATAATGCACTGGAAAGTACATTAAACTACTGAGATCTTCCTTCGTGGGAAGTGGGAACTATCTTACTTTTTACCCCTCATTAATTTGCAGTTTGACTGAATTCCCATGATTCTTCACAACTGTCTCAAGCCTCCCAATCTATTCAAACTTCAACGTATAATCCTGATCTTCATATCCTAAGCGTTGTAATAATAAGGCTGAATCTCATTTTGATTTGATTCATACCGATGTTAGGGGGTCTAGTCAGGCTCCTGTTGAAACTGCTCGGACTCTGTTCTCAATCAAAATGCCCCCCCTCCCCAATTATTTTTGGGCTGATGCTATTCTTACTGCAGGTTACATGTCCTACATAATCAAATTCCTCATTTCATATTATTCTCTACACAATCTGTTTATAGTTAGTCTGTTCACACATTTTGGTGTACTTATTGTTTCATGATAAAACTCCTCGGAGAGATAATTTGTCTGCCAAGGCCATGAAATGAATTTTCTTAGGGTACTTTGGAATCCTGTTAGAATAGTTAATTAAATTAGGTTTTCTATTAGTATTGTATTTCCTAGTTTGGTTTATTTCCTATTGTTCCGTATATAAAGGAACCTTCTCTTGTCATTCATAATCAAGTTTTTCATGAATAATTCTATTATATTTTAGAAATTCAACATAGTATCAGAGACAGGTTAGTTTCGATTCTAGCCGTGTGGCTTTGCCCACTCGCTAATTATGTTTTAGCGGGTGGGCGGGGCATTATTGATCCGTTTTTTCCAAACAAAAAATTTCGAGTACTGTTCACTGGCGCAAAATTACCTATTCATCGGTACTATTACAGGAATTCACTGTTCACGGAACTATTCATTCCGATTTTTCCAGATTTGTTTCTCGTTCTAACATCCTTTGGCGATCGTTTGACGTCACGTCCATCCCGGTTAGGCTCAGAGGCCTCCAACAAGTTCCTTCCAATATGTTTCGACTATTTCCTTCACACGCGTCGCCGCACGCCTTCGATGCTCGTTTGCCAAGTATTCTGCTCCTCTGATTTTGCTGAGTTTCTACCGTCGTAGTTGCTTGAAATTGTTTCGCACCGACGTAATTGCTTGAGAAGTTTAGTGGTTCTTCTTAAAAATCACCTTTGCACCGTTGTTATGCGACGTAGTTGCCGCACCGTCATATAATGACGTAGTTGCTTGAAAAGTTTAGTGATTAATCTTAAAATCACCTTGCACCGTTGTTGTGCGATGAGTTGTTGCACCGTCATTATGTGACGTAGTTGCCATAAAGTTTTGGTGATTCTTCTTAAAAATCACTTGTTCTCATGTCCTTATAATCGGCATGATTGGAAATGTTTTGCACCGTCGTTGTTCGACGTAGATGTTTGTTTTCCTATTATTCTTGTTTCACGTGCAAGACTTGTGTTACACGATTTGCACGTGAGGGGAGTGTTAGAGTAATTAATTAAATTAGGTTTTCTATTCGTATTATGTTTCCTAGTTTGGTTTATTTCCTATTGTTCCTTATATAAAGGAACCTCTTCTTGTAATTCATAATCAAGTCTTTCATCAATAATACTATTCTATTTTAGAAATTCAACAAATCCAAAAAGGTTACAAATGTTATTCTATTAGTATTCGTCATTTCAGCTCTTATGATGCCACATAATTTGAGTCTACACCTTATTTTTCTTCATATAATAGCAATATATGTGATGTCTTACCCATTTCATCTATCATTTCCCTTTTGGAGTCTTATGTCATAATCGTCATACCACTTGCTACCCTTCCTCCATCACAGATTTATTCTCGCTGTACCCCTGATCTTTCTCTTGTGGGTCCTCTAGATACTTTAGGTGACTTCGATCATTGTGAATTAAAGGGTGGTCATCTAATATATTGGAAGAGTAAAAAGCAAGCTGTGGTTGGGAGTGTTAGTACAGAGCTGAATATCGAGATATGACTTTGGAAACATGTGAGGTCATCTGCTTGAGACAACTACTTCAAGAACTAAAGATTACTTCAATGCAACTAATACGTGACTTTAAGCAGGTTTACACATTGCGTCCAATGCAATATTTCATGAAATGACCAAGCATATAGAAATTAAGTCTCTTTATGAGAGAGAAGATTATAGCAGATGTCTTCACCAAATCCTTATAAAAACCCACATAAATTATATTTGGAACAAGGTATGTGCATAAGATTTATAGGCTCCAGCTTGAGGGGAAGTGTTTCAGAGACCCATGTTGAAGCTGCCCAACCCAAGATAAATCAAGTCTTAGCACTGTAATCATCACTTAAATAAATCAATATTTAACATTTTCCAAAACTTTATTAGGTTTCATATGGAGATTGATCCCCAATTACTGATCTCTTTTGTTTTTGCGGTCAACCATAACTATGCAAGCATTTTAAAACTATTTATTACTATATTAATTATTTACTTGTGTATTCAACCCCTTATATATGGAGCTGTTCTCACTAGTAATCGTGCTCGTGCTCTTCGAACTTTGGATATCTGCAAATCGTTGGGCGTCACTTGGAACTTACCCGAATCTCATGTGCTTACCACTCTTGAAGATGTAGAGGCCAAAATTAGGCTTCGTGAGCCCGTCTAGGCGTTTTCTTTTCTCTCCCTTCTTCCCTTTTTGTTGTTCTTTTCTCTAGTTTCTCTATCTCTTTTCTCTTCTTTGTGCTGATGATTATGGCTTCTTTCACTTTCATCTTGAAAGTTTTTGTAAGTTTTCATCAATAACAATAAAATCTTTCTTTTTGCTTAAAAAAAAAAAATTAAGTAGGAGACAAACACACAATAATTGGCTATTTTTTTATCTACCAAATCCATGTATCTTATGTTAGTTTGGGGAACAACACCACAGCCCACTGGCTATAACAAGATGCACGGAAACAGAAGAAAAGCAGGAAAGTACAATGAAGGGAAAAAATATCAGGAATTGGTAATAGGAAATCATTCTAACATCAACATAGTTACAACTTACAAAAATTGCACATATTTTTTATCGTAGATGTGTAGACTTAGCAATTATAAATATAATAACGTCTAGAACAATTTGGATATACCATCTTCCCAAATCTTAAAAGGCACCATTATCAAGTGAGTTACTAGGAGTGAGTGGAACTTCTAAAATCTTATTAACTGGTGAGGTTTCGTGTATACACAGAATTATATCATACTGATTGGAAGTGTTAATAGTGTTCTTAATTTTGATGGTTAACTATGTGTGCTGTGATAAATTCATGTATACACACAAGTATATCATACTGATTGAAAGTGTAATCGTGTTCTTAATTTTGACGGTTAGCTGTCACACTGTGTGCTGTGATAAATTCATCTGTAATTGTTAATCCTATGTCTTGTGAGCTGTGCAAGAATTTGCTTAACCTTGTAACTAATGACATGGTAATGGCAGTGACTCAGAACGTGCACTTGTGAAGAAGTTGGCATCACTAAGGGCATGTAACAAAGACCAGCCTTTTTCTTCCAACACAACTGATTCTTTCAACAAAACTGGTAATTTTATTTATCTGTCAAGTTGATGATAAATTACAGATGAATGTATTTTGAAGTTCTCTCGGATAGTTTGAGGCAGTTTTCTTATGTATTGGTGGTGCGCTCTCCAGGGACAAGTGAAAGCAAACAAAAGGATAGTGACCGTGAAACCAATAATGCAGCGTCTTTATGGAAATCTATTAAAGGCTTTTTGGGGTATATTGTCTCTATGTTACATTTTCTTACACTAGTTCCTTCATGCTTTGCATTTTATATGACATTTTTTTTACATTCATTGAACACTTCCTGTATTTGTTCCATAGTCTATGGAGTCCCAGTTGTTTAAAAACTGTGTACAGACTGCAGAATGTTTTCTTAAAACTAAATAAGAAATCCTTTGATATTTTGTGTATCTGGGAAAGAAGAAACATCAGTAAGTTTTGTTAAAAAGTCTGTTATGGAAAGCCGATAATTTGTTAGTTCACCGTGCATGTTTTTTCAATTCTGGATGTGCATTATATTGTTTTAGTAACCATTATTATTTAATTTGTTTTTAGAATGGGGATTGTGATTTACTCTGATGTTGGATTCGGATGTGAATACTACATTTCTATCATTGAGCTACAAGTTTTTGAATTTATGTAATAACTGGTAACTTAACAAAACTACTTATTTTATTGATATACCACAGTGGAAGGCAATCTGGGGAAGGGTTTGCATCTATTAGCGTGGACACATCGGCAACATTGTGGAGGTGTTCCAAGCCAGATTACTCCTTCATGTTTTCAGCTTTTACACTTTTTGTGGTTATATGCATTTCATCCTTGTTACATAGAAAACACATTCGCATACTGTAAAATAGATTCGAGCATACTGGGTTGAGGTTGAACATGATTTTCCCTATTTAGAAGCTGTAGAGTTGTATTGTTGGTGCCATACTGATTGTAATTGACACATTTCGAATTGCTTGTAAGAATATTACTTGCACTTTGCAACATTTTTAGGGAGAGATTATTCACATGGATATATCTTTTTATTTACGGTATTGCTCTTCAAATTTTAACCGGTAATCAAAAGCAATATGCAGGTGATCTTCGACACTCTATGACAAGACCTATTTATAGCATCTTGAGAATAGATGTGGTCCGATTATGTAAGCACTTCCTTTGACAAATCAAAATTCAGACTTAACCGTTGGCAGATCGGCGCAAAAGATCGCTCTTGCCCGATCCATCATAAGTGGTCTCTAGTAAGACATTATGATTACCCAAGGTGCATGACGATCGATGATTCGACTTAACCTTGTGCGTACAAGTCACTATCCAATTATCTCTAGATATCCCGATTGATCACAAAGCATAGAGTCGTCACCCTTGTTTAATCAATCATTGTTACTTGATATGCGAGATGGCTGAGAACTGATAACCCGTATCATTGGCATGGCCATGCTCTTACTCTCAGTCAGTCTCCATCAAGAGGCCCTTTTAACGGATATCTTTCCCATACCGTAGTATGAGGGATAAATCCCTTAGCCGTCTTTCGTGTCACTCATGCAACCCGTTCCGCCACCCAATCATGCCCTTTATAGCAATCCTTTTACAGAAAGCGTTTGGCGCAAGTTAAAGCCGTACGTTCATTGCATAGTGATCACAAAGACTTCTTGGTTTAAGAATGTCGTGACAAGCTATCGCATTTGAATATGTTTATGGCTTAATCTATGAAAACACTATTCAAAGCGGGTCGTCCAATATCTATGATATGATTTCAGGATCCCTCATCCCTATGACAAGTAGAACTACGTCATTAAGAACCATCCTCATACTGGTCGCTTTAAGGAAGCATAGGTTGACCAGGGACTCGTTAAGTGTGATCCGTACAGATTTATGGTTCTACTACTTTAGTGGTCATAAATCAGATCATGCTTAACATATTACTTCCACACATAAATAATATAAAGTCGTTTTATATATATATTACAAACGATGATATTGTACATAGACGTTTACAGGCTAATAACAATTGGATTAGGGCACAAATGCTATCAATCTCCCTCTTGCCCTTAGTTCCAATCTAAGTCCCACTCTATACCCATTGACCTAACATGTTTATCATGTTTTGCTTGAGGAAGAGCCTTGGTCAAGGGGTCGGCTGTGTTATCATCAGTTGCAACGTAGTGGATCTTCACGTCACCTCTAGCAACTATGTCGCGGATGATGTGATACTTTCTGAGTACATGTTTGGATATGTTATGTGCCCTGGGTTCCTTAGCTTGCGCAATGGCCCCGGTGTTGTCACAATATAAGTCTACTGGGTTAGACGGGTTTTTAATTACACCTAACCCAGCCATGAAACTCCTGATCCATACAGCCTCTTTTGCTGCTTCAGATGCGGCAATGTACTCAGCTTCGGTCGTAGAGTCGGCAATGGTATCCTGCTTCTTGCTTTTCCAGCTGAATGCTCCACCGTTCAACGTAAACACATATCCCAACTGACTCTTAAAGCCATCGGGGTCTGTCTGGAAACTAGCGTCGACATATCCTTTGACGACGAGATCATCATTTCTGCCCCCGTATACAAGAAAAGCGTCTTTGGTTTTTCTCAAATATTTGAGAATCGCCTTGACAGCCATCCAGTGTGCCTCACCGGGTTTGGATTGATGTCTACTGGTACAGCTTAGGGCAAACGAGACATCCGGTCTCGTACATATCATGGCATACATTATAGACCCTATAGCCGAAGCATATGGGATCTCATTCATTCTTGCTAGCTCTGCAGGTGTCTCAGCACACTGCTTCTTGCTAAGCTTTATGCCATGACGCATGGGCAGCAATCCTTTCTTTGAATCTTGCATTGAGAATCGTCTCAACACTTTGTCTATGTAAGTGCTTTGACTTAAGCCCAAGACCTGCTTGGCACGGTCTCTATATATCTTGATCCCCAAGATGTAAGAGGCCTCACCTAAGTCCTTCATTGCGAAACACTCACCTAACCAAGTCTTTGTTAAGAGCAAGTTAGGGACATCGTTTCCAATGAGCAGTATGTCATCAACATAAAGCACCAAGAAGATTATATTGCTCCCATTTGCCTTTTTATACACGCAAGGTTCATCATCGTTTTTGACGAAGCCAAACTGTTTCACTACTTCATCAAAACGTTGATTCCAACTCCGAGATGCTTGCTTCAAACCATAGATTGATTTGAGCAACTTGCAAATCTTTCCCTTATTTTTTGGATCCTCAAAACCCTCAGGCTGGGACATATAAACGTCCTCAGCTAACCTCCCGTTGAGGAAGGCGGTTTTGACATCCATTTGCCATATCTCATAGTTGTGATACGTTGCTATGGCAAGTAGAATGCGGATAGATTTGACCATAGCTACTGGAGAAAAGGTCTCTTCATAGTCAATTCCGTGGATTTGTCTATAACCTTTTGCTACCAGTCTTGCTTTATAGGTCTGAGGTTTGCCATCCATGTCTATCTTTATTTTAAAGATCCATTTACACCCTATGACTTTTACGTCAGGGGTATGATCCACCAAGTCCCACACTTGATTATCTGACATGGATTGCATTTCTTCCCTCATGGCTTCCAGCCATTTCTCAGAGTCGGTTCCGTCCAAAGCCTCTCGAAAGGTAGCTGGATCATTGTCCACTAGTACTAAACCATCTCCTTTAGTTACTAAGAAACCGTATCTGACAGGTGCATGACTTATCCTTTCAGACCGCCTCGGACCGTCCTCATTAACTGTAGCTATTGGTTCTTGCTCAATGACCACTTCTGGCTCTACCTATTCTAGTGGGTCTTCTCGTGGTTCCCGAGTGACCATCTCATCTAGAACTTCATCAAGATGAACAACCCTCCCACTGACTGTCTTGGAAATGAACTCTTTTTCCAAGAATGTCCCACCTCGAGCGACAAAAACTTTATTTTCGCTCGGTTTGTAGAAGTAGTATCCTTTTGTTTCTTTTGGATATCCGACGAAAGTGCACTTATCTGATCTCGGTTCGAGCTTGGTTGCAAGCAACCTTTTAACATAAGCCTCGCAACCCCAGATTTTTAGGAAGGACAAAACGGGTTCCTTCCCGTACCATTTTTCGAATGATGTCCCTTCCACTGCTTTCGACGGAGCCCTGTTTATTATGAAAGTGGCCGTTTGCAGAGCATAACCCCAGAAGGAGATCGGGAGATCAGTGAGACTTAACATTGATCGAACCATATCTAACAATGTTCGATTCCTCCGCTCGGACACACCATTAAGTTGCGGTGTTCCTGGCGGAGTCCACTGAGATAGTATTCCACCTTCAGTTAGATAACTAAGAAACTCCTCGGATAAGTATTCTCCACCCCGATCAGAACGGAGTGCCTTGATACTTTTTCCGAGTTGGTTTTCTACTTCAGTCCTAAACTCTTTGAATTTATCAAAAGCTTCGGACTTATGTCTCATGAGATAGACATAACCATATCTACTGAAATCGTCAGTAAATGTGATAAAGTAGCCTAAACCACCTCTGGCTTGTGTACTCATTGGTCCATATACGTCTGAATGTATCAGACCCAATAGGTCACCTGCCCTCTCACCTAAACTAGTGAAGGGCGCTTTAGTCATCTTGCCCATTAAACAAGCTTCGCATCTATCAATCGTTTGGAATTCGAATTGACTTAGAAGTCCGCGCTTATGAAGCGCTGAGATGCATTTCTCATTTATGTGACCTAGACGACAATGCCAGATAAGAGTTTGGTCTAAATCATTAGCTTTAAACCTCTTAGCATTTACATTATAGAGCATATTGGATCTCGAGTTTTGCATATTTAATATGTATAAACCTCCAACAGTGTGAGCATTGCCATAATACATGTTGCGCATAATATCAAAAAACCCGTTCTTAATATTAAAATAATAACCCTCTTTTTCAAGAAGAGAAATTGAGATAATATTCCTGCTGAAAGCAGGTACGCAAAACACATCATTAAGTTCAATTACAAGCCCACTGGGCAAAACAAGGTTCACAGAACCCACGGCAGTTGCGGCAACTCTGGTATTGTTCCCAACTCTTAGGTCCACCTCGTTTTCCTACATATCTCTTCTACTGTGTAACACCTGCACATCCGCACAGACATGAGACTCAGCTCCAGTGTCTAGTACCCAGGTATTAATTGTAGAAAGATATAGCTCTAATGGAATACCTGATGAAGCAGCGGCCCCACCGCCCTTCTTCTGGTCCTCCTTCATCTGCTGACAGTCTTTCCTCCAATGACCAGGCTTTTGACAGTAGTAACAGACCGACTCCTTTGCCTTCCCTTTGCCTTGTACGGGCATGGGAGGTCTAGGAATAAATGGTCGTCTGTTCTTCCCTGTCAGGTGCCTTGGGCCTTTACCCTTGCCACCACCAGCTTTGAAGCTGGGTCCCTTCTTGACCATAAAGACATTTTTGGACGAACTGCCCCTTATGCTCTTCTCGGCAGTCACTAGCATGCTGTGCAACTCCGACGCGGTCTTGTCCATATCATGCATGTGATAGTTCATGACGAACCCACCATATGCATGAGGAAGAGATTGCAGAATAAAATCCGCAGCCATTTCCTTTTCCATAGACATACCGATACTAGTCATATGGTCAAAATGCCCCTTCATTTGTAGGACGTGAGGACCTACGGAGCTGCCTGCTGACATCTTGCAGGCAATGAGTTCTCGGAGAACAGTGTATTTTTCAATACGTACTTTCTCCTTGAACATATCCTTGATCTGTGCAAACATTACAAACGGATCATGGGATAGCTCCATAAACTGCTTCTGGAGGTCCGCCTCCATGCAGCCCAGCATGACACACGCAACGTCGATAGAGTCGCTAAGGTGTTTCTGGTATGCATCCTTAACGACCCTCGTTGCGTTGGCAGCTGGCTCCTCAGGGATAGCCTTATCAA
Organism: Geranium rotundifolium; assembly: GCA_963920655.1. Taxonomy (NCBI): domain Eukaryota; kingdom Viridiplantae; phylum Streptophyta; class Magnoliopsida; order Geraniales; family Geraniaceae; genus Geranium; species Geranium rotundifolium. The sequence goes on along the minus strand of OY987316.1, from coordinate 28,838,339 downwards.
GGACGTACTCCCTGCGTTCCAACTTTAACACAAGTCGTAAATTTCTGTCCCAGTCCAGATAATTTGTTCCATTGAGTTTACACTTTTCGAGTATAGTCCTCAATGACAAATTAGACGAGTTTGTTGAATTACTAGCCATTTCTACACGAAGAAAGTAAATTTAATCAGAATGGTTGAATAAATTTACGAAGATCCGAATTAAACACCAACCATAAGATTCTAAGATTTAGAATCTATAAACCAAGATCTCTTATTCGTCATTTGAAGTGCGCTAAGGCGCACCGCTCCAATTGACTTATTTAGGTAGGACGTCCGTCCAATTACAACCCGTGTAACTCTTAGTCAGGGTATGTGCAAAAACACACGGCTTACCCTTCCGATGCCCCAGCTCGACTTCAGGCCAAGAATCGTGGTTGAGTCAACCAACTTTCACTAACGAGTAAACTTTGTGCAGATGCTCCGCTAAGGCGCACGACATCCCACAAAGTTTACCATTCCCATCTAGAACCCATTTGATCGATGCTCCGCTAAGGCGCACGACACCGATAAAATGTTTCTACATGGGTGTGAATTTGGGTGGCATCTTACTTGACTCAAATTAGTTTGTAATTTGGTTGTGTTTAATAATTCGAAAGTATTTGGTACAATTACGAACCCGTCATCAACAACCCGTGTTGTGACGTTTCTAATTGTATCACATACTATCTTCATTTGAATTCGTCATTTGCAACCCGTGCAAACACGTTTCAAATTTGAACTCATCCATCACAACCCGTGCGATGATAGTTCACAACGCTTTAAACATGCAAACAATTAAAGTTGATTTTAATCTTTGCATGTGAGGTGATGGCTTATAAACTTATAAGCTAATCATGCAAGCATGTTATTAATTAAATAATTCAAGCAAGCATTCATAAAGCGTTAAATATGCATTTTATAGCCCATCATAAACTTAGGATTCTACGAGTCTTCACATATTCTCGTCTTTCTCATTCGGGCTCCCACTAGCTCTTGGACTTCCTCCAAGACCGTCATTGTGCTCGATTTTCCATCCTTCTCGTCTTTGAGTAATAATTACAATTAATACTCGGTTCGTAGACCGGATAAAAAATAATTACACTTTATGGGCTTGAATAAAAGAATAATTACACGCTAATACTAACGGTATGCAAACCGTGAAAGCGATAAAATCTAATGGGCTACTAATGCATCATACATCTCATCACATCATCCAACATGTTATCACACAAACATGTTATCAAATAATATGCAATAATTCCGGTTTTAATTTTTCCAAGTTGCTTGGTCAGGTTTATCGAAACTAGACCTTTTCGAAAAACGGTTTATCGAAACCGATTAAATTTTGAAAGTTTTCGAAATATTGGATCGCGGGTTCGTGACACGGATCAAACACCACGCACGAACCAAGTCGGGCCAAGCCAATGGGCCGAAGGCCCATTGGGCCGAGCCCAACTATACACGACCTGGTTTTGGGCCTTGGAAGGCCTAAACCGGCCTTGCCGCCACTCTCGGCCTCGCCTGAGAGTGGGAACGGGCTCGGTCACCGCCGGCCTCCCCGGCCTCCGGTGACCTCCGTTCGGTACCTCCAATCCGGCTCCCCGAGAGTCCCTTCTCGGACCCGACAAATCCAATAATTTCCGAAAAATTCCAAATTCAATATATTTTCAAAAATAACATATTTCATGCAAATATCCCAAAAAGCATTAAAATCATGTTATCAACAATTTGGCATGCAAATAATCACAAAACCGAAATAAATTCAACAAGACAAAGATTAAGAGGGTAACCAACGCTCTGATACCATTGTAGGGTTTTGGAGCATTCTAGATCGTCGAGATAGCGGAAGCATTATAAGAAAATCTACTCCAAACCTTGTCCAAGAACATAAACCATTAAATCCCAAAGCAAAATCTATTCCACAAGATATTTACCTTTAAGTCTTGTATGAATCGATAAAGAAGAATGTTCGGATCTTCTTCTCTAAAGCAAGTCCACACCAAGGGGATGATCTTGATGATCCCTCCCTTAATTGCCTACTAGAACAATTAAATGAAGAACAAGAGAGCAAGAACAAGAGGAGGAAGAGGGTGGCCGGCCAAGCTAGAAGAGAGAGAGATTTTTGTGATGATTAAATGAATAATGAATTAAAGTCTTGTATTTCAATTCATCATCCAATCTCACAAGCATGGGTTAAAAGTGATTGGTATGGGCTTTAAAAGTGCTTTAACCCATACCCCTTAAATCACTCAAATCTTAATCCACAATCACCAACTAAGCATGGTGTTGTGTGGCCCCCACACATGGACCCACCATGTGGGCCGGCCATGAAGTCTTGTTGGGCCCTTAATGGGCCGGCCATGAGGCTTCATGGGCCGAGCCCAATGGGCCCTCCCGTGTTGTCTCATGCCGTGTCCAAAAGTCGCCCGACCCTTTTGTCGTCACTTATCAAACAAAGTCCGACGCGATATCGTCGAAAAACTCAATTTTTCTCGATTCGCTAATTATTCTCTCAAACCGAACCTATGGCACAAAACTTCCAGTTTTGTCCATATATTACTCCTCAAGAAACATCAATGTTTCCTTGTCTCAAGTTATCCGTCTTGAATGTGTGTGACCCTCTAGGCTCATGCCACCGTTGGCAGATCGGCGCAAAAGATCGCTCTTGCCCGATCCATCATAAGTGGTCTCTAGTAAGACATTATGATTACCCAAGGTGCATGACGATCGATGATTCGACTTAACCTTGTGCGTACAAGTCACTATCCTATTATCTCTAGATATCCCGATTGATCACAAGGCATAGAGTCGTCACTCTTGTTTAATCAATCATTGTTACTTGATATGCGAGATGGCTGAGAACTGATAACCCGTATCATTGGCATGACCATGCTCTTACTCTCAGTCAGTCTCCATCAAGAGGCCCTTTTAACGGATATCTTTCCCATACCGTAGTATGAGGGATAAATCCCTTAGTCGTCTTTCGTGTCACTCATGCAACCCATTCCGCCACCCAATCATGCCCTTTATAACAATCCTTTTATAGAAAGCGTTTGGCGCAAGTTAAAGCCGTACGTTCATTGCATAGTGATCACAAAGACTCCTTGGTCTAAGGATGTCGTGACAAGCTATCGCATTTGAATATGTTTATGGCTTAATCTATGAAAACACTATTCAAAGCGGGTCGTCCGATATCAATCACCTCATGATATCTATGATATGATTCCAGGATCCCTCATCCCTATGACAAGTAGAACTACGTCATTAAGAACCATCCTCATACTGGTCGCTTTAAGGAAGCATAGGTTGACCAGGGACTCGTTAAGTGTGATCCGTATAGATTTATGGTTCTACTACTTTAGTGGTCATAAATCAGATCATGCTTAACATATTACTTCAACACATAAGTAATATAAAGCCGTTTTATATATATATTACAAACGATGATAATGTACATAGACGTTTACAGACTAATAGCAATTGGACTAGGGCACAAATGCTATCAATATCCTGGCTGGTGGAGTAATAATCAAACGATAGTTGTCAGCTCTAGTACAAAGGTTAAATATCGAGCATTTGTTGATACTTAGTTTTGAGCTCCTATCGTTATATTGGTTGGTGCATGATATGAGTTGTTTACAATTCCGCTACCCCTCTTAATGTTACAATTAGATTGTCATCCAAATTACTCACAATAACATTTTTATGAACACACCAAACATATAGAAAATAACTTTTACTTCGTGTGACATCATCTCTCGATGCCCCGTTATTATCTCTGTCTCCACTGGTGGGATATCTTTATCGGGGCCTAATTTTTTTTTTTGAAGGATAATCGAATTTTATTAATTAAATAGCAACTAACCTGGCATCAAGCCGGACAATTGAAGCTACAGATGGTGGGACAGACCCCTCACCATAATCCCAGCTACCGTTAGTAAAGAAAAACATAACCAATTCGTGAGCCATTTGATTACGAGCAAAATAAAGTACAGAAGTTCTGATAATGTATAGTGCGCAACACCGTTCGCTAATGATTCCTCCAAAACTATTCATCTCGACCTGTTTAGCATCATGTAGAGCCACGGCCTCCAACTCATTCGGATGGAGAAATCCCGTGATCTTGCTGCATAATACTTTACACAGGCATCCCTGATAACCCTAGAGACCAATCGACTCGAACCAGTTAGTATCTTGCAGAGCCACGGCCTCCAACTCATACGGATGGAGAAACCCCGTGATCTTGCTACAGACCGACTTAAACGAGCTTCCTCGATCAACCATGTGATCAATATAGCCATCACGAAATTCAAATCCTCCCAGCTCATTGGGTTTAACCGGATCAACCCACCGACACCAGGGACCCCCCGTTTCGTTCAAGTACTGATCCCAATAAGACACATATTGAATCTCAAGCAAGCCGAGCCCCCTAATTCGGTATGCTTGCCTGAGTCTGCCCACCGACGCCAGAGAACTCCGGTTCCCTCCCAGTACCGGCCTACCAACCAACCAAAAGCAAAACCCCCTAGCCCTCCATGGTCTGCCGTTGCAACCCAGGCGCGACCCATCTGCAACTCCAGCCTCACCCGTTTCAGCACATCCCCAAACCACCCGACCTCGCCTCTATCAAAACCTGATCTACGACTCGACAACGCCTCCATCAGACCCAGATTTATCTTCACAGAAGCTCTGCTTCTACCGTCGCACCACACTAACGTCGCCGCCAGTACTACGCAGACGTCGACACCCATAGGAGATCGACGCTGCGAGATTTCGCCCAATTGTGGCGAAACAAACCCTAAGAAAAGGGTACCACACCCAATGGTACATTAAGTAAATTGGTTATTTTTGTTTAAAATTTAATGGAGTTATAACAATAGACAGTGATTCAAATGTATGGATAATTTTTTATTCCTCAAATCATCCACATGAATAGTTCTTGTCCGTGATCAATTCACATGGGTAACTACTAATGCACAAAAAATAGTATTGATTCTAATAAATAAGAAACATAACTGACATAGAATTGAATTCTAATTCTGAAAGATGCTTAATAATCTTTCCAGGTGTTCAATTAAAATATCAAAGATGATCCAAATGCATACACTAGTCAATATAATTTTTTGAACAATCTATTTTAGATCTGCGAACCGTAATTCATGATCATCAGTAATAACTAAAAATAAATCTTAGCTCTATACTTGCACAAATTTCTTTCACTTTATCTTTTCTCCCCAAAGGCTTTATACAATTTTGAGATGCCAATTCCAAGTTCCAACTGGAGAAGTAATCTGGTTTGAAAATGCTCAAAGAATTTATGCTAATCAAGGGCAGCCTTGTTCCTGCGTCCAGTTATCGGCTTTGGCAAGCCGTCAAATATGGGCCTAGTTATTGATGCCGCTGATAGCACTTGCAGGTCTGCTTTTAAACTCCATTTGGGAGCTGGCCAAGCAGACGATGAACAATTATTATTCTCCTGCTCTGGAAGGCTCGGCATGCTCGATGATTTACGCACTCCAAAATACCCATCATTCGGTAAGGAGTCTCCTAGGACCATCGGTATAGTCCCAAACCACCCCCCTGACTCTGTATCAGACACCGGGCTTGTTCGACTGCCTGATTTTGGTCTCAATGCTAAACCCTTCCCTGTTATTGGTGAGAAATCACTGCTCCCACCACCATTCTCTTCTTTCATCAATCTTTCTGGTGTCCGAGACCTAGAATCAACTTCAGATTTTTGACGCCTTCGAACACAGCTATCATTGGATCTTTCACCTTCTCCGTCTCCAGCTTCTTCGAGAGCCCCACCTTCAGCTGTTCCACCATCCGGCAAGAAACCATTGACATGGTTTCTGGACTTGTGGTGATGGTTAGAGAGTATGTCAGAAATAGAAGAAGCACGGGGCAGCAGTCCATCAATATAATCTGACCTTCTGTTACTATAAACTGCCATTTCCATGCCTTCTGCTTCAGTTGCACTTTTCAGATTTGGAGATTGAAGGCCATAATACCTCTGTAAAGTATCCATGGCCAAAGAAACCTTATTCTTCGGAGGCTTTGATCTCAAGGATTGGAAAGGTTCCAACACATTAGAGTGTTGTAGATGTTGCAATGCATCTGCACCGCTGCTTTCTCTGTGATCAAAATATTTAGCATGATAAGACACTAAAACATATTTGCTTTAAATATGCAACCCACACTTAGATTCACTTCAAGATCCACATGCACACACCAAGTTTACTAAAGAAGATACACCTATTATACAAGATGTTGTAAACAAGTTTATGAAATTCCACGGTACAGCAGATAATATGGATCTTACTTTCACAAATACACATAGTTTGGGAATGTAAGAACCAGACCTTCCAGTCGAAATAATATTAGCAAGAAGCAAATGAACCTCGTACTACAAATGATGCAAGTTTGATCAGAGGATCCATGAATCCCCTTTTCTCAGTTTACAATGTTTCCCTATAAAGATAAGGAGTATATACACCTTTAGCAAACAAAGCAATAACCCGCCCCCATAAAAAATGTTTGAAGCCATGTAGGAAGGTCCTTATACTATATCATTCAGCTCCGAGCCTCTGATATAGAAAAGATCATACAACCGTATATAGAATATTTTTATAAAAATTTGGAGACCATGGAAAGAATTTACCATATCCTACGAAGGATCAGAAGGCATCAAAACTGAGAAGAAAAATGCGAGGGATAATTTGTTAATTTCCCTTTTGATCACTTTGATGTACAAGTGACGGCAAGTTATCTTCTCTTACAAGGTTGAAAACATTTTATTTCGAAGCTTCTGACAAGGGTTGTATCCATATATTTGCTACAAATACTGCAAAATTGGATATTCAGTTATACTTGCAAATTTCTTCTTTCAGAAGAAAGAATCACATAGCCTAGTCTGGTTAAGCAGCCACAACTATATATCGGAAATATGTTATACAATATAGATATATTCTTTCACACCATGTAAGTGACCACCAAAGGGATGGGAATCTACTACACATAAGCAGCCCACACATAAGAGTAAGGGAGCAATGTTATCAACCATCACAGCACATGAGCCTATCAATTAACATTTCACATGCAGAAGTTGCAAACATGTTTACCAAAAAATAAGCCAGAATTCTTGAATCAGAAATACTATGAGGGTGAATAGCAGACACAGAAGAGTCATGGAGAATAAAAATGAAGTGCCAAAAAGTACCCTGAGTTAGGCAAAGTGGAACATGGTGGATGCCTTCCTGGCAATGGTATTCGCAGCACCTTCAAAGCAAACATCTGAAGATCGGAGGCCAAGTTATTCAGCCTTTTGATATCAGCTACCTGATAAACATTAGCAAAATGAAATTGTTGTTACTAGTAAATATGAAACCAAAGCAAAGAAAAAAGTCAAGAGACACAATTTTGTCGTCAGCTCAGAGGAAATGTTTTATCAGGAAAAAGGTTAAAGGTGAGGGTAGGTCGCCCCATTCAAGGACAAGGGCATGACACTAGTAGCTTTAGCAAAGATTAGTAGCATTGTAGTTGCGAAAGGCCCACCAAGAGGCAGGAGGGATTGGTAGCAGCAGGCAATGACTTACAATTTGATTCTTACTAATTATACCAACCATAGTTGCCTTACTATTTAACTTACCATATGCATCAGATGACATACCATGCTAAAAAGAGGCCAATCTAGGGGCTTTGCCATCCACAAATGTAGTATTTATAGCAATTACCAAAACCAATATCATTTTGGGGGTGAAGTTGGGAAAATGGCTATCTGGGTGTCCTAAAACAGGAAACTTATGGACATAAATGTTGTTAAAATTCAGATACAGAAATGGAGGTCAATCAAGCTTGAAATTGATGAAAGAAATAGCATAGTATAGTATTAGTACCTCGACACCGTACTTGATGGCGACGCCAGCTAGAGTGTCGTACTTGGAGACCTTGTGTTGTATGTAACTCTGGTTTCCATTTCCTAAGCAGCTAACGCCATTGCAGTTGGAAGGAGACATCTCGAAAATACAAACTCCAACTCTTACAGCTACGATCTATCTATTGTAAAGGAGTGGATCTAACCCTAACCTTAACCCTAACCCAAACCCACCTTCATTCCACTTTCTCTTCTCCGAATAGTGAATGGAATCGAATCTCTGGCTCTCTGTAACAAATACAATCACCACTCTCTGAATTTAATTCAATTTCAGAAGAACACCAATCAACCTGTATTCTATGTTTCCTTTTTATTATTAATATGAAAGGAGACCAAAATGAGTGTGATGTTAATTTGAGGCCACAGAAACAAAAAGATATTAAAAATTGGAACCGAATACATACCCAATTAATTATTAGTTGGAATTGGAATTTATTTAATGAATAAAATGCATGTTTTTTGTTGACTTTGATTGAATCAAAAACCACGAGGTTTTCTCCTATTACATAAATGAAATGAAACGAAGAAGATGATTGAGTTTGAGTACGCGCTTTTGTTTTCTACTCCTCACCGACACCTCACACCTTTTCTTTTCTTTTCACTTTAATTTTATTTTGTGACACTCGGGCTCCATTCAAACAGTGACAATATTGAAAATTTCCAAATTATAGAAATTAAGGTTGTAAATTCCCGGGCCCCCGCCCCCTAGGCCCGGGAATTCAGAAAAAAATCATATAAATTTTTTTCGAAAATTGGATATGCCCCCCTTTAAATTTTGATATGTATAGAAAAACTGTGTAACTTGACAATAAAAATTGTTTGGCCTAATGGTTAAGGATTAGTATTTTATTAATGAGGTCATAGGTTCAAACCTTGGAATTGAAAGACTTTATAATAGAAATTATTAGAGTTTTGTCATACACATTTAGTAATTATTTTATTAATAAAATTATTATTTTAAATTAAATATATTATTTATTTATTAATTAATTAATTAAATTAAATTAAATTTTCAGTGTAAAATTTTGCCCCCCCGACAAATTTTCTGGATTCGCCACTGTATATGATAGATACTCCCTCCTCGGCACTACAAATATATAAGATAATTACCTAAATTTCCTTAATCCATAACTAACTTAAGCATCGCCTCAACCCTGAGATGCAATAAGCTAGACAAGTTGATACTCATAACGATACTCATGCAAATCTACGAATTAAATAATGTATTATAAAATTTACAAATAATGAAATGAAACATGAACGAACATCAAACGGCATTCATTCATAAAATAATTTACAAAGAAAGGGTCATAAGGATAAAACCCATTTGATTTTCGGTTTGTGGATCAATACATGTTTTTGATCTTCGAACCTTTCCTACAAGTTTGGACCTTGGATCTTCAGACTCGTGGTTTGAATAACATGAAGAACACGAAAAACGCTAGAAAGAGAATGGAGAGTGAATGATGAGATGTGGAAGTGAAAGATGATGAAAATGAGATGAGTAGTTGGCCATTTATACTAGTCGAGTCTGCCACTTGACCACCGGGCGTGATGGTCGGCCACAGGGTCGTGGCCGGAACGATCCCTTGTTCTTAGCGGAGACGACTCGCCTACTTCAACAACATTTGACTAATCCTCTAGCCACAGATTGGCCACGGGTCGTGGTCATGGCTACGATCAATGTCTTTTCCCCCAAGTCTCTAGAACAGCTCCGCAAATTCTAAAGTGATTGTGGCCACGAACTTGGCCACGGGGTGTGGTCCTCGACCATGGACTCGGTCGAGCATGGAGTTTGACCCGAGAGCTTGGGGTCTTGAACACGGTCCGTGGTCGGTTGACCACAATGGACTTTTCTTTTGGTATTCAAGCATAAGCCTGAGTTCCATCAGGTGGGGCCACAACGACTTCTTCGTGTTGGCTACAGGGAATGGTTAGTGTTCTACGATTGATCTTCAAAAATCTCCAAAAAGCGGCCAAAAAGGCTAAAATCTGTAATATTTTCTCAAGAGACCCGTGAGGTAAAATAGGCCTAAAACATGGGTAAAATGTACCTGAGTGAGACAAAACAATGCAAAAGTGGGAGGAAATGAGCCGAAAAAAGTGATGTTTTTTTTGGATCAATCACTAAGTTTCTCTAATTAAATTCATTACCTCAAATCCCTAAACAGAATTAGCGTATCATGTTCATAAGCCTATTCAGTTTATGCATATTGATTGTTAAATTAGATTATAAATGTAATTGAAATTCATGAAGAACTAAAATTAACAACCATGCATCATTCAATTTACGAACAGAACAAACATTCAGGCACATTATGAGTACACAATTGAATTCAATTCATTTAGAAATTTATAAATACAACAAGCGAGTATTCGACAAAACAAAACCTGAGATTAATTTTCAATCAAGAATCAAATACATGTGGTTAAAATTATTTTGATTCTTCTCTTCAGCTTTATCTCTTGAACTCTGGAATAACTTCTAGACACTTCTAGGAGTTGTCTTACTTGAAGATGCAGGTACACACAATAGGAACTGATTTCATAGATTAATTTATTACTTCATTTCCCAAATACATCGAAGCCTTTATATAGTGTCGAAATATCGCGCCGCCACAGACAGTCGCGCCTTCATGCCTTATTTTTCGCACTTCATGATTCGTCCACAAAATCTGAGTGGTTGACTAATCGGGTGGCCACGGACCTTAGCATCGGCCACGATTAAACTCTTCCTTCGCAAAATTCGGGCATAACTTCGACACGTTCTGAAGTGGGAAGTGGCCACGGGTCATGACCAATTAATCACTCGACGTCTTTTGCGTAGGTCTTGGATCTTGCCACGGGGTTGTGGCTTCAACTATGCCACGGGAAATTTCCATGGACCGTAGCCCTCGGTCACTGTGTAGATCTTGATTGGGCTGCTCCATTGGGCTTCTGGATCCTAAGTTGACGGTCACGGGGTGGCCCTTGTCTGGTCACGGGGAAACCTTGGAAAACTTCCGTAAACGGTCTGAAATGACCCGAAATCTACATTTCTTTTTAGAGTACCCGAATAGTAAAATAGACATAAAATGTGGGTAAGATGTATCCAAATGGGACGAAAAGTAGACATAAATGTGGTTAAATGATGCTGAAAAAGAGATGTATTTTAGCACTCATCAACCTACTGTGTATGCTTGGTGGTGATTAAATCCTAGGGTTAGAGACTTAGGTATTAGGGTAGTGTAAGCTCAAACTTACATATTTGAGAGACAATGTGGGTATGAGGGTGATAGCAAGAGGTTCCAACATCAAAAGCTAGTTACCCGTGGTTCCCTAAGACTAAGCACCTAAATGAATTTGGCGTAGAATTAGCAACTTTGGGACCAAAAGATGGTTAGATCATTAATCTCCTCGACGGATAGATTTTGGGTAAGAAACACAACAACATACCTCATAACTAGTTTCAACTCCTTAGTCTAGAATCATGTAATTAACCCCCAACTCATGATATTCCCCGATTACTTGAACTCTCATTCACTTTGTTCAAGTGAGAAGTTTGTGATTACATTAATGTTGATTGCTTGTGATGATTGATTGTTCAAATACTTGTTCCTCTGAGTTTAGAAAACAAAATTCTCTTCTCATTTTCACTTAAGCCCGGAACTAGACATAAAGTAGCTCTAGCGCCTAATGGGTAGCAATCTCCGTGAGATCGATATTTTGGGCTTTCTAATGAAAGCCCATTATTACTTCGACCGGTACATTGTCGTCGTCAACGAAAATTGCTTCTAACACACTATAAATGCTTATGACCTTCTTGACCCTCTCATTCACTTTCGGTCTATTTTTTATGTATTCTCTACAACGTGATCAGAATACAAAACAACATAAATAGAAATATGTTGTTACATTTAGTGTTGGCTGTATTTTTTCGTGCAAGGACGAAAGATGTCGGACGTAATGTTACAACTTCTGGTAAGACATCTTTCGACGTGTATTTAGGCAAGTTTAGATGAGTTGCCGTATTTGCCAAGAAAGCCTCGCTGAAATCAAATTTGGCAATATATTCGCCAGCATAAATAAAGGAAATTTCATCAAGGCAAGAAAAGAACCTCTAGCGCTGGGAAATATATCAAAGAAAGGAAATTCCATCAAGGAAAGAAAAGAAGAAAGGAAACTCTGGCGCGTGGAAAGATGTCAAGCGTTTAGTCTCAACATATTGCGTGACATTTGTAGATCGCAGTATTGGAAAGTTTCCTTAAATAAGAGACATAATGCGATTGGAAAGATCCAGTTGTGTACAAAGCTTTTGGTAAGTCTTGATTGAGTCATGATTCTGGAAAGTTTCCTGCCGTGATAGAGACTCTGAAAAGATATCAGCGTTAAGGATTTGGGAAACCTAAATCGACTAGAATTATGGTAACCCTAATGTGTTCCGGAATTAAGTTTGCAGCTGCTATAAAAGCTTAGGCTCCACCCTTAGCAGCGTGCGCGACTCCTTATAGTTTCTTCAGTGAATACATAAAACTCTTAGACGTGCAGGACTGGCGGGCTGAGATATTTTGTGTTCCCCGAAAGACGATTGTGTATCACTACCAGAATCGGAAGATCGAGTGTGAGTGATTGAGGGTTTTATGTGAAGGCGTGATTGAAGGTTAACGCACAAGGGCTTAACAACGACTTATAAACATTCAGGCAGTGCGAGGCTCGTAGAGTGGAATCAAGTTGGAGGCTTGGATTCAAGGGGAGTCCCTGAGATAGATTTGCACTAGGAAGAGTAGCATAAAGTAGTGGTTTGTGTGATAATCACCGATACTTGTATGTTTTGACTGGTTCCATTATAGTGAAATATTTTCACTGGCAAAGCGCCCACAGATGTAGGTGAGTTGCACCGAATTGGGTTAACAATCTTGTGTGTCGCTTTTTTCTCTTTACTCTTTATATTGTGTTTATCTGAATCTGTTTGCTGACAAGTTGTTGAGAACATTGTCTTAACATTGTTCTCGATATTGTTCTTGACATATTATCTAACTGTTATAATCAGAATTTCAAAATATGTTCGAAATATTTACTACACCAAAATATAAAAAATACACCAACAATTAAATACTTATTCTGTATTCGGCGAATGTGATACAATTTATTCGATCTTTTGCAATTTCTAGTTTCACAATTTTGGATCACACACAATCTTTCTTTCTTTGAAAACTCTCACAATCCCTCTAAAATTTTCGGACAAGTTATTGCCTTTTATTGCTCAAATTTTTATTCAAGAGCGGCGTACATCAACAGTTGGAAAATATCTGGTTTCGATAGTTGTCAACGTTTATGGGCTGCGTACAAGGGAGCATGCAACCCTTATTTATTTTATTGGTCGTGTTAAGGGCTGCGTACTGAGTATGTAGGAAGCCAAAAAATGAAATAAGGGTTCATTTTTGTAGCTGCGTACGCCTCAATGTACGCAACGATACCCAAATGGTACGGTGAGTCTACACAGATTCTGTGTTTTTTTGTTGCCATAGCTTGTGGTTCCGCCATTGATGGAGAAGGCGATATGTGGTTGGGAACTCACAGTTAGCAAAAGAATAAAAGATGACATTTGTTTAAAGGTTACGTGAGCAATTAGGGGGTATTTATGACATTCTACATTGAATTTATGCTAGAATTAATGAGTTACTATATAAGCAACAAAATAAATTCCAAGTATCTAAAAAATGGTTGGACAGGGTTAAATTTCAATTAGATAATGCATTAATATTTGAAGTTGACGTTGATGTATAGTAGAGAGTGTTGTAAATGACGGTCATGGCGCCAAAATCACCATTGGCGCCACGTTATTCGAGTAGCATGGCGCATGTGGCGGATGGAACGCCATGACTGTGTGTCGGCGCCATGGTTGAAAAAATCAGGCGAATCGAAAGAGCATTTCCGTTTTGGACAGTCGACGGCTACGAGATTTATAATCGCCTAACTCTTTAAACTATAAGGAAAAAGACCAAGACTAATTTTTAGGGTATATAAATTTGGGCCAAGTGTAAAAGTTGGGTCATTAATAAATTAAAAGAATATTTTACCAGTTAAGCCTCTTCAACATAGTATCCATTGCAGACCTTTATTAAGCATTTTCAAAATCATTATATTAAAGCCTTTTTTAAAAAAACTTTGAGCCCAATCCTTTATTTAAAATACTTTTTAAAACCTTAATATGAGACGCTCTTTCTTTTTTCATAAAAACAATTTGACAAAAATTATTAGTATTGGCATTTAAAGAGTTGGTATAAAATTATTATGTTATAAAATATTTATATTTTATCAAATAAGCATATTAAATTATATTATAAGAAATACTCATATGAAAATCTGTCATATAAGTATTGATAATTAAAATATGATTTTTAATAATAAATTAAAAAGACAGTGCTTCGAAACATTTGTCCCTTTCTAATATGTATTTTAGTTTTCAATTTGATTATAAATTTTCACTGTCAATTTTTTCATTAGTAACGGCGTATGAAGTACGCCGTTACAGACCAAAAATACGCTGTTACAAATTGTAACGGCGTACAAACAGCCGTTAGTCGATACGCCGTTATAGTTTGTAACGGCGTACAAATGACGCCGCTACACCAACACAGCGTCGTTTCGATTGTCCGTTAACGGCGTAATGGTTTATAACGCCGTTAACTTTGTAACGGCGTATATATCACGACATACGCCGTTACAAAGATGACGGTGCCGTTTATATGGCTTGACACCGTCAACTTAGTAACGGCGTATGTCGTGATATAATACGTCGTTACAAGTATTAAAAAGTATTATTTTATTGTCAAAATTGTAACGGCGTATTATAAAGTGTACGCCGTTAAAAGTATTAATTTATTAAAAAATAAAAACCGAATAAAAACTATATTTTAAATATTTAATATTTATTCGGTTTTTATTTTTTGCATAATTAATTTAATTTTGAAATTAAAATTAAAATCCAAATGTTTAAATAAAAATTACATTAATTAAACTACGACGGTGGAGGTGGAGGACCAAAGTTGGTAAACATGTTCGGGTCGTAAGGGGGCAAAGAAGGATTGGTTGCTCGCATGTGCTCGTACATCCATTGAAAGCTTCTTCGTTGAGATTCGATGTTTCTTTCTTGAGCTTCGAACCTCTCATTTTGCGCGGCAATCTGCTCCGTCGCCTGGCTGAGCCTAGTCTGCATATCTTCGAACTGCTCTGCAGACACACCGCTGGAGGATTGGCCACGTTTTCTAGGCCTGGCATGTACCTGTTAATCATCTCCATATCCTCGAATTTTGCGTCCTCGGGGGAATTGGGCATCTAATCGTCCCGCGGCAAGCTTCAAGTCGTGACAATGCTGATTCGCTAACATCATCACTTCAGTCTCCTCCGCTTCGGTCATCCTTTTTAAGTTTCCGTGCTGGTTTGTATTGGTCGAGTCCTGCCTCCAGTCCAGCAACGCCCTCTTAAAGTATATCTGTAACAAAATAAAATATCAAATTAATGAAAAAATAATAAAGTAGAATAAAAGTAAAATATTAATTATTAATATAACCTATAAAAGAACTTACGCGTTTCGGCTTGTTGTCCTCCTCCTGTAACAGTTTTGCCTCAGAAGCATCCTGTCCCGGTTTCCGGTTAACAAAAAGCCAAGTCTCAATCTTGGAGGAGATGTTTGTGTTGTCTGTCTCTTCTCTCTCCGTCCAAAGAGTCCGATATGATTTCCGGCCGGATCGATGATTAATCTTGTTGTCTCTCAAGCGAATTTCCCTCATATGTTCTCCAAGACCTCCTACACCCTACACATTGAAATGAAGTTAGTTGACATGACCACATAATTAGAATTAAATAAAGGTTTCATACAATTGCGTATGAAAGTAAGAAAATACCTCGTTCTCTTCAAAGTGTTTGACGAGCCACCGCCATTGTGCTTTTTTCCCTCTAAATATGTTGGGAATTCCATTGCGGTTCAAATAGTCAGGCGAGATGTAGAGTTTGTACCATGCCTTCATATTTGATTTCCACTCTTTATAAGCGGACCACGCCGTCTCGGGAATCCACTTTTTGAAGGGATCTGAATTCGTGGGCAATTCATAGTAGTGCTGGCATAAAAAATTGCAATGTAAATATCCAAGTACGTTAAATTCGGGCGGTAAATTTAGAAAGTTTTGAAATTACCCGAATTTTTCTCCAAAATTTACGGTACTCAGACATAGGAAGACCGCAGAACAGCTGGTAGGAAGCGTCGCACTCACGTGCAAACTTACCTATCATGTGTTTAATCTTCAGAATATTCCAGCCTTCATTGATTCCGGGCGGAAAAATACTCCACGGACGTTGTATCTCCGCGTCCCAAAACAATCCTAAAGGTCCTCCGTTCTTAAATATTGCCTCTTCTTCCAAGTCGAGGCACACGTCTTGTTTCGGATCGACGTCCTTCATGGCCATCCAGCTATTGGTATTCAAGCAATTCAGCTGCAATTTGAAGTCAAAGTACAGCTCTTTATCCGGCGTCTCGTCTCACTCGAGGGGAAAAAAACCGTACTGGTTCAATGGCGGACACTGGGTAGAGGATGCTCCGACATTTGAGGGTTCGCAACCCGTGAATGTAGGCGACACAACCTGGGAGCCCCAACCGAAATCGAGGGTCGGCTGTGGAGGTAAGGGAGTGTAGCAATCCCTATGATCAGGTGACTCCCCACCAACAGGCGGCGACGGAGGCGGTGTATCGAGCACCGGTTGCTCGTAAGCTAAGAAAAACTTCGGGTCCATTAACTCATTCCTCAGTGCCCGAGGATGAGGCTTCTTCGGCCGTTGGTTCGAATCGCTTAACGAGAAGGCCATTATATCTAAAGACGATTTCAAATTTATTAATCGTCAAAAAAAAATAATTTTGAATTTCAAAAATACCGCTTAGGGGGTATTTGTGCTTAAATACCGAAAATGCCCCTAAGGGGCATTCCCTTACCGAAATGCCCTTAGGGGCATTTCCTTAAAATTACCAAAAATGCCCCTAAGGGCAATTCCTTACAAATTACCGAAATGCCCTCAGGGGCATTTCATTACAAATTACCGAAAATGCCCCTAGGGGTATTTTCTTAAAATTACCGAAAATGCCCCTAAGGGCAATTCCTTACAAACTACAGAAATGCCCTTAGGGGCATTTCATTACAAATTACCGAAAATGCCCCTAGGTGCATTTCCTTACAAATTACTGAAATGCCCTTAGGTGCATTTCCTTAGAAATTACCGAAAATGACCCTTAGGGGCATTTCCTTAGAATTTACCGAAATGCCCCTAAGGGGCATTTTTGGAATTGAATATATAATCTAACAATTTCAAACATATTCAATATAACATATTCAAATTTCATAATTAACAAATTTCAATTAATCTAACAAATACAACTTCAAATTTAACAAATTTCAATTATTTAACAAATAATCTAACAAATTTCAAATTCAATAATTATTCTAACAAACCCTAAATTACATAATTATTCAATCTATTAATTTAACAAATATAACAATTTAATAATTAACAAATCTAAAATTTTATAAACTAACATATTCAATAAATCTAACAATTTAATAAATTTAACAAATTAATAAATCTAACAAATTTAACATATTCAACAAATTTAACAATTTTATATCTCACAATTTTATAAATTAACATATAAACTAACAATTTTGTAAACTAACATATAACATAAGAATTTTAAAAAATAAATAAGAGAGCAAGGAATACTTACCTGAACTGGAAGAGACAACGACGACAGCGACGGAGGTGGCTGGCTGGAAGAATAGACAGAGGAAGAAGAGGAAGAGAGGCAGAGGCAGAGAGCAGAGTAGAGGAAGAGAGGCAGAGAGTAGAGGCGAGAGGAAGAAAAGGGTTGGGTTCTTTATATACCCCAATTTTGTAACGGTGTATTTGGGGGAAATACGCCGTTACAAAATTCTCAACGAACAAATTTTTCTCAACGTCACAATTTTCAACGGGAAAAAAATGAATGTTTGACAACGGACAAATTCTTTGTAACGACGTATTGGCTAGATACGCCGTTACAAGAAAATTTGTAACGGCGTATTGGGCAAATACGCCGTTACAAAAAATTTGCCCGGGGAATCGAAAATTCTGGTGCGGAATTAAAATTTTGGCCAAAATTTCAATTCGCACCCAATTAGTAACAGTGTATGGGGCATATACGTCGTTACTATGCCAAACCCTAAATTAATATTTTATTCGGTTTGAACCAATCGTTATTGATCGGGAGTGTTCCCGTGGTTTGATTTTTCTGAAATTTGAACTATATCACTTCAATGTCATTTCCAACATTGAATTGAATGAACATTCGATGAAGTTAGCATTTAGGGTTTACCATCCTATACCCTAAACTCACGCTTTCACCGAAAGTGATTAGTGTTTAAAATCGTGTTTTAATCCAACCGTACAATTGAAGCGTAATAGTGTTGTCGCTCATATTCCAAATTTCTAGTAAATTTGAAACATGTATAAACCTCGATCTAAACCGATCACCCGTAAACACATCCGTAAGTAACGGTCAAACCTCCGTTAATGTCATTTCCGCCATAAGTTTTGTTACGCGGTTTTCAATTTTGATCAACGTATATGATATTTAGGTAGTGTACAATGATTAATGTCAATTGGGTAGTCATTTAGTATATGAAACGGGAAATTAATACCGAAGTCAAGCGTGAAAGTCAACAATCTTGACTGTTTTCATGGTCAAGATTGTTGACCATTTGTAACGGCGTATTCTCTTAGATACGCCGTTACTAATCTTCACACTTGGAATATTTTTGGCAGATGCTTGTTTTTCTGGTTTTTTCTCCTAAACCTTGTTCTTCCTAAAACCGAGTAATTAAGTTATTTAATTCCGAAAAATGATGAATCCGCGGAAGTGTGATACTCCTTTCGCATAGCCATCGAGGGCGGAAAATTCAACGGGACAGCAACTACAGGCCACAAACTGTAACTCGCAGCATTAGGCCCATATGGAGAAAACCCGTCGAATGATAAGGCCAACCGCACGTTTCAGACTTCTTCCGAAAATTGAGGATATTTCTTGTCAAACTGAATCCAATCAGCACCGTCCGATGGATGTACTAATACGTCATCGTCCTCTTTCTCCCGCTCACCGTGCCATCACATCCACTCAGCTGTCACTTCTGCAAGATATAACCGTTGAAGTCGAGGAGTCAATGGGAAGTACCACAACGTCTTCTTCAGAACTAATTTTTTTCCTTCCATAGTAAACTGTGGTTATTTACAAACTCCACATTTGTCCAGAGCAGAGAACTCTTTGTAATACAAAGTGCATCCGTACAAATATGCGTCGTATTTCACGTGTGACATTTCGATGACCTTCATTTTCTTTTTCGCAGCTGCGTAGCTAGATGAAAACGAATTAAGTTGTGGTAACATACGACATTACTCTTTCGCAACCTGGGTAAAAGCCGCGTCTGACATCACGGTGCTATGTTTGATACACAACATCTTTAACATCGCTTCCAAAGAAGTATCCTCACTAGTGACAACGCTTGTGGTTTTGTACAACGGTTGTTGTGACTCCGTCACCAACTGGTTGTATGCTGTCATCTTCGCTTTAGCGAGTCCGGCCTCGACTTCGGTCACCGAACTTATCTCCAATTGTGGGTCCTCGTCCTCGTCCTCATCCTTGTCATTCTCGCCTTCATCTTCGTCAATCCTTACATCTCTAGATGGATCTACATCATTCACGAACTCATGCACCGGATCAACGTACTCTGGAGTATGCGCCGACGTCTGAACAAGGGGGATTATGCGAACTTGACGGGAAACTCATATCTATATTTCGGCTCGAACTAGGCCGACTCGAATTAGGCCCTCTAGCTTCGCCGTGATGGATCCACACATTGTACGATGTAAGGAAACCTTTCTTCAATACATGATCGCAAATGGTGTCCATATCGTGTCAAGAATAATTACAACATCGAGTGCACGGACACTTGAAACGTCCCACGCCATCTGTTTGCGCGTTCTGTCTCGCAAATCTGACGAAACGGCTTAATCCGTTCATCCACTCCTCACTCATCTTACGGGATGTTATCCACCCACGATCCATTCTATATTATACAAATAACTACGGTTAATAATCAATATTAATTCACTTTATATATCAACTATAACAACAATTAACTTATATTTCATTTATTATTATTATAACAACAAAAACAATAATCTACATGCACTATTTAACCTAAATTAATAAAATACATTACATAATGCATTATTAATAAAAATAATGTACATACATACTAATTCACCGAACCTGTTGTAAACGTTTTGCCGGCACCTTCGATTCCACAATCTAATATGAAGAATGATGATATGAACCGTAGTATTTTGAGAGAGAGTTGTCGAAAAATGGAAATGATATTACGGAAATGCCCTTGTTAGGAACAATAATGTTTGAGAGAATTGGTAGAAAAATGTGGGAAGAGTGGGAGAAGATTCTGTTAACATTTATACATTGATTTTGTAACGGCGTATGTAGGTACATACGCCGTTACTAATTAACGGTAACACTACGCCATAACGGTAACATAACGGGAAGAATTTGTAACGACGTATTTACCTACATATGCCGTTACAAATGAGGTAGACTAACGGCGTTACACTTTGTAACGGCGTATGCGTTAGTTATACGCCGTTACTGTTGAAAAAACTAACAATGGATTATGAAAAAGTTTTAATTTATATTAAATAAATTATAAAAATGAATATCTGTCGTGACCCTGCCATGGTTCGAAGGTCCCTGTCCTATATCACAGTGCCGTGGGACATCTACAGTTAGATAGCAACGGTGGAGCTGAGTTTGTGAAGTGAATTAAGGAAAAGGAAGAGATGAGATAGAAACTTGAAGCAAAAGCTATGGCGTTGGTGTTGGTGGTAGATAATCACATCACATCACATCACATGCATACATATATATATATTATATTCACGTGAACATTGATTGCACTACTCACCTGATTCGTCTTGTCTTCCACAGATGATCATTATCATTTTCGAATTCGAATTTCGGAGACTTTTATTTTATACACCACAACACCTTTCCTTTTCTTTCCTTTCCTCATATATATATATATATATATATATATATATATATATAAAGTAGGTGTGAATTATTCATGTATTGATTCATAAATTAGATGGATGTGGGACGAGAGTGCGGTGAAAGGGAAGAGGTAGAACAAGACTCCAAACTAGCAACAAACTGGAGATGGAAATGGAATCACTCTCTGCCTCAGCCTCAGCCTCTCCACCGCTTCATAATCCATCCTCAAAACTGGTCTGTTTTTATCTTCCTTATTTTGTCTCCTCAATAAATATATCTACATTAATTACAACACCCAATACAACTTTTTTTTTGTGGGAATCTCATACCCGTCTTATTTTAGGGATAATTATTACAATTAGGTAAGGGTGTGCAAATGTGGTTAATCGAACCGACTACTCAAAAACCGAACCTTGGTTTTAGGTTGTGAGAAAAATTCAACCGAAACCGAAACAGAACCTCAAACAGTTCGGTTGATTTTGAACATCAATTTCAGTTAGGTTTTAAGGTTAAACTAACAACCGTAATTCTGAATAAAACATTAAACTATAACCAAGCATATTTATGCTAGAAAAAATATGTATGACTTATAAATAATGTCACCTATGATTGTAACAAACCAATCACTATGCGACACATCTAAAAAATATAGTCAAGCTCATTTTCAATGAATTGTCTTTGGAATGACATATTCCTTTAAATGTCTTGTGATTTTGCAATATTTTGTGTGAATCATCTTGAAAATCGTTTGTGGATGAACACTAATTCTATGTTTTCATTGAATATTCAAGGGTAATTGAACATTACTCCCCCAACTATCATCCCTTTTCACATCAGTAACAATTCATAGACGTCTTAACTATTTATTTACACTCAGCTCAAACCGTGATTAGTAGTACAAAACCCAAAATGACATCACTGTATGTTTTTCATAAATTTCAGTGCAAAAATCTATTTTAATATATTTTATCAATAAATATGGAGTCACACATTTACCTACATTCATATTTGGCTTATGATTAAAAAGTAATCATGTCTTTTATGATAAAAGGAATTAAACAAATAAAAATAAAATGTGAAACTTTCATCTTCAACTTGTGTTCTAAAGTGGCCGGACAGGTGAGGCATAATTTGAGAAACTATATTTGAGATAAGTAATGAAGGATTGAGGTGAGTAGATAATGTGATATGCAGGAAGTACCGGATATGGATGCATTTCATACTGATATGGGCAGTCTACTCTTCCTTCTTCACTCCTCTCGAGTTCGGATTCTTTCGCGGCTTACCCGAAAACCTCTTCCTCCTCGACATCGCCGGCCAGTTCGCTTTCCTCTTCGACATTGCCATTCACTTCTTTGTTGCCTTCACCGACTCCAACTCCAACTCCAATCGCATCGTCCACAATCCCAAACTCATCGCTAAAAGGTTCACACCATTTCTCTTTGGAAAATGTCACTTAACTTCCTCGTAGTATACGATTTTCATTTACCTCCATCGTTTCACGAATACGTTCTGACAGGTCCTCGGGGTATACAACTTTCTCACTAAAGCCAAACTGTGTTAGTTTTGGTCAAAATGACGAAAATGCCCCTGTATTAAAAAAATTAAAAACATTTTCTTAAAACATATTTTTTTATAAAATAAATAATAAAAACTGATTGTAATATTATTTTTTAAAAGAAAAAATATTAAAAATGAAAAACGGTTTTTAAACATTGTTTTCTATGTTTATAGTTTTTTATTTTTTAAAAAACAATATTTTTTAATACTAAAATCAGTTTTTTATTATTGATTTTATAGAATAATATTTTTTTTTAAAGTTTGAAAAAATAATTTTTAAGTAATTTTTAGATACAAGGGAATTTTTGAAAAAAAAGTTAAACCGAAATTTTAAAAAACTAACGTCATTGGGCCTAAGTAAGAAAGTCTTATACTTCAGAGGCCTGTCAGAACGTATTCGTGAAACGAATGAGGTAACTGAAAATCGGGTATACGAGGGAGGTAAGTGACATTTTCCCTTTCTTTTTTCTCTCAATGTCAATGTGAATGTCAACCTCAATTTGTTTACCACAGGTACTTGAAATCTCGGTTTTCCGTTGATATTCTGGGTTGTTTTCCCTGGGATGCTATTTACAAGGTTCTTCAAAACCCCAATCCCATTGTATTTATTGATTAATGTTTGAGTTTGATTCGAATTTGAATCCTGTTGCTGTCTGTTATCAGGCCTGTGGCAAGAAAGAGGGTGTCCGATATCTGCTATGGATTAGGCTCAGTCGGGCTCTGAGAGTGACAGAGTACTTTGAGAAGCTGGAGAAAGATACCAGGATCAACTACATTGTTACCAGAATCGTCAAACTTCTCGTTGTTGAGCTCTATTGCACTCACACAGCTGCCTGCACATTTTACTATCTGGCTACCACCATTCCTATTTCCCAGGAAGGTTACACATGGATAGGAAGTTTAAAAATGGGTGACTACACCTATTCACACTTCAGAGACATTGATTTCTGGAAGCGCTACGTTACTTCGTTATATTTCGCCATTGTTACCATGGCAACTGTTGGTAAGTTTACTATCCGTTTCAGTTTACAACAACTATATATTAATGGACCAACAATGGTAAGCATCAGCTCTTGACTTTATGCCATGCACTGCAGGTTATGGAGACATACATGCTGTCAATGTCAGGGAAATGATATTCATCATGGTTTATGTATCCTTTGACATGATTCTTGGTGCTTATCTTCTCGGTAACATGACGGCATTAATAGTCAAAGGATCAAATACAGAGAGGTTTAGAGATAAAATGGATGATGTTAACAAATACGTGAACAGAAACAATCTTGGAAAGCACATAAGTAACGAGATAAAATACCATCTTCAACTGCAGTATGAGAGTAGCTACACCGAAACTGCTGTACTTCAAGACATTCCGGCCTCTATCCGTGCAAAGGTAATCAAAAAGCTTAAAAGTTCATCATTAGAATTAGAATTAGATTAAGCACTTGGTACTTATCACTCTATTGAAAAAAGGGCCTTGTGTTGTACTTCGTTTTTATGCATATCAGCTGAAGTGTGTGTTTAGGCGGTGATGTCTTTTATGTTTCTACTATTAGGATCTGCTATGAAGATGACTTGACCAAATTTCAGTTTCCCAATTTTGGTTGATTGAAGGGTATATGTAACAATTAGGTGTTTCAGAGTGGGTATATGAGCCAAGTAGATAATTTGAAGAAGGTGAACACTAGAAATGATGTGATTCCACATTAGAAGGCCAACAATGACCTCAAATGCCATTTGGCTAATCTTGTATCCGCTGACTTGATATGTTGACTACAACAAACACATATTTATGTGTAATATATAGCATGGACATAAGTAAGTTGTGTTTCCAATTATCAATGAATGTTATAAATCCCCAGATTTGTTCTATCTATATGTTGAATTGTCTCCCATTGGTAGAATTTTAACATGATGGTAAAAATAGTTTCGGGCATTTTGTGATCCCTGGTGAGATCCGTTTGTGTTGCCACCTTGCTTCATGATTCACATGTAAGAGGGGAGTGGTGAAGTGCCCCACATCCGAAGAATGACCTTTGCTTATCAATTTGAGCTCTTATGTGAACCCCACCAACACTATCAAAGTTCAAAACCATTAATACATTATGAAAATTGATAAGATGAGAATTTCATGTAACAACATTCAGTGTTGAGTTTGTGCGCTGCATTTGCTTCTTTTTTTCCAGTTTCACTTGCTTTTGTTAATAGTCATTTCTGCATTTTTACCCTAGTCCGGAAATGCTTGCTGAATGCATGTTTAACTTTTGTTTCTTAATTTGTAGATTTCCCAGAAGTTATACGAACCATATATCAAAGAAGTTCTCCTCTTCAAAGGGTGTTCTAATGAATTCATTAAGCAGATTGTAAGCCATTATGTTCTCATATGCAGTATGAATTCCAATTTACACTACTGAGATCAATTCATAGAAACTGAAACTTACCTAAGTATGTAGATCATTATGCAATCAGTATATTGGCTAAAGTGGAGGGTGAGTCTTGGTTCAAGTTTAAGTAGCTGACCTTGAAGTCACAGGTCATGGGCTTGCTTGTTACGCTGCGCAGCATATCCTTTTGGGGCTTTTGAGTCCCTTATTCCCCTTTCTATTGTTGCGACCAGAGCATTGCCCAAGATATTTGAGTTGTCTCCTTTTGCGGGATATGAATATTTAACTTGAACCTCGAACTTTCATTTCATCTTATTATGCCTCATCTCATGGCACCATAGTTCTTTGAGTATTTTTATATTGTTATCCATCATTTTATAATATTTATCCATTACAAATGTGACTTGATTAGATATTTTTCTCCACAAAAGTGAGTAAAAGGACTTTTTTTTTTCATTCTTTCATCTGTTTTATCAGGCAACCAGAGTCCATGAAGAGTTTTTCCTCCCTGGAGAAGTGATAATAGAACAAGGGAAAGTAGTTGATCAACTTTATATTGTTTGCCTTGGTGAACTGGTATAAATTTCTCATGTTTCTTATTTTATATTCGTTTTATTGCATTATAGTTTCAAATTACTTAGCTTTCCATAGATGTCCATGTCCTTAAGTCCTTTGAATATATTATTACTTGTGAATATAAACAAGGATGATACCTAACTTAGCTCAGTAAAAGTTATTGAGAAACAGATGTCATTGTTGTGTAAAAGTAACAAAGAACAAAGGTACTTCCAGAACTTCAGATTCAGAGGTCAATTTAGCTTTTAAGAACCTTAGTAACCACTAACCATAAACATTTCTAGGTTGTTATAGCTCTCCAAGTAATTAATACATTACATACACCTAACAAAAACCATTAGATTAAGAAGAGGTTGTTAACTATACAAGAAATTGTTATGGTCCCGGATTAGGATTAAGTTATGAGTCTCAAACGTGGATTAGTTGAGAGCTCGATTAACAAGAGAACTCTCTTATCTTGATTTGGGATCTCAATTAGCGAGAGAACTCCAGATCTCGTGACACCTTTCAGATATCTATTTATAAGTTTACTTATTGATTTCTATTCATTCATTTACCTACATATATATACAAGTCAGACTTCTTAAATCTGAGATGATGGGATGAAAACATGAAGGTAAATAACTACCCTCTTAGCTAGATGCACAACATGCATTAAAATAAAGAAACTACTTTCTATAATTTAGGTGCAGTGGAAGAGACTTGTAAATCACCACTTCTCATGCCTAAACTTTGTCTTGACAGATAGCTCATTGAGTCAAAGCCCATAAAAGAAAAAATTTCTTTTTTTTATCAGCAAGAACTCAATACATTGCATAGCAAAAAAAGTCATATACCTATATAGAATTAGATAAGTAATCAATACAGTACATACACATATTTATTACGGTGCTTAACATCCTCTACAAGACATTCGAAAGTGTACTTACTACTTCGTTACATTACCTACAGGAAGAAATAGGAAGAGAGGAAGATGACCAAGTAGAAAATACTGGTTTGCGACTTTATAGCTCCTTTGGCGAAGTTTCTGTCCTGTGCAACACTCCTCAGCCCTACACTGTCCAAGTTCGCCAACTATGCAGGCTTCTGCGACTTGATAAACAATCTTTTACGGACACCCTTGAGATATACTTTCCTGATGGACGGGTTATATTGAATAACCTCCTTGAGGTAAATTAACCTCTCGCTAGTTATATGTTTTCTTTGCTGCAGGCCAGCTTTCAGTTGGCCTTATGACCACTTTCATTTGGCTGACTGTAGCATATTTGTCTAGCTTATATCATGGTCATGAAAACAGAATTCATGCACTTCACTTCAACAAGGAAGCATTTGAAACTATTCTCTTGTAGGAAAAAGGTTTTATTGAACCAATCTATTACTTTGTCCCAACATTTGTTTTTGTGCTCATAGGGTAAGGACAGTGCTCGAAAAAACAAAATACTAGAATCAGACATCGTACTTATCATTGGAAAGCATGAATCAGAGCTGGCTATGAGGGTGAATTGTGCCGCGTATGATGGAGACTACTATCGACTTAAACGGCTGATAGGAGCTGGGGCAGATCCTAATAAGACAGATTATGATGGAAGATCACCTTTGGTATGAGTTTCACAGGTCTAACATACTCTAATATTCTATAACATGAGAAAGCTTTTTTTTCATGTATTGTAGTATGTTCATCGAATGACCATATAAACCTATGCTAATGGGCTATATATCTATAGAAGAGCCGAAAGGAGACACTGCATGTTTAAATATAACCCCAACATTGAAGTTCAAGAGACATGGTTAAAAATGGAAGTATATTTCTCATCTTCTCTCTACTCTTTCTATTTATGGTAAAAAGTTCGGCGATGAAACATGATCCCAAATTCTTAAGCTAGTTGTTATAGGGTAATGATAACTGATTCAAACCGAAGCAATCTACTCCAATTTATATCTTTTCTAGGAGGTCTTTTGAATGCGATGGAACATATAACAAATGAGAACTTTAAATTGGTGTTTACCTATCCAGGATTGTTTTGTGTGCTATGCAGTAAGTTATTACATATACAGTCAGTTATAGAATTCTTTGTTCATTTTCTCTTAAAGCCATTTTCCTTTACAGTGACTATGTTGATGTAAAAAAAACTATGATTGTCATTTATTAGTTTATTGTGGTTCCTCTATACAGAGGGCCATGAAACTCAGTCATTTCTATCATCATAACCAATAGTTATTGTGCAGCCATCAATCTTCTTGACACAAAGATACATCAATCCATACTCACCCTTAACAAGTTAGGCTTCGATACTAGTATCATTTAGGACCTTGTTATAATCTGTATTTACTTTTGAAATTTTGAATCGTAGCCGAGTCAAGAAGTCGAACACAAAGTTGTAACTTGTGTATCGACTACTTGCCTAAATTGCAGACGGTGGTAAATAACAATCAAGCAATAATCACGACATCAGAGATGATTACCCAGTTCGGTGACTCCGCACCTACGTCTGGGGGCACTTTGCCAGTGGAAAGGTTTTCACTATAAGGTAGTCAATAGTACAACTTCAAGCACCAACTAGCTATCACACAAGCTATTGTCCTAAGCTACTATGGATCTCACCGTGAACAACCTCGACCAAGGTCCTCTCCCCCTGTCTTTGAGATCCTCTCAATTCCACCCTTCGAGCAAGCGCCTATGCTCGGTGTTGTAGTCTTCTTTGACGGATTTGTGAATCTTCAATCACGAACACAAGAACCCTAACCGATCAAGCACTCAATCTTCTCGACTTGATGTTTGATCAGAGCAAAGCCGTTCTAGCAAACTTAATCAGCCTCTCAACACGCCAATGGTGCACGGTTAAGAGCTCTGAGAAATTTAGCTAATTTAGAACAAGAAGGGATGACTGCTAATGGGGAAGCTTCACGCTTTTTATAGCAGTCCAACATTCCTAATCTTTCTCGGATTAGGAATAGGAAGTTTCAGACTTCCTGAATAAATTAGGCAAGCAGAGTTGCCGCCTTTGCTGACGTGTTAGTGACAGCTGGAAGTCGCCTGGCTTGTCGACGTCATTCTCTTGCGCTCCAAGTCTTCGTGACGTCATTCTTCTTTCGCTCCAAGCGGCGTCTAAATAGGAAAGATTCAGGCCTTTCCTAATCTGGAACGTAATACGTCGCTCCACATGTCATGTAACATGTTGCACAGACTTCTTACTTTTGCGCTAAAAAATTATGCCAACACTTAAACGTAGCAACAACTTTCCATGATCTTACATAAGTCATAGTTATGAAATGTCTCGAGAAATCTTTCAGTTCTCTTCCTTGCTTTTTCCCCTATATGCGTACTAATGGACTAGGCTCTTTCTTGTGTTTAACTAGGCATTGTACTTTTTTGGTTTAAGATAAACTTGCAGGATCCATTTTGTATTGTGCTTCTTTTGTTCATGACTGTTGAATGTCTGGATATGTCGAAAGCTGCTTTACGCTCCTTTAAGTATGTTATATAGAATGCACAGAACCAATCAGTTCCGTAATGAAATTTATGGCGGGCATTTGGCTATGTTAGTTTTTCATTTCAAGATTGAAGCTATAGTTCAATTAGAGGGCATGAGAAGTCGCATAAGTTAAAGGCATGAAGTGTATCTAATGTGATCAGTGTGATTGATAACATAGTTGATTAACTGAATGTTTCTGTGAGCTTCGTATTTTTGTTTCAGTTTTGTAATCAGATAAGTTCACGTTTGGCTTACTTCTATGTGTTCTTATCCCTTCCTCAGCATATCGCTGCATCAAAAGGATATGAAGATATTACTCTTTTCTTACTTCAACTAGAAGTGTGCGTCAATATTTCTGGTTAGATTCTTGCATGACACATGCTACATCATCAGTTCTTCCTGAACATAATTTTAGTAGATATCCTAAATCCAAATGAATTTAGTAACACACGTATAATTTACTGCCAGATAAGTTTAAAAACACTCCCTTGTTTGAAGCCATCAACAATGGGCATGACGAAATTGCTGCCTTACTAGTTAAAGCAGGGGCCTTACTAAATATTAGTGATGCTGGTGGCTTTCTTTGTATGGTTGTTTTCAAAAGAGATATTGATCTTTTGAGAAGAGTTTTGGCAAATGGCATTGATCCAAATGCCAAAAATTATGATCTCCGAACACCACTTCATATTGCTGCCTCGGAAGGACTCTATACAATGGCCAATCTGCTTCTAGATGCTGGAGCAAGTGTTTTATCAAAAGACAGGTACGCTGAGTGTAACATGCTTTGGTAAATAAGACATTACTTTTTGTTTAATCCACTTAGCATCTGTATGGATGCTTTCATGCATATACCCCATTTTTTTTCATTATAGCAATATCCTCAATCACCACATTGAAGGACTGACCTTTTGTCATATATGTAGTCCTTCAATAGAGAAGTTTTCATATTTTGGATGATGATAGTTACGGGCTTTCCCTGATTGCCCAAAATTGTTTTCAGCCTATGTGTTCCTGAGTTAAGTTTTTTGTAATCCTTCCAAACAAGATATTTCTTATCTTCTTCTTTTTTCACTTTGCACATTTTTATTTCTCATATCTTGCTCAAGCTAGTGGCGGCGAACATGACTAGTTTTTCTTTCTTGTTTTTTATGATTAAGATGTTTCAAGTGCATTTTCAGTATCCCAGCCTAAATTATGCTTGTTTACTGACCTTCCGTAGGGTATATATTTAAAAGACATCAGTTCACTAGTATTTCTCATTAATAATGTTAAGATGTTTCTGGTACTATGTCTCCTTGACAGCTTGACCAGACTGAGTTTTAGACTTTCAACTAAGTGTGGCCAATTCCCATGCCTGAATCTCTAGCCAACTTTTATGTACTCTCTGTCAATTTAATCAAAGCACTTGTATTATTCTATGGCTGTTTCCTCTCTTCAGGTGGGGAAATAGTCCACTTGATGAAGCACGCATTGCTGGATACAAGAACTTGATCAAACTGCTTGAGGTTTCCAGAACTACTCAATTGTCTGATTGTTCTGAAGGTACGTATGATGTATCTGAAATATTAAGTAGTCCAAATCAAATCGCTATCCTATCTTGATGCTGATCATAGTGTTAATTGACTCTGTTGCAATTGTTTGTTTTAGGATAGAATTTATTGCACCCACTGTAGTTTGCTACTTATTATTTTTTTTTTCGTTTTCTTTTCTAACAGGTCGTCTGTTAAAAATGATATTGAGTTCTAGAGTACATAGCTAGTTCAAGTCCAGTGTAGTTTGAACCGGATATGTTGCTGATACATCAATAGGTAGAAGTTTTATTGATATAATTCCAGGGTATTCGAGATCGAGAGACATAGTTTCTCTCTAGCCTAGGCTCGATTACAAGACAAATCTGACATGCCTACCTTATGCTAGGCTAGGCCATGCTTAGGTTAGATTTCCTATTTTGTTGCCGATAAAAGAATCAGTGGCGTCTCAGTTGCATATGTTGTTGTTTCTTGTGATCAACAGAACACTAAATGTATGGTCATCAAGAGAGCAGCAGCAGAGCATTAAGTTGTGAAATAGGGGTCAGCTTGTGATCCTATAGGCTTGTGAAATAGAGGTGCAAATATAATGAGTAGATATGGTTAGGAAGGAAGAAATAGAATAAAACTTAGCAGCTAAACTCATTGATCCTAAAAGCAAAGCAAGAAATCTATTAGACACCTAAAATCAGGGCTATAAGAGTTTATATACTTGGCTACTGTTTATGGGGAATTGGTTTAAATGCAATAATATATGTGTATGTCCAACAGTGGGAATGCGAAGACGGAAATGCCAAGTGTTCCCGTTCCATCCGTTGGATGTGGAGGAAAGGAGACAGGGAGTCGCGTTGTGGGTGCCGCAGAGCATTGAAGAGCTAATGGAAGAGGCAATTGAGCAGTTGAAATGTGCAAAGAGCTCATATATCATCTTATCAGAAACCAGCGTTAGAATTACTGATGCAGACATGATCAGTAATGATCAGAAGTTGTTTTTGGTTAGAGAATAGAATAGGATAGAATTACACACTCTAATTTTATCTCTTTAAGTTTACAAACCAAGTTTTCCAGATACAAGGAGTTAATATTTGTGGATTTATGAAACTAAGGGAGATTGTTTTAATTTAGGCTACAGTCTGTCTGTTTTCTTTTGTTTTCAGTTCATGCATGAGCTTTGTTTTGTTTCTTCATAACAGATGGGGTGGGAGGATACCCGTCCGCGCTTATTTTGTATTTTCTATTACGACTCTGATACAAATAATGAGAGATATATTATTGATGTGTGTTGTGAATTACAAGAGACTTCTATTTATAGAGGTAATAGAAATATAATAGAAAACCCCAATACATATGAGAAAAAAAAATATAAATATAAGAAACCTAATATAATCTAACAGACTCAATAAAATATCATGGTTAGATGCAGTTAAATGTCATTTTCCTAATATTAAAAAAAACTATCCTTCAAATTGTACAAGTCTTTGGTGCTTCAGATATTATATGCATACTTTGATTTTCCTATGTGAGGATGATGAACATGACAGAAAAAAATATTGATTAATGAATATTTATTTCACTCTTATATGCAGGTCGATTCTCTCTTCTAGAAGCGAATCACGAGGCATGTCAATTTTTAATTCTCCTATCAGAGTTTATAAATTGTCAATCCCTTTTTAAGTTTTATGATTTCGAACGAAACTTTATCTCAATAAATCCATGATTCTCTTCGAGAAGGACTATCAAGACCCACTTACCAGTTATGTTGCTCGACCTTAAGAAGCTAATAAAAAATGGTCCTTTACAGAGATCTCATTGACGAGTGCATTACGACCATTTTCTTCCTTTACATCATCTTAATTTTCATTGGCTCGAAAAACATGCACTGTGCACTTAAGTGAGGGCAATTCCATATTTTTGCATAGTAGAGTGTATTGTTCACCTTTCTCATTCGGAGTGTAATGTTACCAATGGGAATGTAATGTCACTGTGGAGTGTAATGTTCAACATTAAGAGTGAGATGCTCAAAGTTTCTCATTGAGAGTATAATGTCAACCGTAGGAGTGTAATGTCAACAGTGAAGTGTAATGTTCAACATTGAGACTGCAATGTCCAACATTGAGAGTATAATATTCAACATTAGGAGTGAGATGTTCAAGAGTGACATTACACTCTCAATGTTGAACACTACACTCCACAGTGACGTTACACTCTCACTGGTGACGTTACACTCCGAATGAGAAGCTGAACAGTACGCTCTACTGCGCAAAAATTTAAAATTGCCCATCACTTAAGTGTACAAAACGCGCATGCTACATGTCACGCGTTATTTTAATCTCGTAAAAACGAATGACTGGATCGAAGTTTTCGACGTGTGTGGACATGTTGGAGATTTAATTCCATGTGTGTGTGTGTATATATATATATATATGATATCAATCAGAATGAGGCAAATGTGAAGAGAGAAATCCTCCACATTTTGGTTGAATAATTGAATTTGTGTATAGTTTATTGCGAGAGAGAGAGAGAGGTGTAAGAAAAGCAGGCATCAATGGCGCTGCAATGGATGATCCTGACCTACGCGGTGGCGGCAGAGGCGGTGATTGCGATCCTATTGACATTTCCGTTACCGAAGCTCCTCAAGCTCCGTTTGGCTTCTCTCATCTCCCTCCTCCTCCAACCTGCTCTCTTCGTCCTACCCTTCTCTCTCTTTCAGCTTCTAGGTACGCTCCTATCCTTTGATTTTTCAATTTTGATTTTGATTTTGATTTCGATATGTTTCTGTTTCTATTACATTTTGCAGATATCTATTGGAAGCTTGAGCATCGCTTGATGTGCTCTGGCGACAACTGCACATCTGCTGAGAGAGATCGCTATGACAAATCTGTATGTTTTTTAAAAAAAATTTCACTTCCATTAATAACTTTAAATTGCACCCGGACCTGTATTCCATTGATTCTGTGGCAATGTTTTTCTTTTCGTGCTGGAATTGCACCACCTTATGATTAATGTGGTGATGTTTTGTTTGTTTTATAGACAGTATTTTTCTAGACAAAATTCAAGATCTACTATGAGAACATTAACCTTAGAAAGTTAGCTACAATTATAAAGAGGCCTGCTTCTTGCGCTACTGATTTTAATGATATTATGCACTAAAATTAAAGAATAAGAAATAAGTTTGTACTTGGGAACGCCACCATGAGCATGTGATTTTGACCATTGTTTGAGCGTTCAATCTCTTTATATGAATGCCTCTTGGAACCTACTTTTGACGCTACAGAACGTGAATTTTCTATTTTGTTGACCTAATCTGATTGTAAAACTTAAAGCATTTGATTGTTAAGTGTGTAAATATTCTGAGGTTGAGATACAATAGCTTGGTACGTACCACATGACTGTATATTAAATAATTTATCCTACATATTCGGCAAATCTATTCACACATCAAATCTCAGTATGCTGCTAGGCTAGGTCGGTGAACAGATAGACTAGGTCTGTATTTGCTTGTGGTTAATGGGTATATATAGCATGAGTATGGCAAATTGTTCATTTGATTTGGGGTATTATGCTAAAGTACCAGCTTTGCTTGGCCAACTAGTTAAGCCCTCGACCTTGGGTTCTGTGGAACTGGGTTTAAGTCCTGTTGTTGCACCTGTTATCTCACCTTTATTTTTCATTTCTCTCCCAACTTTTGTTGTGCCTCTTTTAAGGTGATAAAATTAGACTCCCTTCTACATAAGGGTGGTCTTGAGCGCAATACTTGATACAAAGTTTGGTGCTCAAACCTTGGAAGCATCGAGTGTTTCTTTATTCCTCAAGTTTAGTCATTTATATAAATAAATAATTAAAGATATCTACTCCCCTAAATGGTTGTTTCATAATTAGTGTCCGCTTCCCTTTGAAAGAAGTGAATTGTGCCTGGAATACCTGCAGTTTCCTTGTATGAATTATATTGAAATGGATGGAGTATCGATTTCCTTACTGAAAATTTTCATGTTGTTGTTGCTGCTGCTGTTATTCTTCCTGTGTATAGGCTATATGTAGAAATGACCTCGCAGTGAAGTACTATTAGACCTCTTTACTTGCAAAGTGCCTGATTCCAAACATTTTTGAGAAGAATGGCCATGCAGATGATTACTAGAAAGGAGATTGCATAAAACAAAATTGACTTTGCTAATTAAAATTTAATGTTTTACACCAGATTTTGCTTCTACTTTCTCTACCTTCTTTTAAATATTTGGTCTCATTTGTTAATCTAGAACTGATATTGTGTTTTAGATTTGTAGGATTCTCTGATATTTCTTGACACGTGAGTCACTTAAATCATGTTTGTGCAGTATTTCAAATCTCAAAGGAATGTGATTTTGTGTGCAGCAGCCGCTCTTCTGTATTGGTAAACGTCTTGCAGTACTCTGTCTTGTGTGATAAAATTAAAGATAAAACTTGTTATGAATTTGAGTGAGGAATGTGGATTGATGTGCAGGTCTATCTTCCGCATTTGTAAGTACCACAAGGAGATTCAGCGTCTGGAAGAGATAGAAATGAGGGCAAAGGATATGTAGAAACATCAATTCAATCTGGTGCATCCTTGCTCTCTTGAATTAGGTGACAATGGCCGTGAGGGATAGTTGGAATATAATCCTCTAACAGACCGAGGTACTATTATGGCAATAGAGTTTTGGTTTGTTGGTTGGTCGGTCGATCGAGTGGCGTTCTGCATTATTACTCCTTCCATTTAATTTTTAAATAAATGTCCAATTTTGTTTTTTGCCACAAATTTATGCTGATGACAAGTTAACTTTATGTGATTTAAATATAATAATTCACAATTTCTCTTTAACTTGCGTGGTACAAAAATATAATAGAAAAGTGGAGGTTTATTTAGACTACTAATTTCATGCTATAATATGAATATATAAATGCATGCACACTTTAGTGTCATATTAATGTGGGATAGAAACAAACAAGCAACAGCAAGGGTTTGGGGAGTTAGTTGCATGCAGATAAAAAGAAGAGCAACAAGAAGCAAAATATGCATAATTAAATACAAAGGTAGATACACCTGGAGAAACTTTATTATCACGTAAGTATATCTAAAGTTTTTTTTACTTTGTAGGTCACCTAAATGGACACTATTATCGTTGTTATAAACTTTGTAACAGTTTTGTGAAATGACAATATGCCCCCCTCCTAATTTGAATAACTAATTTATATTAAAAGTCATGAGCATATTAGTTTTTTCATATAAAAAACTAAAATGTCTATTTTACACTAGACCGTTGTTTTGACTCAAATTATCGTAATTATATTGGATACGAACCCTACAACAAATGATGATGATCATAGTCTACTACCATTCTTCCCCGTTAAATAAAACTTCAATATAGGTTGAGATTCAACTGAAAGAGAGGGCGGATCTGCGATATATTGCAAGTGAGGGTGGTTGCTTCCGTACTATTGTTACTGGTTTTACACTTGACTACAGTTGTTATAATAAGTTTAATCTTAGATCAATTAGTTGTGTTTTTGTTACACTTTATTCTAACAGTATTAGATCTTGGATGAAAATTTCTTTTTTTTCTGAAAAAAACAACAAGACCCCTTATCCCCATCTCCATCTCTCTCTTTACTTTGATGCTCAAGACCTTCTCGCTGCCAATTGTAGAGGATGCTACTCCCAACAACAACTCCCACAATCCAAATCACCAGAATCCTGAGTGAAAAAAGAAGAAACTATTGAGTGAAAAAAACAAAGTAATTAGAGAGAAAAATACATGAGGTCAAGAACTTACCCACCTCCTCTTAAAAGTTAAGACCACAATCTCTCAGGCGCATTTCATTGAACGCCTAGTGTGCAACTCCAAAACACCACCCAAATCCCAACCTCGAATCAATGGCCACCACCTCCTCCACCATAACCTCATGGCCCGGTGTTCTGCCGTTGGACCCACTATTAAGCCCTCGATCTCCGCCCAAACCTTGCCAAAACAAATCACCGCCCCAAAAACCCCTAAACTCTCCACCGCAATCGTCATATCCGCTATCGAACATGTCTCGCCGAACCATCCGAATTCTCCAAAATCATCTACTTTTCTTGTAAAGACTGCAGAATCATCTAAGACTCTAAGTGTGCGAAAATCAATCCTTTTTGAAAAGAGGTGAAATGGAAAATAAAAATGGTATGAGTTTGAAATTTTAAAAGTTAAGGAGGGGCGTTTTGGTCTTTTTATATTAAAAATGAGAAAAACCTCAATACAGGTTGAGATTCAACTGAAACATAGGGCGGATCTGCGATATGCTGCGAGTGAGGGTTGCTTCCGTACCACTAAATTTAACAGAGTTATGAATGATGACACGTAAAAATAGTTCACCGTATTTAACTTGACTATTAAAATAGTACATCATAGCGACGTGAAAATGTGTAAAACTACACGGCAGTGAACATGAACTATCCCTGTAATCAATCATGATGTGCTTATTATCACAAAGATTAAAGGAGGGCGGAACTTGAATTTGCGCGCATAGGCATGGTTATATATCATGTTTTAGTTTTACCGGGAAAAATAAGTTAGAATTTGCTTGTTCGTACATTTAGACAGATCTTATTCATTCTTGGAGATTTTGATCTCAGGATGAAGACCCATGTGTGGAGAAATTGTAAAGCGTGTCTTTACTTTGATCACAATCGATTGAAAGATGTATTTTCATAAATGATTACAAAATGAGTTGGGTTGGTCCGTCCGTGAAGGTAGTCTAGAATGAAGAGTAGAGTTGCTTGAATAGGTGGAGATCATGCAAAACTTCCCCAGAAACACCGTGGAACATAATTTTTGCTTCTGTCTGGGTGAGTTGCATAGATAAGAAACCTTGGCCGTCATAGTAGAACTTGACTCCGTCCATGTTGGATTTGTCAATGTCCCCTTTCCACGCCTTGGAACCGCCTCCACTAGTTAAGAACTGTATTGCACTGTAAAATGTGAAATTGGTGAGTGGAAATACTGGTTTGTTTGTTTGAAGTTGAGAATAGAAGAGTGAGGTTGACCTTGAAGTGGTAGTTATGTGTTGCAAGCAGTGGTCATGTCCATTTATGTACATATCAACCTTGTGTGACTGCAAACAAAAAAGAAGGTGAGAGTTAGAGTTAGAGTTGATGTTGGACATGTTGTGCAGATTTATGGTTGCAGGCACCTGTAGGATGGGCAGAAGGTGATCTGTAAGCTCCTTGGTTGCTCTGTGGTGCCCAATGCTCTTCATTGTGTGATGTCCAATGACTATTTTCCAATGCGCAGCCGATTCGCTCAGACTCGAGTGGATATCCTGGAGGAGCTTTGACAGGTACTCGTCCCGTGGAACCACTCCTCTCCAATCATAGCGGTGCTTGTTTGGCTTCACAAAGTACTTGTCCACAAAGGGACTAGTATCAACGAAGAAGAAATCTGCAGTTCCGGTGTTGAGGATAAAAGATGTTTTGCAGAGCCATCGAGCATCTGTCTCCCTCAGGCGGGGGCTCAACTGCGCCTCCACGTTTCCCCTGTAATCGTGGTTCCCCAAAACTGATACCCAGAATTGGAATTGGAATTGGAATTGGAATTGGAGATTAACAATGTATATATGTATATGTATTGTTATTAGGCTGGAACTTGTATATATTATTACTTACCACTATACCATTGGCACTGCAGGCTTGTAGCAGTGTAGATTTTGGAGAAGGAGTGTTCAAACAGAGGGTCTTCAGTGCTTCTCAATCCATCATCGTAAAAGTTGTCCCCCGTGGAGATTACAAAATCTATCTCCAACATCTCTCCGACCTTTCCCATCTACAAACACAAACAGATCAATAACAATAACTCTGTACGTGGTTGTGAGTAGGAATGATGCGTGTACCTGATGAGCAACTAGAGACTGATTGAAGCTTCCCTTGCGTCCCCAGTCGCCAACGACCAAAATGCTGAGCGAGCCATCGTGTTTGACAGGGTGGTTGAGTTGGTCGAGGTGGGCGGATACATGAACAACACATAGTGTTGATAAGAGCAACACAAGGAAGGTGAACCTCATACTCTCCTCCTCCTGCTCATGCCAATTGGGCATGCATTTGCCAACATTATATGTATGCTAATTGACAAGAGAAGAAGACCAAATTCATTGGTTTCATGACTTTCCTGGAAACTTCGTATTTTTGTATACTATGGGGATGGCCCTATCATTCATGGGTGCGGCGAAATCACACCGTTCGTAACCGTACATTATGTTTGTTTTGTCTTCTTTTTCTTTTATTAACAAGACACCACCCTAAAAGAAAATCCAACGCATATGCTACTTTGACACGTAGTTTATGCTAAGATGACATAATTTTAGCATCAATATTGTCACACCCTTATAATTTTCGCAAAACATCCTCACGGGTGTGACCGAACAAACTCTCGTTAGAGATTATGGAATCTTCGATTCCTCTCGATTAGAGAAACGTATTTGCGCATATACTCTCCAACAACCTTAGACAATTGAGGTTCGCTCAACAATTTCCGATCGCCTCCCCAATCATTGCGATCTCGTTCAACGTCCGAACGATCAAATCCGACAACACGGGATCAAATGGCCGTTCATGTACCTCTATCCTTGGAGGCTCAGGCGGAAACTCGTTTACTTATGTTTTTTTATATAAATCTCTTGGCTCCGTCTATTGGAGATCCTATTTGCGTACCAACTCAAGATATGCTTATTGGGCTCTATATCTTAACAAGTGGAAATCGTCGAGGTCTTTGTGTAAATATGTATAATTTATGAAATCCCAGAAACTGTAAAATTGAGATTGAGAGAGTTGACGACAATAACTCTAGGTATACGAAAGAAAAAGAACCCCCCCCCCCTTTTTGTAATTCCTATAATGCAATTGGAGTTTATCGACATAAAAGAATCTATTTAGACAACCCCTTTGGCTCCGGTGGAAAGAATCATTTACCTATTAGTTGTGCCATATAAGTGCCTATGGCATTATCTCCTTTCAGATACACGATCAATTTAGTAGTCTCTGAAGGATTGTATATGTATTTGATAGACGTTGTCACTACCTTTTTATATTGCATGTTGGAAAATTATATTTATATAAGACTCCCCGAAGGAGTTGAATTTCCTGAAGCATTTTGTGAGACACACATGTGAGAATTAAATGATTACAACGAGAAGATGTTCAACTAGTCAAATACAAATGGTTATTTGCGAATAAATTAACTGAAAAATCGATTGATATAATGTAAGACTTGCAGCTTAAGATATTTCTCAACCACCTGAAGTTGATTTGTTGAAACAATTTTATCTGTAATTATTGTGATAATTTTAGATACTTACTAGTTTCAAAGTTCTCGAAGAAGTAGATATGTATCTGATGAGCGTATTCGGTATTTATTTATATGATACACATATACTGACATTTATATGAGACTCCCGGAAAGAGTTATTTTTCCTGAAGCAACAAGAAATGGTATAATAAAAAAATTATATATTGAATGTCGATATGCACTCAACTGAGACTCCTGAAAAGATTCCAAATGCTGCAGAATATTGGAAATGAGAAATTTGATATGAAAGTATTGGGAAAACAGTATATTGTCTTGGCTTGCAGATCGAGTATATTTCTGATGAAAATATAACTCATGAAGCGTTTTTACATGGATAATGCTCATTTCTTGTTCAGAGATCAGTCATGACAACCGCAGTAAATGTGCTAGCCATATTTAGTTCAAAGCCGACTAGACGACATTGGAACAAGATCAAATTTCAGATGCAGAATATACTTCAGATCCCCATAACCTTTCTCATAGACAAAGTATACAATTACATGTAATCAGACAGTTGTATCCTGACGCTCTACGTAACAGACTTTGGTTGCAACCTCCTCCAATCATTTAGAAATTTTGCATTACATGAGCTAGCTACTATGCAACTTGTATGAGGGAAGACTAAAAGAGATAGATTTGAGAACGGCTCGCTGAAATTGATTTATACTCGTAAACTCTAGAATAGTTATGATGTTGATATCAAGAAAGTACTTTTTAAGTGAAAATCCTGCAGATTTATTCACTGACATCTACTAAGAAACGTATATAAGACATCAGTTCGACTATACAAGCAAAGCAAAGTAACATTGTAAGCCATCAAGAGGAGTAGAGATCAGGGGGAGCATCGATCATGGAGAACAACGATCAGAGGGAGCATCTATGAGGGGAAGCAACGATCAGAGGAGCAGAAATTATAAAGTTGATCACACTCTTAACAAATGTGCGTTGCACTATTTTTCTCTTATTCAGGTTTTGTCCCACTGGATTTTCTTGAAAATATTTTTTAACAAAGCAACATTATGCACGTCCAACATCACATAAATTACTTCTTTACTCCATTTTTATCCTATCGAGTTTTTTCTTTAGAAATCAAAATTAATTATTTATAAATAGGTAGTGTCCAATGAAGAGTGTTATAAGCCAAGCCACGTGTTTGGACACGTGTTGACTTTGTGGCCACCGCCTAGCTCTTGCTACATATCGAGAGGGATTCTTGTAAGCAATATCATACTAAATGAAAGAATAGAGGAATGATTATGTGCTATTAGATTGTTTCAAATATGTTCCCTTCTGAGGTTGATATCATTTTTTATATTCTCATGCTATGATTTTAGAGAAAAGTACATATATCTACACCTATATTAGGTCAAAAGACATCTAGTTACACTCATAATCAAAAGAGAACGCCTAGTTATACTTAACTATCGAAAATTGACAGTTAACATATGCTGTTAAATTTTTATATGAAATATGTTAAAACTTTGAGTAAAAATAAGAAAATGTTCTGCGGTCTTTTTATTTATAACAGGCCAGCAGCTAAGAGATTATGGTGGACACCTGTATTTTGTTGAACCATCTAGTTACAACTGGTTACAGTTTGGGTGGTTCAATCTCTTTCCAATGCGGCGACGTTTTACCCGATGCGCTCCACATATTTGATCATCTATTTTGTTGGGGATTGAGTAGTCCTTGTTGAATCAGTTTAGTGAAGACAGAAGAATTGTTCTAGTGTTTATGTTTATGGTCTGCGATGGAGCAACCGCATTCGCATTGGCGAGAGAGAGGCGATTGCATACCAGAAATGGCGTCGTGTTGCTCCACAATCGAATCCATTTCCCGAGTCGCCCATTGAAGATGGGCGGTGCGTTGATTCTGACGAGCGGCCATGTGAAGGCGTACATTTACGCGGTGGCGGTGCTCTCAAGGAAGGCGAGGGTGCGGCCGTCGGAGGAAGTGGCGCTCAGGCGAGCCTTGGCCATTCGGAGGGTCCTCCTCGACAACGATCCCGACTCCAACTCCATCAGGGACTTTGCTTTGTTCCCAACGCCTAGGGCTCAAACCCTCTTCACACAGTCCTGGACTCCCGTTTCTGCTCATATCAGGTTTCTATTTTCACTTTCCCTCTTTCATTGCTTATTTCATTTACAATATTGCTTGCATCCTCTTTTAGGACATATGTCATTTCCAGCATTTGGATTTTGAGCTCTTGCATTTTGTTGAATGAAAAATATTTAGAATTTTAAGAGGTCAGCCAGTGTATGGTACCAGTCTGATGTAAGCTTAACTTTCATGTAAATGTACACTATGTTGGATAAGAAATGGTTAGTATTACTTGTTTATTAAATTTTGAATGAAATTGCACTCAGAAACACCTTTAACTGTCTCTTTATCTTTCTGGTAATTATTTTCTTCATCGAAAATTTTATATATATATTATATTATAGTTGGGCGGACAGCTAATCTGGTATCAGGAATGGTTATTGTTACTGTCTTAATCACTATTTGACAGCTTTGAGCATTTAGAATGCATATTCTCATAAATCCACATGATAATTGAAGGTTACTATGCTTCATATTCATATCTAAAAGGATGATGCTGATTGCATACGACGTGCCTGCAATTTCTTGGATTTAACCATTCCCTAATGGCTGATGTATCCAAGAAAAGCCATCAATCCTTGTGCCTAGTCAGTTTCATAGTTGAACATCTTTGGAGAGGTCCTAGCCATTGTTTTTTGTGCGCTGCATCATACTGTAGTGGTTTATGATAGACGAAAAGGTGGAAGGGGAGAGAAATGCCCCAATTCCATGCCTTTTTATATGCTCAATTACAATGTGATATCTTTTGGATGATACGTGGTATGAAGCCAAAAAGATAGGTTGCTTATTTAATAAACCACGATTTGTTTTAATTCCTTTTTAATATGCAACTTCAGGTCATGGTAGTTATACTATTAGCAGACTGGATTATAATCTGTGCATGACCTCTTCAAATGGGTAACTAATTCTCTCATCAGTCAACGCGTGAGGCATTGCCAGTTCATATTATGATGCATAGAATTAGTTTCCTCAGCATGACAAATGTTTCCATTTGCCCTTTTTTAAACTATTCAATATCAGGCTGCATATGCATGATTGAGTTTCCCATACTAAA
Source organism: Geranium rotundifolium (assembly GCA_963920655.1). Lineage (NCBI taxonomy): Eukaryota > Viridiplantae > Streptophyta > Magnoliopsida > Geraniales > Geraniaceae > Geranium > Geranium rotundifolium. The sequence continues at coordinate 28,795,263 of OY987316.1, read as the reverse complement.
AGGTCAACCTGTTAGTTGTTTTGGCTCTTACCTCTATATGTAACTTATATTTTTCTATATGTAGTCATGTGGAATTCCCCTTACTTCTTAAACTCCACCCGACGTGCATTTATTTTTCGTATGAGATTGACATGTGCACAATTTTAATTATATGTGGGCCACATAATGCTCCCCTTCATGCATGTCATTTTTGGTACACATAAAGCCACATAACACTACCCTTCATGTATATGTGTTTTTCTCTATGCATAATCCACTAACTGTGGTGGTTGGATTAATACAAGAAGAGATGAATCAGAATGAATACTGGGATGCTTATGTTAGCTTTACCTTCCCATAATCGTGTACGTCTTTTCTTAATTCATATTTAAGTGTAGTTCCTAATGGACTAACCTTCTTATATGTAAAGAAAAATTGAGAAACACACATCTGCATTGTTTTCTATTTCGTTTCCTTCTAACTCAAATGAGAATAGAATCCAGTTAAGTTACAAATGACTTAAAGAATACAATATAGATGCATAATTATATATTACTGTGCATATTCATTATAATATCATATGAAAGTGAGCATGCAGTGCTTTGTCTGTGAGGAAACTACAATATTTGTCTGCTCATGATACCATCTATCCCTAACCTATAATATTTTGGATGTATCAAAATAGCATTCAAGTTCACTGATTACAAATCATGGGATAGTTATTGACATATGCTTTTTTTCCTTTGGGACTAAAATTCTAAATGTCTATATTCTTCAGGGGGCTTGTTATTATTCTGCATGGCCTGAATGAGCACAGGTTTGTCATAGCCTTTATTACAATTACGATGTCAAGTTCAGTTGATTACAGCTGATAAAAAAAAGTTCAGTTGATTACATGGCCTTACAGTATCCCTCTTACTGGCATTTCCATACTGATAACAGTGGTAGGTACAATGATTTTGCCAAACAACTGAATGCTAATGGATTCAAGGTGTTTGGAATGGATTGGGTTGGTAAGTTCAAAACTTTTTCAATGCCAACCAAGATACGGCTTCTTCATACATGAAAGTTTGCGGTATATAATTTCTTGAACTGTATACCTTCTAGGACCTAACAAGTAATGATTTTGCACTCCCGTTCCTCCTGTAAGTTTATTGAATTTCACTTCTAATTGAATAAGACTCCCCATGCAGTAACTGTTAGTAATAAGACTAACATCAGGAACCTTCCCAAGATTCAATTCTATATTGAAACTGACACTGGATTTATTGTGCCATGGAACTTATTGTGTACTTGGAAGTTTCCATAACTATAAACAAATTAATAAGAACCGAAGTATAATAAATTCTGATTTCCAAGAAGTGTATATTTATCCATCTATCTAAAGATCTTTACCATTTTTGAGAAGAGGATATGAAAAAGAACTATTCTAGGCCTGCCTTTGGAAAGAAAACAAATAGAACAAAAACTTAACTAGTAATGTCCCCTATTTGATTCTCTAACTTGATTTATCCCTTACCATTATCCTTCGGGTATTAGTACTTGCTAGTTGTCTCTTAGACTCAAATTTAGAAGTTAAAGTTAACCCATAGTAACATATTTTCAGAGCAAAATAGTAAATTATATCACTTATTCTAGCACTTCACCAATCAAAATGATTTAAAGAGGTCATTCAACATTTAAAATAAAAACCTATCATTACAAACTTCAATTGTTTGTTTTGTTATGTTTTGTTTTGTTTTGTTTTGTTTTGTGCATAGCATATTATATTATCCGGCAATTATTATATTATTCGATATTCTAAACCTAATATTGATCGTTATGAAACTATACTATATTTTTCAAGTGGATAGACTTACTGTCCACATGAGCTTATATTCATGCTTGGAAGCTGTTAGGAGCTTACATGTGAGTCTTGGACCTACACCGTATAAATATGGGTTTAAAGGAGTTTTGATGCATATCTTCAACCATGACCTGAGATGTTAGTCTTTTGGGCTATAGCGTTGTCTAATAAGTATATCATGCATAGTTGATCCTGGAACCATGGCTGGATTCGACTTGTTTGCCAGGTGGGCAAACAAGTGTAAAAGGCGACTTGGGTTGAGGAAGGAGCAGGTTGATGTGATGAGAGACTTAATGGGGAAGGGTTTTATTAGATATTCACATTGTAAGCCTTGGCCACACATCGAGTAAATATGAGGTTAAAATAATGTTGATATACACATACTATCATGACTGATGAAACTAGTTTATGGATAAAATGGAGTGATGTCCAAGTAACACGTATTTGAACTTTTGTTATGGCTCCTACTTGAGAGGTCCAATCTCCCCAATAAGTAGCATAAGAGTTGGGTTGCACAAATACTATGAATTACATAATCCTTCATTTTTGGTTCATCTGAGGTAAGGTTGCTTGTTTCTCAGAGTTTAGATAGTATCCCTGGTCATATGCCTAGATCAGCTAGACCTACAAGGCAATAGTTCGTTTTCTTAATCACGGTAATTTTAGATATCAGTGTTTAAAAAAAATATTTTAGATATCAGTGTGTTAAATATGCATCTATATTTGGATATTGCCGGGATTGAGTTTTTCAATCTGGATGCCATAGGTGCCAGAAAGTAGCATGTGAAGCTCTTCATTATAAGTATGCTAAATGCTTGTTATTTGAACGTTTGGGTTTCTGACCTTATAAGACGAAGATAAGTGAGAGGATGCACGCATCGAGAGAGGCTAAATTCTGAAGAAAATATTGTTATTTAAGTTGAAAACATAAATTCAATCAGAACTTCTCGTATCTACTTAACTTGGTTATTAAAGACTGCTATCTTATTCTTAGCTCGTGCATGGTTTATAGTACAAAGTTATGATAATATGTTCTTCAAAATGCAAATTTCAACATGTTAAGGTTTGACCCTCTGATTTTACACTTCATTTTCACGAATGCTTGTCTGTTTATTGACTCGTTGTAAAGGAATGCAATCTTCAAGTTTAATTTGGGCAGTTAAGGATGAAGTAATTTTAGTTATTTCCTATTCTGTTTGAACCTTGATAATCATCTGTGTTAAAGGGATTTAAATGTATGTATAGTAACTGTATTCTGTGACAATCAAACTCAGGATGTGAGCTTTTGCTTGATCTGGTTGATCAGTGCATCTTTTTCTGATTGAATAATTGGTGGTTACTAGTTGTCATATAACTCATGTTTTGGCTTGTTCTCTATGCTCTTACTAGGACACGGTGGTAGTGATGGACTGCATGCATATGTTCCGTCTCTAGATGATGCAGTCTGTGATCTGGTATGTATGTGTTAATCTGAAATTTGTCCATATGACATAAAATCTATAATTGAAATGAATCCTTTAGTTGGTATGGTATAATGTGCTATATTTATCGCAGAAATCCTTCCTTGATAAAGTTTTGGCTGAAAATCCTGGGCTTCCATGTTTTTGCTTCGGACATTCAACTGGTGCTGCAATTGTTCTTAAGGTAAACTATGTATTTATATCTTATATCTTGTTGTAGTGTGTGTTTCACTATATATTTACTGATCTGGGAACCAGGAATTTGACCTAAATATTTGGTGCAGGCTGTGCTTGACCCCAAGGTTGAGGCCCGCGTTGCAGGTGTGGCTGTGACTTCACCTGCTATAGGAGTTCATCCATCCCATCCCATTTTTGTGGTGAATAAACTCAAAATTTAACATATGTTCCTTTTTCAAATCCAATCGACTAGTCTAAGTAGTTGGTTAATCATTTGGCAGTTGCTTGCTCCAGTTTTCTCATTCTTTCTACCAAGATACCAACTGAGTGCTGCGAATAAGAAAGGCATGCCAGTTTCTCGAGACCCAGAAGCACTGGTGGCCAAGTATTCAGATCCGCTAGTGTACACAGGATCCATCAGGATAAGAACAGGCCATGAGCTTCTCAGAATCACGGACTACTTGCAGAAGAATCTAAGCAAATTGAGAGTGCCCTTTCTAGTTCTCCATGGCACGTCTGATACTGTAACGGACCCAAAAGCATCGATAAAATTCTATGAAGAAGCCTCTTCGACTGACAAGAGCATCAAATTGCTGGAAGGGCTTTTACATGATCTACTATTTGAACCAGAAGGTGATGAAATCGCCAAGGACATAATTGAATGGTTGAATAATAGAGTATAAGCCTCTAAGTCAGTCGAAAATGAGCAAGCAAGGTAATTTCCGATAGAAAAAATGTCTGTCTATTACAGTACTGTACTGAATAAAATTCGGCAGTTTTATGTTGAGAGCGTTTATGTGGGACAATGGAATGTTGTTGACTCTCAAAGGCTAACTATTCCTAAAATGTCAATCTCCTACATGTATAGTGTACTGTATAAAAATGCAAGCAAGTACAACTTCTAAGTTCCCAAGCATTCACTTTTTCTATGATATATATAAGAGGATATAGGGGTGTTCACGGTTTGAAAATTGAACCGACCGATTCGGTTATTGGACTTTTAGAACTGCCGACCGAATTGATGAATGGTCGGTTGGGGTTATAACTGACCGGTCGACCAGTTGGGTTCTGTCGGTTTTGCCACAATTCTTCAATAAACGATTGTTTGATGTTTTCGTATTTCTTAGCGTCATGGTCAAATCCAATCCATGCATCAAGATTGGTGCTCTTGCGTCCACGGATAGGTGCAACGGGGGAGAGGAATCAGCGTTAGAATCTCCGATCAAAGCCCGATTGTTGATCTGTTCTTCGTCAGTAGTCGGAGCTTCGCCGCCGCGAACCCCTTTACTGCTGTTGGCTGTAGATCCTTGTCGATATCGCCTCTCACCTCTTCTCTCTGCTAGATTGCTAAGGTTATCGAATCAAATGAGTAAAGTTGAAACGATGAACTGGCGGTGAAGACGAAGTCAAATGGATGAGTTTAGTTGATAGTTATGAGCTTGTGTGCCTAAATAAGTAGAGCCCATTAAATAGTAATAGGTCAGGGATGCAATCCGCTAGAAACCATGTTTCAAATAGGTACAAAGGGACTACTGTCATCTGTTGGATGCAATCTCATCAATGGTTTTCATTATTTACCCCATTATTACAAAAAAATAATCAAATACTACCTATAAGGGTATATAGGTAAAATCAACATATCACAAATTTGGGCTTCTCTCCCAGCTCTCCTCTCTCAAACACGCCGAGCACTCCCTCTCCTCCCTCCAATCCTCGGTCTCCTCCCTTATCTCCTCCGTCCTTCATCCTATCCGTCGTCGCGACTCCGGCGAGCCTCCGCCGAATCGTAGAACCGATCCTCACCACGGCTCCTCCAGAACTGAAGATCCGACCCCAACATCTCGATCGGCGGCGACGAGGGCTCGAAACTGTGAATCGGCAAGAGAAGGACTCGAATTCTGAGAATTTCGGAGGCGGGAATGTGAAGAGAATCGCTCCGCGACTCTGATTGGGATAGAGAGATTGAGGGATTTAGATGTGGAATATCTTCTTCGATTTAAAATCACCGTCATTTTCATTTATTTGAAGGATTCAATCATGAATTTCATATGAGAAATTGGAAACAATGAAAATCTGAAAGCCTTTCATATAACTGAAAACCTGAAAGTTTTTCATATAACTGAAAACATGTCCAAACAATGAAGAACTGCATTCGAACATGTTTTCTGAGACACATTTCATGAAATTTAAATGTATCAACTCATAAACAATTCAGATCAAGGTTTTTCCAAAATATGAAAACCTTTCATATTTTGTAACTGAAAACCTGAACGTCTTTCATATAACTGAAAACCTGTCAAAACAATGAAGAACTACATTCGAAAAGGTTTTTTGAGACACAATTTATGAAATGGAATGGTGTGACGTGAGGTCCCCTAGTATAACGAGAGTTTCAGGTATTTTTCTATAGGAAAACACTAATACCCGTCGGGAGAGTGGTGTAACGAGAGTTCCCCTAGTGTAACGAGGGCTTCGGGTATTTTTCTATAGGAAAACACAAATACCCGTCGGGGGAGTGGTGTAACGAGGGTTTCGGGTATTTTTCTATAGGAAAACACTGATGTCCTTCGAGGAGTGGTGTAATAAGGATTTCCCTGGTGTAACGAGGGTTTCTGGTATTTTTCTATAGGAAAACACTAATACCCATCGGGTGAGTGGTGTAACAAGGACTCCCCTGGTGTGATGAGGGTTTCAGGTATTTTTCTATAGGAAAACACTAATACCCGTCGAGGAAGTGGTGTGACGAGGGGTCCCCTGGTGTAACGAGGGTTTTCAGTTATATGAAAGGCGTTCAGGTATTTAGTTACAAAATATGAAAGGTTTTCATATTTTGGAAAAACTTTGATCTGAAATGTTTATGAGTTGATACATTTGAATTTCATGAAATGTGTCTCTGAAAACCTGTTCGAATGTAGTTCTTCATTGTTTGGACATGTTTTCAGTTATATGAAAAGCTTTCAGGTTTTCAGTTATATGAAAGGCTTTCAAATTTTCGGTGTTTCCAATTTCTCATATGAAATTCGTGGATCCAGATCTGGGCACTCCTTCGAGGCGGTCCAACGCCATAGGCTCGTTCAATGATCTCACTGCTGAAGCACAATCATGGAGAAAAGAGGGAAGCGTCGGAGACAAGAGTGAGATTGCAAATAAATTGAGATTCGGGGACTGAAATGAAAATAAGGAAATCGAGAAATGGAACATACAGGATGAGGATGTTGCGGAGGAAGGAGAGTCGGCCTTGCCGACGAGCGGAGGATCGTGGCCAGCGCCGGCGGAGACGTAGAGGACGTTGGAGAGGAGGCTCGGGTCGCGGACGGAAGAGGAGAAGAGGTGCGTGAGGGAAAGGGAAGGAGGGCAAGCTTGAGGAGAAAAATAAAAATATACCCCCATGTACATGTTAAAAGACTAATAAAAATTACAACTTCGACTTATTTACACCAATGTGCCACCGCGTACATCTTCACCATTGCTTATATAATTGTGTGGCTGAGATTGATCCCTTGGTACCTATTTGAAGGTATGATTTTCTGCTGATTCTTTCCCAATAGGTCATAAGCTGATAATAATTTGTAGAAGGCCAACTATGTAAAAGCTCATTAATATGTTATGTGTTATCACAACTTCGGTTCGGTTCGGTGACCGACGGTTCTCAGGTCATCAAACCGACAGCCAAACCGATAAGCGACCGTTTTATGCAGCAAACTGAACTGTGTGATTCGGTAACTGAATGGTCTGGTTTGGTTCGGTGAAATTTTGAACACCCATATGAGGAAAGGTGGAATTATTTGGTTAAAGGGGCGTATAATAATATGCACTCATTATTGTTCGGAATAATTTTAGGTAGGTATACCTGGATAAAACCTCATTATTACATTTAAATTCTAAACTAAACTAATTTGTAAAAGATTATATTGAATGACGATTTTCCTCCTATTTTATTTTAAATTTTTAGATATGTACCCTCTTGAAATTAAACCTCAAATTCCGTCCTTTGAGCACATAGCCACGACCTCTCTTCTTCTCCTTTGCGTCTCCTACATCACCAAAGGTGAAGGAGTTGTCGACCTCAAACCCTAGATCTAGGAAGTTCCCATATTTGCCAAACCACTACATTGCCCCGGCACGATTCCCTCTGCCCCAGGTTTGCTGCAAAATCTCGTTGATGACTCCTCAAGAAGCTAACGCTGCCGCAAATCGTTAGATGTTGGTCGGAAAAATCAGAGTGAACGCCTGAAAAAACAAAATTAGGGAAGTTGATCCAATTGGGCTCCAAATCAGACCGAAAATTGAGAATTTCATCCAGGCCGGACCGAAAATTGAGTCAAACCAGCAGTTCAGTGCAAAATCGTCATTTACTTTCCTTTGTGCAAAAATACTAATATGCTCCTAACCTTTGACATAAATCAATATTCAATGGAGAGGCAAAATCGTAATTTTACAAAAATGTGTTACAAAGGGAAAAAACTGAGATCGAGCCGAGAGAGTAGCAGTTGAAGTTTGGAAGTCACGACACCGAGTCGTGACTGGCGTAGTCTTGAGATGCGAAAGAGATGATTAGAGAGCACTCGCATGAAGAACGAGTCACGACACCCTGTTGTAGTGTTGTGACTTGGAGTCGTGAGGTGCAGGACAGGACGACCCGAGAGCATGGTTATGGAGCTGGAGAAGCCACGACACGAAGTCATGACACACCTTCGTTGCTTCGAGTCGTGAGACTTAAAAATAGATGAAGAGTTTTTGCAATTTTATATACTAAGTGGTGAGGGTATTTTCGAAATTATAAAAATATTTTAAGATTTTCATCTATTTTAACATAATTATATTAACAGTGCAAAAAATACAAGGTAGATGAAGAGTGTTTGCAAAAAATACAACAGATGGAGAGTTCCTACAAAACTAAATTAACATATGGAGAGTTTTTGCAATTTTCCCTTTTTTTAAATGTATCGGGTACATATCGGGTAGGATATAAGTATATATATACCCGACCCGTATACAATAAAATACTCACGTAAATATTCGTATCCATTCACTTTCGGATCTATCCCGTTCTGTTCGGATACATGAATATCCATCGGATTTAAAGTTCGCACAATTAACGAGAACACGCCTCTACATATATAAAAAACAAATTTCACATTTGGGACTGCAAACCCAGATACGTGGGAATTTAGGAAGTTAAAAAATAACGATGGAAAGAAGAATGTTTCATAACTTACTTATACAACACGAGTTATATTAGTTAGTATCACAATGATTCCTAACTAGGCTGTGAGAAGACATGAAGGGATCCATTTGTGTTATAAAACATGTAATTATGAACTCAAATGATCCTCATCCTCATCCTCATCAGAACTTGCATATGCTAATCCTAGTAAGCTTATAACTGGGTTTTCCATTTTCATCTCTTTTCCCTTTTCCAGTACTTGGAGGACATTGTTATCTTTCAAAGAACCAGCTCGCTCAGGCGTGCTTGAATGCCTCTGCCGTTTGGGCTTAACTTCCACCACCTTTCTTAGTAGATCTTGCTGCCTGCAAAAGAGAATCAAATCAAACTGTTATGGACATTCTCACAGAAATTAAATGTGCGTGTGCTAGGGAGGGAGAGAAAGACCTAATCCCACTCTTTGGCTTAGGTTCAACCCGAAGTGGCAGAGGAACTGATGCAGGAGAAGAGTCCACCAAACTTGCAGCCTTGTATACGTTAGTTAAGGAAATAAAAAACTATTCCAAGCGGACTATGCAACGAACGCATCAAAGAACACGTGGCAAAATTATGACAAATCTAAATTTGGGATAATCCAGCCGAAGTTATTTCAAACAAATTCTAGAAGCCAGAAATTATAATTTATATGTTACGAAATTAAAGCACCACGGCATACTTCAACAATATATAAAAATTTGTCAAACTAACGGAACCAGGCACTAAGTGCTTTATCCATTCAAAGACAATTATAATGCAAAATCAACATGCACCTTCCAATAGTCAATAATTGCCAACAATTTATCCCCCAATAAAAGTAAATCACCATATCTTTCCAACTACTCATGTGCTATAAAAACTAATAGTTCTATATCACATTCTAAATTTTGATCTTACGTTCCCCACTTCTTTGATCTCTAAAATGAAGAGAAGTGGATATGGAGAACCAATCATGGAATTGCATTCCTAGATTACCAAAGAATTAAATAACAAAAACTCTTCAACTTATAATTCTTCATCACCCATTTTGCAGTCGTAAGGGTTAAAAATTTCAGCATCAGACATTATGGTTTATTTTTTAACAAAAATAAAATGAGACCCCAATGGCACACCCGTGGCAAGTGATGAAGCTAAAGGACGTGGAAAGTAAAATGTGCCTAAGGAGTGATTCCTTTAATCTCCAAGTGGTCCATAAAAACCCTCAAGAATAACTAAATTGATGACTAAAAGATAATCTGAATCATAAGTCCAGGAAAAAAGAAAAACAAGCATCATCAAATCAGCCAAGTAAGAAAATAAAATAACCCAGAAATTTTATAGCAGTGTGTAACAATTTTGTTGATTACCACAGATGCATGTGCAGAACGTGCAATCAAAAGTAACCTTAACTCAGAACTAAGTCTTTCTTTATAAAGATTTTTTGCTTAAATAAATGAAAGGATATCTTAAATGCAGCAAATGCTCGTTTCTCAGTGCGACGCAAGAGGCGCTCTGCATCCTCCTCAGCCTCCATCTGCTCTTTCAGATAGAGTAGGTCATCACTGTCCAAGGCTGCATCAATCTCAAAGCAAAATTCCAGAAAGTAAAGTTGAAATAGAAAAAAAGAAAATATGTATATGCGTGATATAAAGGGTGTGAGAGGATTTACCGCCTCGGCCATGAAGGTAGCCTCCACGTTCTCCGGCAACGTCTTGCATCTGCTTGCATCAACCACCCAGTAGAACAAGCCAAGATCCCTGCCGGGGCATGTTATCAGAAAAATGTCTACAAGTATTCACATGAAAATACTAGCATAGTAAAAAAGGTAAGAAGCTAAAGCAAAAAAAGGGTGTTCCTAACTGAAACAAAAATCCCTACCTAAATCTAAGAGAGTTGAAACAAATGTAAAGGAGATACGTTCGTGAGGGACCAATTGACCAAAGGCATGCTAATATCTAACCAATTTTTAGAGTCTGGGCTTCTCAAACAATTGTCTCTCTGTTTCTCTCATTCTCTATTGAAATTCCACTAGAATTTTTTTGAAGAACCGATATCTATAATTGGCAATAGCTCTCACAAAGTTTATATTTACAAATATTTAAAGGTGTGTTTGAGGGAAGAATATCTAATCCAATAATTCTGTCCCCTCAAATGTAATGACAAAGATATAAGGATTTGTATATGTGAAATGGAATTTTATATACCAGACTTTCAATAAATCTAGTCATGGAAAAAATTTGGAGTTTCTTATGGATTAGTTCATTACACAACTCACACAAAACATGTTCCGCTTTCTACATAATGACACTTTTTAGGGAGTGCATTCTCAAGCAAATCTGAGTGTTTATCTAGATTCAGAATTATATTTTTCATGTCATGAAAAAATGAGAGATCCCTCAGAAGTGGGGTTGGTGTTAATTTCTAACTTGAGAGAACACATTTCAAAGTTCATTTTCTAAATCCTAAGAGAAAGATGGATGGGTTCAAAATCACAATTTCTAAAATGTCAAACAGAGAAATAGCATAACACATAGACATTCCTGACAGCAAACCTAACCCTACCAAGTTTGAACCCTGGCCATTGAGCAAAGGAGCACTTAATCACTTGGCAAGGTAGGTCATTGGTCTACGTGGTTCGTACGCATACTAATTGATAAATACAACATTTTCAAGTACGGCTCTTTTAGGCATTGCCATTGCTACTGCTATTCTTCTCCTCTTTCAATTTTTTTCCTGTCTTTTATGTTCTCAATTTTACCTAATTCATCTACTAGACGATTTTAATAGCAGGTGAGTATTTAGATGCAAAGCTTATGATTTCAAACATGTTTGAAATATTTAAGTATCTAAAGCTACGTGAAGAGCAATTATGAACATATTTCATGATATCTGAATGGCCGTGTTAGCAAAATAATTTGTTCAAGTAACTTGTTAACATTGGCACATCTCCAACAGATACGGCATGAAGAAGGTTTTGCTTTGAAAGATAATAAAAGCAAGACTAAAAGGAAGTGGTAGTTCAATTCAAGACCACCAATATTTCCCAGATCCGCACATGTAGAAGCAAAAGCGAAGCAGACGCAAGACTGTAGTGAGTTGTACTTAGGCCACAATTGCAGACACAAAAATAGACAAGTGAAGGTATGAAGGGTTGCAAGATTAGAATACCATTATCTAAGCTATGCACTATTTCATGGTTTCATTGTAATAATATATTCCTATAAGAAAAGCGATTGAATAGAATAGAAATTGAAGCATGGATGAGGCTAACCTTGGCAACCATGCGCTGGAAAGTGACGTCTTCGTCGTCTATCTTATCCTTTCCCTTGCCAAATTTCTTATCTGCGAGTGTAAATCATCATCAATCCAGAGAGACCCAGAAATCAGTGGATGAGAAACAAGAATGAATACCTTTAGGGTCGGTGAGATTGGTGTATTCGCGGACTTCTCTTCCAGCCATATTGGACGAGGACGAACACGAAGACGAAGACGAAGACGAAGGAGGAGAGTTTGGGCTCAGTTACTTACAGGGTAGGTTTGGGTGTTGTAGAAGAGAGGGAGGCTCAACTCTCAAGGACTAGCTTGATTTTCTAATCGTAATTAGGTTTTCATTCATTCTTAAGATATTGATTTAATTGTTATTGTTATTGTTTTCCATTGCTATATGAAAACATAACATATTCCTGCGTTTTTTTCAAGTAAAGTGAATTTTATTAATTAAATAATTATTAACCTGGCATTAAGTTGGACAGATGAAGTTACATTGTTCGCATGTTTGATTACAAGCAAAACAAAAAACACATACACCCATGTTTGATCTAATATAATTATGAATTTATTTTGGTTATTTAACATCAACAATATACTTTCAAAGGTATAAATATAATTTTATACAATTAATTACTTTAATTATTATTTTCTGATTTTAATATCTTTAAAAATGGATTTGTTTAACTGTTAATTATATAATCAATTTCATTAATTTGTTATGGTAGACTCTGATATGATTCCAATTGAAATAGAGGAGAAATTAGAAGAGGTGGAGGGATGAGATTGAGAGATAAGATAGGAGAGGAAGAGGTAGAAGAGAAACTTAGAGAAAGAGATGAGTTGTGAGTTGTGGACATACTCCAAAACTGGTTATTCACTTCCAGCTACAAGACCCTAAATAGGTCTAGAACAAACATAACAACATTCTAAACATTGGGCCCTAAGTAACTTCAGCTCACAACACTTGCATTAAACAAACTCATATCACTAAAACTCATTAACAACTTAAATAACCCTAAATAGTCGTTATAGATAGTGATTCTGAAGCAATTGGTTGATAGATCTATTAGATATTCAAGAGATGCTACAGAGAAAATGATCATTTTTTATTCTCCCACTGACTTTAACCAATCAAATCAGTTCAACCATTATTTCCATCTTTACATATATTATACAAGCCAGGCTATAAATACCAATACTTTTTTTTTTCAATTCACATTGATATAGATACACAAGCGACGGACAAAGAGAAATGATTGGCTGATATAGAATATGAGCGGGCTGTGGAAGCTCCAAACACCAGGTGAAAGGAATTTACTTAACAACAAACTGTGTCTATCAAAAAGCTGGAACAACAAGAAGAAGAAGATTTATACAATCAAAACCTTGCCTATCAACCTGTCCCTCTATAACGAACCATACAATTAGTTGATTGCGAAACAACAATGCTTTAACTTTACCCATAAATATACACACTTGCTAATCACCTGTTAAAGCCCGGGGTCTATGCTCGATAGTAGACAAAGACATTGCAGTCTGTGAAATAGCTCTCACAAATGCCATATTTGCTGTTAACGTTGGTGCATGCCAGTAATCTCCGGTGCCAAAAGTGACTTTATTCTTCAATGCAAGCTTTCTGGTTGTAGGCAGGGCCTTCATGCGTTCTGAAGGACAATCAGGCACAACCCTGTTCCACTTCTCAGACTTATCAGTATAGGAAATCATGACCAATACAATATGACTATTTTAATTTTCATCTCTAACCAATAAAAATAGGGTAACAGTCCAATTCTTTGCCAAAGTCGTTTTTGGTTCATGCTTCTCCACCACAAGACAGTTCTGTCTGATGAATTTATTTGGTTGATCCATAGTCCAAGCAAAACTAACATAGTACCATTAGTCTAAACAATCCTAATGTGACAACTAAACCATGAGGATACTTGTTCGTATTACTGAAGTCATACCGTAAGAGTTAAATCAAAGAAAAAAAAGAACGGGAAACATTTGACCGTGGCTATTAAAAGAGAAGAAAAGACACCAGAAATAACTATTTAGTGTCTATATAAAGGAGCTTGATATGAAAAAAATCAGTAGCAGATTGCAGGGTGCCCTTTCACTTCCAGAAACTAGAAGTCGTAACATCAAATAACCAAAATTTAAAATAACAAACGAGTGTTTTTATGCATGTGCAGAGAGAGAGAGAGAGAGAAGACTTACAATAGGCGTTTCAGTAATACTTCAGCTCTCAACTTCTCATTGGGCCCTCCACACATTGATACTAGTTCCTTAAACTCTGAATGAACAGTGTCACATATTATGCCACTCTTTCCACGTATAACACCACCCAACTCCACATGTATTGGATTCTTAATTTCAGACATCGCCTAGAAAGATGAGAGAAGTTTAAATTCCATCTGAAGACATCTTATCTTTCAAAGCTATGACCGAATCCATAATGACATTGAAAAAGCTAATGAGAAAATTATCTATATCCAAAATCTTTCGAGCAGCATATTTTAGAAAGGTAAAGGCAGATAAACTTGTGCAACACAACTTTGGTATTGATTTATAACAGAGATGGTGATGTGAGGCATTGAGAAAAAGAAAGAGGGCTTAGAAGAAGTTATATGGCGAAAAGTAGTCCTATATAATCAGCATTCCCGACAACTCCAAATACTGTATTTGATCACACTGCATTAGCAGATATGACCCAGTTTTAAGACTCGTTCTCGGTGGTTCAATTTTACAGAAAAGTTGGTCAAATTTTATTTTTATAATTTACATATGCATTGAACCTGTTCTATAATTCGTGCATTTGTTTAAACTTATAAAGTTGTTAGAAAGTACCTTATTTTACTAAAATATTGTTATTTTGGTCTTTCATGTGAACTATATATGAATATAGGGTTAATTGCGGATCACTACACCCAAATTTGACACTTTTACACATCAATACACCCAAGTTTGGAAATGGCTTTAGGACCCCCCTCAAGTTCAAAAACTTTGTTGAATTTCTAAATATAATTGTATTATTGACAATAACTTGATTATGAATTACAAGAGAGGTTCCTTTATATAGGGAACAATTGGAAATAAACCAAATTAGGAAACATAATACAAATAGGAAACTCTAATTTAATCAACTATTCTAACAGCACCATTAGTTTTTTCTTAATTTGAGAAATAAAATTACTAATATGCCCTTCATTACTTTTCTAACTTTCAAAATACTACCCTTTATCGCTCTCAAATAATATTAGCTGCAACCATCATGAAAGCTAAACACAATAAAAATAGTTTAATGTTTAAATAGTTTACACAATAGTGTATACTATTTGAGGAATTGCTTATATCAAATGCTAGATTAGACACTCAATGATATTATTGACAGAAATTTAAGTGTGCATCATTGAATCAAAACACTCAACTGAACGGCTCTTTAAGCTAGCTCTTGTATTTCTGGAATTAAACTAATGAAGAATTTAATTCAACTAGAAATGTTAAATAATGACGCTTCAAGCATCTTCCTTTTTGTTTCTCCTAAAAAAGATGAATCATACTAAGGTTAAATATTATCAAACAAAATGCCGAGAAACTAATACAATTATGACAATATCAAATCATCATACTTAAACAAAAGCATATAAGGATCATGACAATTTCTCAAAAAAACACTCAAAAGGGCAAAAGAAAATGGTAATTTCCATACAGTAATTATCTCTTCACCTTTTATAACCATGCCTTATTCCTTGACATTCATCTTTTTCATTGTGCGGACAAATATTATCACATAAATAAGCGTTGTTCCCTCTTTCTAATATGAATGTTATACACTTATCATCATCCATAATGGATTAACTAATTATCTCTGTTAACTTTCCAACAATACGAGAGAAAATGCTAAAAGCAAATGGTACATCATTTGTTTGAGAAGAAAAACAAAGGACAATATTTGAAAATTAGAAAGGTAATGAAGGGCATACTAGTCAGTTTACTTCTCAAGTTAACCAAAAATTAACGGAATTATGGATGGTGCAAAATAATTGAACTTCAGGGGTCCTAAAGCCATTTCCAAACTTGGGTGTAGTGATGTGTAAACATGTCAAACTTGGGAGTAGTGATCCGTACTTATCCCATGAATATATCATATCTAATATTTATTTAATACAAAACAAGTTTTGCCAATTTCTCCCTGATTTCTCAAAACTCATTTTTTGTCTCGCCGAGTTCTCCTCAATTCCGAGTTTTAGAATCTTGCGCAATACCATAAAAGAGGTTTCAACAGAAACTAATTAACTTTTAAACGTGTAAACTTGCTAAGGAATTATAAGAGGTTAGTTCATAGTCACAAACCATTAAATCAGAAGTTGTAATGTTTTATTTATAGCTTTTAGCAAGATAGCTGTAAACTCAAAAGCACTCATAACTAACCTGTCTTATAACAAACTCATAATTCCCCTTGAAGCGCTGTCTCAGTTCACTCTCAGGCGCAGCCAAAAGTTTCTCTGTGCAACCATTACTGATTCCTGATATGAGAGCAATCAACGCTGTTGTGTCATAATTTATAAGATCACCTTCACTGACCAAGAGTTCTGGTTTAGCAGATACCAGACTCTTTGCGTCGAGATAACAGCAGTTCATTTGTGAAATGAAAGAGCAGAAAGCATTATCCAAAATAGTTTCTCTGTGCTCTCTAAGAAGTATTGGTGTAGGCGGACTCTGTCTCTGCAGCGGATCCTTTACCCTATGTTCTAAACTTGAAACAGTGTCAACCTTAATCTCAAGGAGACATGCATCTTGGTATGATTTGGTCAGCACATTAATCCACTCACCTTCTGGTTCCTCAAAACAATCATAATCAAAAGTAGAAAACTCTAATCCCAACTCCAAGGCACCAAATTCAACTCGGAGATTGTCGTAAACTAAGTTGTCCAGTCCTTTAGAAAAGAAAAGGACAATTGACGAAGGTTTGAGAGCCTGGGATGATTGAGTTGCAGCAATGACTTGTTCAATTTTCAATCTTAAGCCCTTATTCTTATGACATCCTTGCCATGTAACATACTTTGGGTTCCTATCAGATACGAAAATCCATACTGGGGTTTTATTGAGTGTGCAGACTATATCAACATGGATGTGTGTCAAAGAAGTAGCACTTTTCTCTTTCTTCCCATTCACATTTGCAGGCGCTAGTGGAATAGGCTTGCAAACACGCGAAACTCCAGTGATAAAAGGCTGCTGAAGAATGTGGACGACTGACTCAAGGTGGCCAATGTTTGTGCTGCCATTACAAAGCTATAATGGTTAGATATCATATCAATACCACAATCGTTTTATCAAAGTAAAAATGCAATTGCAGCTAGTGAAAAAATACAAATCTATTAGCATCAAATCAACCAAAGGCTCAACAATGCTATATTACAGGATAAAGCAAGAAGAAAGATGACAAGCATAAAAATATTTGCCAGGTTCGGATCGCAAATGAATAGAATCCCTGTAAAATGTTGATCTCATAAAGATGGAGACAATTCTACTTTACAAACAAAAACTAGGTCCAGATCAGATATGGGTTTCTCCCATCCATACAGCAACACCATACGAAATTTTCGTGATCACAAAAACTAATTTGTTATATTAGCCCTTTGGATTGGGGGATCAGCATCTACGTTTAAGGGGCAACTGGAGTGACGAGTGTGTAACTTGGCTTGCGAAAGCCATCCTCTGGATGCATATATAGTGTTCCATCACAAGCAAGACTTTTCAAGTTAAGGATAAAAGAAATATATATATATATATATATATATATATATATGTTGTGTTGAAATTCTGAAACAGGTGACACTGCATAAAAATGGAGGAAAACAGTGCTTGGCAGGCGAGAAAATAAAAGTAGGAAGAGATAGTAGAAACCTGAGAGGTGGGAGAGCAGAGGAGGAGGAGGAGAGGAAATTGAGTTCGGAGAGAGCCAATTTGAAGAGAGTGCGATTGCAGGAGTCTGTGATTTTGTTAGGACAACCTAACAGCTCGTTTTCAATTCTATGAATCACAGCTTTGCATCTCGTCTTGGCCATCTCGATCGCACCCACATGTCTCCTTCTTCTTCTTCTCACGACCTCCTCCGAATCCATCATCAACCAGAATACCACAGTATCTTTTCAGTATCAAATCGTAAATGGCAGCAAAAGCCCTAACCGTACCACCTACGAATGTTAAAAGTGGTCCGTCCGTCCCTTCAATAATAAAGGAATGTGATTTACTCTTTTTCACTTACCTCCATCGTTTAAAAAAAAATTCATTCTGAGAGATCCTGAAATTTCACAAATTCTCACATAAGCTCAACACCGTTAATTTACTTGTGAAAAATCTAAAATACCCTTTACTAACTATCAAAATTTAAAGATTTTGCCTCTGCTCCCCTCTCTCTTTACACCCCTCTTCTCCGTCATTTTCTCTTCCTCAACCCAAAATCAACCACTGATTTAGAGAAACAACCCAAATCTTTTTCTAAATAATTTTTGAGTTTGAAGAAACAACCCAAATCTTCTCCAAAATCGCCTTCCTCGTGGCACCCACTGCCATAATCGACGACACCTGCTCCGTCCAACATCTGGGTCTCTTCAATCTGACCAACAATGACAAATCGGGACTTGAGATCTGCGTTGGAGGTTGGTTGGTCTCAGCTACCAGCTCCAAAAAACTTGAAGCGAAGACGGGACCATCGTCGGACTCTTGTCGCCCAATTCGTAATCGACGGGGTCGGAGAGAAGCGATATGGGTTGCTCGATTCGCCGAAGAGTTCGGCCCTAGGAACCACCGTCGCTGCTCTCAACTCCGGCAACCTTTGTCGGCCAAGATGGATCCGAGGTCGACAGCAGCTCAAGAAACATCCTCAAGACCTCCAACATACAGTAAAACAAACCAAAAGCTCGCTAGAGTAATTTCCGGAGAAAATTAGAAAAACAGAGGAACAAAAACAGTTTGAAAAGGTTGAACCCCGAGCTCAAAGGAAAACCAAAAAGAGGTCCATGGACAATCTATAAGCCTCCTTTCATCAACTACAATCTCCAGAAGTGCACTTGAAGCTCGTCGGAAAAGTTCCAAGAAATAGAGTATCTCAAAGCTAGAGAAAACATTGGGGTTTTCGAGTTCTAATGAGACAAAAAAAACTTCAGGATTAACATGGACCTCCTAAAGACCTTCTGCAGTCAGCCACACTAGTCATATGAAGACCTGAAGCTCGTCCGAGAGCTTCCACCAAAACGTAGAAAAACAGAGCCTCACTAAAATTAACGGTTCCTAACCCATATCGCAAGGTCGCTGGAGTGCTCTCTCGAAAATAGAGTCTCGCCGGAAGAGGCTTTTAAGCGGCGTAAACCAAAAAAAATTGCAGCAAAAGACACCATAAACTTCACTAAAAATGAAAAAAGGAGGAGAAAGCCCTTCCACAACGTCGTCGACGACCCGACCTGCCAGACTTGGTTCACGACGGTGCTCTTCTTTGGCACCTTGAGCTTCGCGAAGATGACCATCGATCCGTCATTGCTCTCGACAGCCATGTCGGAGGGGCCGCCATGAACACGACGGATAGGGAGAAGTTGGAGGCTTTGTAGGTCCGGTGGAGGTAGGCAGGTATTTTTGCAAAAAAGAGAGGTAAGTGAGAAATCTCCAAAGGGTATTTTTGTCATTTTTACAAAAAAATAGTTGACTTTTGACCAAACACTAACGGGGTTGGGCCTCCGTGAGAATTTTTGAAAGTTTTGGGATCTTTCAAAATACATTTGTCAAGCGAGGGTGGTAAGTGAAAAACGCGTAAACCACGAGGAAGGTAAGTGACATTTTCTCTGATAATAAAGGAAAACTACATGTAACCACACTTAATTAAGACAAAAGACATTTAGTTATCTTCATCTTTCAAATTGTACACCTAGCTACATTTAGAGATTGACACTTAACACCAACCGTTTAAATTTTAAGTAAGAAGATGAAAATACACTTGGCCAGACTTCAAATTTTCAAAATCATGTCATTGTGAGGATTCTGGTTGTTTTTCTAATGACTGTGACTCAAGTTTCGCCGGCCTCATCTCCGATCTCCGACCAGTTTTGTTGGTCGTCCGCAGCTCCTCGTCACTGACCGGTGGTTCGCCGGAGCCCGTCGCCAGAGCTTGAAGGAGAGATGGTGGTGCCTTCGGTGATGAGAAAGCCGGTCGCGGTTCCCCAACAATGGGTATTGAGAGTAAAGAGAAGCATAACCACTAAGGTCAAAGCCACCATGTCTACTCTGCACCACTCCAACCTAATGCTCCAACCACTTAATTTGATCTTCTTCTTGCTTAGAAAGATTCAAGAAACCTAGGCTTGACAGGTTTATATGAAAGGCCTGAATATCAGCAATTATCGATTGATATTTTTTTGTTATTATGTAAGGAAGCCATTTTAAGATAGCGTAGCTAATTAGATTAACTTATATGCCAAAAACTACCTTACAAATCTCACAACACTCCAACCACGGTTTCATAAATTTAACTTAACCAATAATTAACCCACTAATTAAGTTGAAAAATATAAGCTAGAGACAATCAACCAGCTTTTATTCTTCAATTTACAAGGCACAAACACAAGCTATTCAATTCTTGAATTGACATATAACTTGGGCATGGGTCAAGTATCAGAAAGTGGAATATCAAACTCAATGTCGCTTAGGCATGGGTCAAGAGCTGACCAGATTGGTATTTTTCGGCGATGAGTTCCGGCGAGTCTCTGGTCAGTGGCAAAGAGCCGAGGACGACCGGCGAAGTCGGTCGGTGGTCGGAGACGAGGCCGGCGAAACGTAAGCCACGGTTATCGGAGAAACAACCAAAGTTCTCACAATGACATGTTTTTGAAAATTTGGAGTGTGACCAAAGGTATTTTTGTCTTGTTACTTAAAATTTTAACAGACTTCATCCAAATTTTTAACAGGAGGTGCTGAGTGTCAATTTTCAATCTCTAAATGTAGTTAGGTGTTCAGTTTGAAAGATGGGGATAACTAAGTGTCTTTTGGCCTCAGTTTAGTGTGGCTATGAATAGTTTTCCCTAATAACAAAATATGCCCAAAATAGGTAAGCCGTGCTGATTAAGGCTTGGGAAAAAAAGTAGGGTTATCCAAATCCGACGGGTATGTACTCATGGATCTAATCTTATTGGAAGCGGAGCGGGTTAGCAATTTCGAGTAATGAAGTGGGTAATGAGGTAAATAAGCAAGTATCTAGTCAGATCACGATGACCAGTACCTTCCCAGCCCCGCCCCGATGTTTTTTGTTAAAATGACATTATATTTATATCACAATAAAACATTACCAATTGAATAATCCTAATTAGGTTTCTCAAAAACAAATTATACCCTTACTAAGAATTCTGTTCTTTTGTTTCTCTATATAGTTCTTTGTTAAGTTTGAATTTTCGGAATTTTTTCAAAAAAGTGTCATTTATTAAACTATTTACCAAAATATGTGGTACGCCCAAAATGCGACACACAAAAATATGCGGGTCAAATTTCGGACTCCTACCAGTGTACCGGACCCAAGCAATACAGAGTTGTGAATTACGACCCCGAGTTTATCGAACCCAAAGGAATATAAATATTTATTAAACTTTAAACAAGCTAATTAAATTTCGCGACTAATCTTGATCGATCAAAATGTTTGATTTTTGAGAAAATAAAAATAATAAATATAAGAAGGGCATGCAAGATTATAAAATAATTAAATTCAATAATCTAAATATCGTTGTGACAGATAAAATAATTAATTAATAAATTCAAGGATTAAATTAAATTATAAATATGCTCAAGGGTGTTTCTATCATATGGAGGTAACAAGAATTTATAATCAACCTAGTACCTCTAGGTAAGTAGATAAAAGATTTATAACTCGCTAAGGTGACCAGCGTACTTAAAACTCATATTTAACCGACTCACTAGCATTACGCTCTGTGAAAACTCTGGATCAGTTGTGTCACCAATGGATGCTACTACCTTATCAATTAGCCTATTTAAATGTTAAATTTAAACATGGTTTCTCTTACTCATTTTCATTCACTAACTTCTTTTTACAATATATTATCAAACTTGAGCAATCTATTTGGAATTAACAGAACAAAAATTAAGTTAGAATGTAAAAAAATCTCTCCACTCGGCGTTACAAGCATATATAAATATCACCTAAATTTTCATAATTCACTTTATTAATTAAATCGCCTCAATCCCGAAATGAACCTAGCCTAACGTGTTCATGAACATAAATAAATAGGCACACTGATATGGAATTTGAATTATACACGTGAGATATAATCATGTGATAATTAATTCAAACATTAATTAAGCAAAAAGATTAACATCATGCATAATTAAATCCATACATAGAATGATGGGAAAATGACACTTTTGTGCATCTAAATAAACACTTTTGACACTTTAATACCTTATCTTTTTTTTCTTTTTTTTAGTACCCTGAATTTCATTTTGGGACAATTGGCCATTTATTTACCAAAAATACCTAAACTACCCCTGAAATTGAAACAAAATTAAATTTGTTCTAATCTTGTTCAATTTCAATTATTGAAAATACTAAAATGCCCTTAAATCAACTTCAAATTTTCAAAACATACCCCTCCTCCCATCTCTCTTCACCTCAAACTCCTCCTGCCCCTCCGCCTCCTTGAAGACTCCGGCGATGCCGACGAAAGTAGCCGAGCTGGAGGTGGGCGTGGTGGACCCCGCACCCGACGGAGACGACGACGCAGGACCAGTGGAGGTGGCCGGAGTGGTGGTAGAGGTCATCGAAGCGGTGGCAGTGGTCGGCGGCGGAGCTGAGGCGGCGATGGTGGGTGCCGGAAAGTGTTCAAGAATTCAAAACTTTCAATCGCCGTAGAGTGTGCCGGAAAATATGTTCCGGCACACTTTCTGGCGAGTGAAAATTTTGAATTCTTGAACTCATTTCTTATCCTCTCTCTCCTTTTATGATTATGCGAGACCGAGCCTTAACGAGATCGAACGGTTGGAAACCTCCGATCCAGAGGAAGCAGCGCTTGACCAGAGAGCTCCAAGCGCCGAAGACGACATGAAACACGTCGGATTTGGCCGCCAAGATCTTGAGGTTAAAGAGATGGTTGTAGTGAGTCATGCACTTTCCCACGAAGAATCTCACCTCATCATCTCCCACGTGCTCTTCATTTGCTTGTCAGAGCTCGCACGTGACCCTTTGGTGCTCGACCGGAGAGGGACGGAGGATCACCACTTGGAGCACACGCCTCGGAGGCGGAGAAGATCGAGCTGTGACAGTAAGGCTCGGGGCAGAAGGACGACCACCGAAGAAGGAGAGGATAGAGAAAGGGAGAAATGAGAGAGAAAATAAAAAAATCGAAATGGTGGCATTCACTTGAAAATTTAATGAATAGTTGAGGGTAATTTTGTCTTTTTACACTCTTTAAAAATTGGGCCGGTTCTCTCCATTAGACCATATTTAATTTTAATTCAATTCAAGGGTATTTTGGAATTATTGTCCCAAAATGAAATTCATGATACTGATAAGAAAAAAAAAGTATGGGTATGAAAGTGTAAAAAATGTATATTTATGTGCACAAAAATGTCCTTTTCTCTAGAATGATTAAATTGAAGAATAGTAAACATGAATTATGATTTATTTATTTGGGGAAATAATAAACAGAAGGTTGAGAATTGTAAAACCCATAATTAATTCTCTATATGAGAATTCAATACATGTGAATTTGAATTATGATAATCTTCTTCAAGGTTAGTTTCCGAAACTTTCTCTCTAACTCTTGAACACAACTATAGATTCTCTAAGATTGAATTGTAATATTTAATCGATACCTTTTTAATTTCAGCGGAGCCCTTTTTATACTGAAAAGTTTTGACCCGCCACGAGACCGTGGCAGTGTCGTGCCTTATTTTTAGTGCTCATGAAGCGTGTGTGGGCGACTGATCTCTTGGCCACAGGGTGGCTACGGGCCGTGGCGACGGCCACGGTCAACTCCTTTTTTCGCAAGCTTCGGTCACGACTTCTCCACGATCTGAAGTGGTTGAGAGGCCACGGTGATTGGCCGTAGGGAGTGGCCAAGTCGCCACATGCTTCTTTTGCATTTATGACCTCGGGGCTTGCCACATGTGTGGCGTGCTGATTCGTCACGGGGGCATCACCACAGACCGTGGCCCTCGGCCACGGTGTAGTCTAGTTTATGGGCTCTTTTGTTAGGTTTATTGGGCCCACATTGGTAGCCACAAGGTGGCCCTCCTTTCGGTCTCGGGTTTATGGCCCACGACCACGGGGTAACGTTAGAAAATCTCAAAAAACGGTCCTTTTTTACCCGAAAATCTGCAATTTTTTCAAAAGCGGTCGTGAAGCAAAGGAGCTAAATTATATGGGTTTTTGTACCCAAGCAGGACGAAAAGATAGTAAAAATGTTGGAATTACGTGCCCAAAAAGTAGTGTAATTTCAAGGATATCAATATGTTACTATTAAGGAACATGCTGCTATACAAATCACTTCAAAATACAACATCTATGGCGGTTATTGACATTAACAAATCGATACTGATGCTTGTGTTGGATTGCTTGGTGGCGGATCGGGCACTAGGAATTGTAATTCGACTAGGCACTCAACTTTTATTATTTATTTATAATATCTTTTCAAAGTGACGAATCAAGTTATTCACCTTGTCCCTTAAGAAATAATTTCCGCCCATAACCTTCTATCTTACTTAATTTAAAATTTTTTGTATTGATCGAATTTTGGGTGTTGCCAGAGACTTCGGAAGCTCCGACAAAGGTCACAGCGAGCCTCCGGTCAACGGCAAGGAGGCTAGGCCAGCAAAGTCGGTCGGAGAAGAGGCCGAAAAATCTTGAGCATGGTTGATCGAAAAAACAACCAAAGCCCTCAAAATGACGTAGTTTTGAAAATTTTAAGTCTGACCAATGACATTTTCGTATTTTTACTTAAAATATTGACAGATTCCATCCAAATTTTTAACAATAGGTGTTAAGTGTCAATTCTTAGTTACTGAGTGTAGTTAGGTGTGAGGATTTAAATATAGGGATAAACTAAGTGTTTTTTTTGGCGTTAATTGAGTGTGTATTTATCATAGATCATCTTTTATAACTAAGAGGGTGTAAGTGTCATTTCCCTAATTTTGTGTGATGTAAGGAGGCAAAACACACCCGTTTTAACTTGGGTCAAACTCAAATACTTATTCAAAATAAATAGAGTGGAAATAGCAATGGCTAAGAATGTGATGTAACGGTCAAATTTGGGGAGTGGAGGAAGTGAAAAGTTGAGCGCCCCCAATCCATATATGATATAAAAATAGGTTATTCTGTGTCGGAAAGCAAAGCACCATTCTTGTTTTGAAGAAATAATTTCCCCCCTAATTCCTTTGCCCTAATTTATTTCACCTCTGTTTCGTCCCCAAATTTGTTCGCACATCACTACAGGTTCGTCATTCCTGATTTTGATTTTCTGTTTTATAAACTTCAATTTATATGCTTCATGCTCAATTTTGGTACTCAATTCCTCCCTATTCTGTGGAATTTTCTCCGATTATCGTTTGGGTTCTCATTTTGCTGCCTCAGTCTGTTTGCTTTATTCCCAATTTCTTTTGTGGATCTGTTTGGAAAGAGTGAATATGAGTAAATAAAACTGGAATTTGGTGTAGGGGAGATATTGTGAATGGAGTCAGATTTGGGATCAGATAGGTCCGTGTTTGTCATTGTCTTCGGCAACCATTGAATTATGGTAATAGTCAGAGAAACTGCAACTAGAAAAAAAGTAGACTTTTTTAGTCTCTAGTTTCTTGTTTTTGGTTCTAGAATACATACAAAACATCAGAGAAACATCAGTAGTTTATTGTGTTAGTGTCCTGGAGAAGACATGAACTTTGATAATCATTTTGTGTTGTGATTCCCCAATTAGATACTAATTGCTCTTGTATCCGTTCCAGCTACAAAAGAAATCTAGCTAAGCATGGATCAAAGGAAAGACAGGGCAAGCAGACAAGAGGTCTTGGATTTCAAGTGTAAAAAGATTATTCACAGCGCCCAGAAATCAATGTCTCAGTTGCCGCCAACTCCTGTGCAGAAAACAGCACCTGTTGGACCTCAGAACCCAGGAAGTAATATTTCCTTGCAGACACCAGAGAAAATAGATGAGCTTTCCAGAAAGGAAACAGAAGCTGAAGTCCCAGAGAAGTAGGTGCCTTGCTGGATGGTTGTTTCAAAATCATTACTGTATGACCTTTGAGCCTAATGTTAAAATTTGCTACCTCATTTTCAGGTACAAATTGGTTGCAGAGTTCTTTGACTGTATGACCTGCTCACTTAGGTTGCTCCGCCTCCGCAAAAAGTCGTCTACTTTTCAAAATATTTCTCCTCAGGTGGAAGTTTTGACAAAAAGGTAACTGGTCTTTGCGGGGATTTTGATATTAACATCTTTTTATCATCCATGTATCTTCTGATGTTATTCTGATGACTAGAAATTCTGGTTATATAAGAAACTACCACAAATGGATTCCCCATTGGGAATGCTTGACTCGACTCAACATGTTTTGAAGTTATAATCAACAATGAAGACCTTCACATAGATTGTGGGGACCTCCTCCATGAGCTTGAAAAAAACCCTTGAATTGTCCTACTTGACCAATGTTTGTTTTTCCTGCCCTCCTTTCATTCAAATAAATTTAATCATAATCACTCTTATTCCATTAAATAGTCAAAATCTATCTGTCCCATATATAAAATGCTCTATTTCACACATATGGTTTTCTCTTACTTTTTCCCGTTCTCTTGCGTCAAAATTCAATTATCCACACATGTTTATGTACTTTAATGGGGTGGAGTACGAAATATAATGAACTTAACCATGCTTTTAGTTGTCATGTTTGTACTCAAAGTTTATGACCCTTGGAGGAACTGAAGGTCTTCTAGCGTGTCATTGGAACCATAAAGTAACACTCATCCTAGAGGAAAATCTTGATCATTAATAAAACATTGCTCTATGATTGTTGTTAATAAGTTGAAATCCAAATTAGCAGGTAGGCATTCCTTGCTTGATTTAACGTGTGTCCGAAGAGAGGGTACTTCAGATGTTTTATATTATTAGATATAACCTCACAACTGAAGCCTCTTATGGGTATTCTATTGGGAAAATGATGTTTACTCCCGTGCTTTTCCAGAAATTTTTCCTACAGGCATCTCGCGCAGATAAAGTATTTGCTTCCTGAAGCCATACAGATAGATAAGATTCTTGTACATGATGAGAAAACCCTTTGCATGAAGCCAGATATGAAGGTTACCTTGCGTTTTGATGTTGTAGAAGGTCACGATGAACATTCTGATTTTATGGCTTTGCGCAAGGTGTTTGCCTCTAGGCTTATGAAATTCTTTGCTAACAATCCTGAGGTATTTCTCTCACCCTGTACTATGTTTTTTGTGTTGGTTGTCACACTTCTTGATACCATTTTAGAAGACTTACAGTATATTGATGATTGGTGGGTGTATATTTGTACAATCGAACACAGTGCAGAAATGCACATGTGGTAGGATGACTCCCATGTAAATGGCTAATACATCATATATATATATATACCATCTGAATGTTCATTATCTTTTGAGTTAATCATTCAGCAAGCTTGTGGCATATCAAATTGTTGAGTTTGACTGTTTTTATATTGTAAGCCATGGCACCTGCTTGATATATTTGCAAATGGGTGTCAAAAACAAAATAAGAGCTTCTATCAGCTGCTATAATAGCTTAAGTGATGAATGAGTTCTGGCTTATCAAATGTTTGACTTTGACTACTTAAGATTACATTGATTGAGTGTTTAAACCAGTAGCAGTTGGACCTTGTATTCTCTAACTATCATGAAAAGTTGATTCATCATGTTAATTATTGTTTGAACAGGGTTGTGATATCCCAGAGGCCTTATTGCCGGAACCTTTTTGCCAACAAACTCAGATTACTATTCCAGAGGTGGAGTCTAAAACTTTGATGAAAAATGGACTGCTGTCAGAACCATCCCATCTATGCCCATCATTAAGTAGAGAATTCTCTCGGGAAGTTGTTGCTGAAGCGGAACTTGTCGTGCCCGAATCTGATATGGCGAACAGAGGTGAAGAGAAGAAAGGATTCCCTGGCATAGGTGGTTGTGAAAGCCCTGTGATTAAGCCTCCCTCGTCTGCTGATAAGCTAATGGTAGAAACACCTGCACAGGTGCCACCACAGAGAGTGCTAACAAGCTGTGAAGACGAGGTTAAGATGGCAATCAGCCAAAACCATAAGCCGGCAAAAAGAGCTTTGAACTTTGCGCATTCGGAAGATGAAGATATTGATAATAGTGCTGTACTTGCTCCATTGCCGGGCCTTGTTGCCTCCATTCACAGTATATTGAAAAGCTCTTCAATGACAAAAGAGGAGCTGGTACACAAGATAATTATGAATAATTGTGATCTGACAGAGCCAAGTATGTATAAATGATTGCTTTCATTTCATTTCATTACCTTAGTCAGTGTGTAGTTTACAATAAAATTAACTGGTTGCGCAGGTGAAGCGGAAGAGCAGATTCAGCTTCTTGAGAAGCTAGTTCCAGATTGGATTTGCCGGAGGAAGTTGGCACCTGGTGGTGATATTCTGTACACGTGAGTGACTGACTTGACATCTATTTCTATTTGAATGAATGAATTATATGCCTCTCCCTGCCTGATGTTTAATCTTTGTGTATCAGCATCAACAAAGTATCGGATTTAGGTGCAATTCAGGCAAAGCTTGCTGCTTCGTAGCTGGGGACTGCAATTCTTTCTTTTCTGTCAAGGATTTAGCAAATTTCAACTCCAACAATGGGGCTGTATATTTACATACTTACTGGAGTAGTTTGCATAAATCTATATTAATATTTTAATACATTTCATTTTTGCTTTAAGTTGCATTTGTACACTCAAAAACGCATCCTCAAAGTAATAAGTTGAGCACTTAACCAAATCAATACATTTTTGTTATATACTTTTTCGTTTCTTAATTTTTAAACAATGAATAGATGGAGAAATTGTTTTAAAATTTTGAAAACATAAACAAGAAAAAAAAGTAATGTAAATGATTAAAATTATCAATTAAATGAAATTCATTAAACCTATAACAAAAAATTGAATAACATATATTTACGAAAAAAGTAAGTTAACACAACATTAAAAATAAACCCTAATTGGGTGCGGCGGCATGTGCCATTCTGTTAGGTTTGTTTCGCCACAATTGGGTGAATTCTCGCGGTGCCGATCTCCTATGAGTGTCGACGTCTGCGTGGTACAGGCGGCAACGTCAGCGTGGTGCGGCGGTAGGAGTAGAGTTCCCGTGGAGGTAGATCTGGGTCTGATGGAGGCATGGTCGGGTGGTAGATCGGGTTTTGATGAAGGCGAGGTCGAGTGGTTTGGGGATGGGCTGAGACAGGTGAGGCTGGAGTTGCAGATGGGTCACGCTTGGGTTGCGACGACGGAGCATGGAGGGCTGGGGGGTTTTGCTTTTAGTTGGTTGGTAGGTTGGTACTTGGAGAGAACCGGAGTTATCTGGTGTCGGTGGGCAGACTCATGCAAGCATACCGAACTAGGGTGGCTCGACTTGCTCAAGATTCAATACGTGTCTTATTGGGATCGGTATTGGAAGGAAACGGGGGGTCCCTGGTGTCGATGGGTTGATCCGGTTAAACCCAATGAGCTGGGAGGATTTGAATTTCACGATGACCATATTGATCGCATAGTTGATCGAGGAAACTGGTTTAAGTCGGTCTGCAGCAAGATCACGGGGTTTCTCTATCTGTATGAGTTGAAGGCCGTAACTATGCATGATGCTAACTGCTCGAGTCGATTGGTTTATGGGTTATCAGAGATGCTTGTGTAAAGCATTCCGCAACAAGATCACGGGGTTTCTCTATCCGTATGAGTTGGAGGTCGTGACTCTACATGATGCTAAACGGGTCGAGCTGAACAACTTTGGAGGAATCATTAGCGAACGGTGTTGCGTACTATCCATTATCGGAACTTCTGTGCTTTGTTTTGCTCGTAATCAAATGACTCACGAATTGACCATGTTTGTTTTAACTAACAATAGCTGGGATTATGGTGAGGGGTCTGTCACACTATCTGTAGCTTCAACTGTCCGGCTTGATGTCGGGTTAGTTGTTATTTAATTAATAAAATTCGTTTTTCCTTTAAAAAAATAAAATAAAATTTTGAGAAATTATTTCAAACTTAACACGTGAAATGAATTAATTTATTTTAAACCTTAACGTATATTTATTATTACACTTAAGTATTATTATTAAATTAATATATTTGAAATTATTTTATTATTAAAATATTGAAAAATCGAATTGATGTGATATTTGGAGCAATTTTTAGAAATTTGACTTGGATGAATAGGAGCTTTCAGTTTTCACTACTCATTGAGCAATAGTTTTATGGCATTTAGCAATGCGGGTGAGAGTATTATTATAAGTATGGATTCACTTCATGTAAATTTATAACTAGGTTACAACCGCGCGATGCACGGTATTATCTATAATACATGTTGAAATAATTAAAATTGATAGGGACGCTCTCCACTACAAATCATGTTTGAGCGTCCAAACGTCCAAACCATCTCCCAGCCGTCTGGTTTGCGCGGAGCGAAGGGGATGATGACACGTGTAACCACGCGGATTGGGAGGGAGATAACGATCGCTAAAGGACCCGTTAGGGTGTTGGTGTGTAACATACTTGTTTCCCGTGTGTAACCATTGTTATACAATTCAGCACTTACACATATCAATTATGGTTTTACGTTATACGTGAATGATTTTACAATTTTATTGAAGGTGTTATACACTGCCAGGATACCGGTTACACGTTCATAAAACTGAACACATATACGCACTATTTGAAGGTGTTACACAGTAAAAATTGGTCAGTTACACACACTCACAATGGTTACACACGTGGAATAAGTATTTTACACACCAACACCCTAATGCCTCAGTCAGCGCCCGTTATCTTCCTCCCAATATGCGTGGTTACACGTGTCATCATTTTCTTCGCTCCGCGCCAATCAGACGGTTGGGAGATGGTTTGGACGTTTTGACACCAAATGAGAGGTGCGTTATCTTACATTGCGACACGTGGCAGTTATACAACGTTGCACTACATGTTATACATTACTTAAATTTTGCACATGTCCAACTTGTTATACAACATTGCCCTACATGTTCTACATGGTTATACAACATTGCACTGCATGTTATATAGTTTGGACGTTTGGACATTTTCTGCATGTTCTACAGAGTCGTTCTCATCCATTTTTCGAGCAACCAAACCAATCAAATATAGAAAAAAATAGAATTAACGTTCATAGAAAAAGAAATCAAGCAAAGATCAAAAAAAAAAAAACTGGAGATGGAAAAGATCACATGAAAAGAAAATGTAGTTTTGGATCTTGGTCACAGATCGTGACATAGAGAATGTCGTGTAAATAAACCTCTATAGTTTCTTCCCAAAAAAATCAACTTGGAAAATTAGATCGTATAATCAAATGCATCAAAAAAATTCATTGAAATAATCTAATGACTGAACAAGAAAAAAAAATTATTTGGTTAATAAATCGTCTCTTAAATAGAGATATGTGATTAACATGTACTGAAATTAGTTTTAGAAAAAAATTGTAATCCAACAAAATTATAATTAATATTAAATTTGTATTTTATTTTCATTAAGTATTCAAATTAGTTTAGGAACAATATTAAGTAATCTAACAAAATTCTAATTTATGTTAAATTTGTATTTATTATTCAAATTAGTTTAGAAAAATAACAATAAATTTATAATCTATATTAAATTTTGTTGTTATTATGCTATTCAAATTAGTTTAGGAAAAAATTTGCAATACAACAAAATCCTAATTTATATTAAATTTCTTTGTTATTATTATTTAATTTATTAATCAAAATTTTTTTGAAGGTAAAACGAATTTTATTAATTAAATAACAACTAACCTGACATTAAGTCGGACAGCTGAAACCAATGATAGTGGGACAAACCCCTCGACATAATTCAAGCTACTGTTAGTTAAAACAAGTTTGACCAATTCGTGAGCCATTTGAGTACGAGCAAAATAAAGAAGACCACATATTTCGATAGACCATTCGTTAATGATTCCTCCAAAGTTGTTCAACTCGACATTTTTAGCATCATGTAGAGCCACAACCTCCAACTCATACGAATGGAGAAACCATGTGATACCGCTGCATATGCTTTAAATAAGCATCCATGATAACCCTAGAGACCAATCGACTCGAACTAGTTAGCATCATACACAACCACGGCCTCCACCTCATACGGATGGAGAAACCCCGTGATCTTGACTTGGACCGCATTAAACCAGCTTTCTCGATCAACCCTGCGATCAATATAGGTATCGCGAATCTTCAAAATTTCAAGTCATTTCCACCAGAGACCCCTCGTGACGTATTGAAACTTAAGAAAATCGAGGCTCCCTAATTCAATATGCTTGCATAAATCTGCCCACCGACGCCAGAGAATTCTGTTTCCTTCCCAATATATGTCTATCAACCAACCAAAAGCAAATCGCCAGAGCTTTATGGCCCTTCCCCCGATAAGCCCCACCCAATTACCACCGTTCCCGCAACCAGCTATTTACCGGAGCTTCTCTTCCTATCCCCCGATGTCCCCTTTCCAGACTCGTCTCCCTCACATATTATATCAAAATAATACCCCATCACTTTTACCATCGTAAACTACCCTACCTCCAACACATAAACACTCGTGTCCCCCAACCCAACTCGACCCTACCACGGAATCTAGCAAAACCAATTCACTCTCTGTCTCCCCTCGCCCACAGTAGCAGATCCGACCAGCTCCTCCCCGTTGCCGCAGTGCATCTGCAACCTCCCCGTAGCAAACGACTCACACTCGAACGTAGATCTCCTTCGTTCTTTCAACAGGCGTCTCCACACCTACCGTCGCACCACCCAGAACCTTCGCCGAACCAGTCGATCCGCCGCGAGACCTCCTCGCAGATCCATCGTGAGCCCGATTCTTGACAAAAGTTCCTTCCACGCAAAGCTCTCCTTACCCAGCAGTCTCCGCACCGTCTCCCCGATGCCACTACTCCGTCCAAACGTCGCTGCCGCACCTGAGAACTCACTCGCAGACGAGATTTGCCGCAAGATTCATCAATATTTGAAAAAACTCTGATCGCTTAAAACGAGAGTGTACATACCACAACCTTCCGAAAACGGACACAAATTCATATTATTTATTAATCAAAACAATTCACCAAGCAAAAGAATTAACATTTAATTCAAAACATAAATTATAGAAAATAGTATAATACTTATTCTTGTGTAAGGTGTCAAAGTATATTATTCTCTTTTCTCTTTTTTTAAAACAAGCCATTCATTCATAAAGTACACATGAGGGACAAAACTCACACCCGAAGATTGAGTATCAGTCACGTACAATATATATATATATATATATATATATATATATATATATTGTTTTAAGGGAGAACGTCACAGTATATTATTCTCCTTTCTCTTTTTTTAAAACAAGTCATTCATTCATAAAGTACACATGAGGGACAAAACTCACACCCGAAGATTGAGTATCAGTCACGTACAATCTAATGAAACCCTATCACTTTGGAACATCAGAAAATTGAAATGGTCACTGTCCGGCCACCTAAACTCTAACCTGAAAAAACCAGGGACCTATGTCGTACACGGACCGAACACCACCACTAACCACTAAACTACACTATACAAAACACACACTTACACCCCGCCAACAATTCACGCCCAAAAAATTGATACCTTCGGTGCCCACACATGGACACAAAAGAAGCAAATCAACCACCACCACCTCATTTCGTCCCCGCACTACGCTGAGAAATAGCTTCAATCACCATGAAGCTATCCCGATCGGAGAACCTCTTGCTCTCGTGCTGGTAGACGCCGAGTTTTTGGTGGGAGATTCACAGGTGGTGGGGAGTTCCGCATACTCGTTCGCAGAAAGTCCATGAGTTATTTATGGGATGGACCTCCAGAGTCTTAGAGAGAGGGGCACGGCGAGATTGGAGCAGATTGATCACATTAGCATTATGGTACATTCGGGTTACTAGAAATGGCAGATTCTCAGGGATGAGGTGAAGACTCCAGGATACGTTCTCAGATCGTTGGAGATGCGGTCATATGCGTTGATGCAGGTAGATAAGGGACGCGGGATTCAGTCATGGACGAGGGAGCGCGCGCTACCTAAGTAGTGCGCAAACCTGATGGTGGTTTTGAGTTCCCTTATATTATAGGCTCTTGCCTCGTTTTGTATTTTTCTTTTTTGGGCAACTAAACCGGATGTTTTGTATTCTTTTTCTGTCATTTATATATGTTTTATTGCCGATAAAAAATACAGCTAAGTATAGTTATGTGAAATTTGAGTATACTTTTTTTTAGATAGCTCAACTATTTTTTAGTTACACACAAGATAGCCTTCATTAAATCTAATATAGTTTATATGTAAAAAATCCAAAATGTCCAATGTATAAATTTCAAATGATACAATTAGTTAATAAATATGAGATAATAATTTTACTCTTCAGTAAGTAACAAATTGAACTCATAGTTCAAGGATATATTTATCTTTTCAAATAAACAAACTTAAAAAAATATAAAATAACACCTGAAGTGACTATTTTACCCTCTCTTCAACTTCTCTCTCACCCCTCTTCCTCGTACCAATCATTTTCAATTTATATGTTTTAAATTAGGGGTGATTATAGTTTACTACAGTGTACTTGGCAAGATTTTTGTGTCGTTGTGGTGTGCTTGACAAAATTTTCATTTCACTATAGTGTATTTTGAAATGCATTAACTGTGTAACTTTTTATTTTTTAAAAATAACAATAAAACAAATGTTAAGGATTAATATAAACAAATTATTAATATTTAAATCTATGACAATTTACTCTATTATTTAGACATTTCACACTAGTATATAATTCTGTTATAGATGATATTAAGACGATATTATTTACTGGACTGGACTGAATTGAAACAATGTAAAATATAGCCAGCGAAACAAAGATTACCAATTATACCATACTAAACTGTAATTTTTCTTTAAAATGTAACAAATGACATAAATTAAAATAGGTATGTTCTTATTATGCAATCTAATTAATTGGTAGTAAAAGTAAGCACATTAAATGTGAAACATTGAACAACTCCAATAGCCAACCTTTATAGACTCAATAATTGTTTGGAGGAAAAAGGGGAAATACTTTAAAAAATAAAGTCAAAAGAAAGTGCTCAGAAATTGCATTGGAAGCTTCTATCTGGTCTGGTCTTGTTGAATTCCATGTGCAATAATTGTCTTTTTTATACAAAACAAAAGCATCTTCTAAATACCTCTCTGTCTCTCTCACTTGCATTACAGATCAAACTATGAAGGATCAGTTTCCATTCCATAGCTCGTCTTCTTCTGATTCATCTCCTTCACTCTACACCAGTATGTATCAATAATTGTCATCATGTCCATCGAATTTGTACTAGTGATTATCAATATTTACTTCATTTTTTTTCTTATATTTTATTTTAACCACTGATTTAGATGAAGAGGAAGGGGATCGAAACATATCTAGCAAAAACAACAACATCATTTACAGGATCCATGAACATGGTAATACATAAATTAGTTTGTTATATTATTAGAGGAATTGAATTGAATGATGTAAAATATATATATATGTTGCAGTGAAAATGGGGGGAAAGTTGAGAGAAACAGTGAAGGAGAAATTGAGGTTAGGGGCAAGGATTGTAAAGCAAGGAGGGAGGGAGAAGATATTCAAGGAGACATTTGGGGTTGGAGAGGAAGAAGGAGAGGAGCTGCTCAAGGCCTCTCAGTGCTATTTATCAACTACGGCCGGTCCTATTGCCGGCTTGCTCTTCATTTCCACCCACAACCTTGCTTTCTCCTCCCACACTCCCCATCCAAACTTGCTTACGGCTCCTTACAAGGTCACTACCTTCCCTTCTCTTCCATTTCTTATTCACTTTTATAACATTACCAACGCTTGCTTGACCAATTGGTTAAGCACTTGAATTTTAATTCAAAAGGTTATGAGTTTGTGCTACGCTGCGATATCTCGCATTTGTTTCTAACTTCTGTTGAGCTTCTTTCTCAACTTTTGTTGAGCATCTCTCTCCCGAAGGGAGTCAAGTGGCAATATTAGGGCCCCCTCTACATAAGGGTATATCTTGAACCCAAACCTTGATACAATTTGCCGATAAAAAAAATAAAACCTTGATATAATTTGTCGATAAAAAAAAAGCCAAACTGTTAATAAGGTAAGTAATTATATTTAGAGCATTTTAGATGTGGGTTAGTTTATAAATGATAAATAGGAACGAATTGAACAAGAATGCCCATACAATGTAGTGAAACAACATATTAAAAGGATATAAACTTTATTAACATGCTAGATTAATAAGAACAACCATAAACATTTAATAAACCTGAATATAATGTAGGAGAGATTGATCGAGAGAAAATTGGATCATGCTGAGGCGTATTAATCCAATTCTTTAAGACGTTTGTTGCTTCATATGAACAACAATCTCTTAGGATATAACGACATGCATATGTTGAGCGAACTCAAACCAACCGTAGAGAGTGGCAGAGAAGAGGGAGAATTTCAATAGAGTGGCGGCAGGGGTTTTTCCCTTCTTTTGCTCAGGCAATTAAGTTTAAGCTATATAAAATAAAAGTAATAATCTCAAGAGAAAGGAATCCTAAATAATTTCGAGTTTTAAAAGATGAGAGAACTTGTTGATTTAAACAATTCAATTCAATTTAATTTAATTTACACTCTTTCCAACAACTCTCACATGAATAAATGAAATGGAACGTGAAAGGAATTTCGATTTGTGCTAACTCTCTATAGTTGAAATTTGCATTGGATAAGTTGAAAACACACTTAATTAAACATTCCTTTATAAAAGTATATTTACTTCACTGACTGAATAGTATACACAATGCCTTAAATATAATGTGTGGGGTATATATTGAGCTGATTGTTAGCTGGAGTTGTTTTTTTAATATTTGAACTAGTAATGAAGCTTCTGGCTTACGCAAATGGTGTAGGTTTTGATACCAATAAAGAAAATTCGAAGAGCCAGTCAAAGTGAAAATGTGAACAAGCCAGCTCAGAAATACATACAAATTGAAACCGAGGACAATTTTGAATTCTGGTTTATGGGATTTTTAAGGTACGAAAAAGCATTCACGAAACTCCAAAAGGCCATTTCTATGTCTAAGGCTAAAACTTATGAGAAGTTAAATGATTGCTCATCTCAAAAATGAAATTATATATAGTAATTTCAATTTTTTCTTATGGTTATGTTATGTTCTAGCGATTCCTGTTTAATTTTGACAATATTGTATTTGTTATGGCAAATGTAGCGTATTCTTAAATTGTAGTTCTTCTTCTTTAGTTTCCAATCAAACTTAATTTGAAGATCATTAATTATCGGCGTCTATCTTCATCACACGAAACTTAAATAGACAAAGCTAAGAGCAAGTGGACACATTTAAAATAATAATTGTTAATGATTGAGTTTGTTTAAAACATGTAATTCTGTTTGACTTTCACTTATTTTTTATTCACGCTTGTTTTCATTGCGCAGTCACTATTTATGCTCCACATTCACTTATTTCCATAAAATACTCACTTATTTCATTTATATCATTAGACATTCATTTATTTTCATGGGTAATTCACTTATTTTTGTTGGATAAGTGTGAATTATCACATTCTTTCGAAAGAGTTTGGCTCTCACTTGATTTATCATATATACAAGAAAACATTCCATTGAAAACAACTCAAATCGTTAGAACATTAGAACAGTGGTTGTCGATCGGATCGGATCGACTCCAATCCAATGCACCATATTTATTCATATTCCATCGTGTGAATCGTTGTCGAGTGGTCATAGGGGCAGTTTGGGTAACATTATTCCTTGACGAACAATATTCAAGTTAGCAAAGTCCAAGGGAGAACCTTAGACTTTCAAACCAATTTGTATCCAATGCCTTCGTGAATATGTCCGCCAGTTGCTTTTCCTAATAGAGATATACTCTAGCTTGATCTTCTTGTCTTCCACAAGTTCTCTAATGAAGTGATGCCTGATGTCAATGTGCTTAGTTTTGCTATGTTGCACTGGATTCTTCGAGATGCTTATGGCACTGATGTTGTCACAGAACAATGTCATGACATCTTGTTTGATATCATACTCAGCGAGCATCTGCTTCATCCATAAGAGTTGAGTGCAATTACTTCCAGCAGCAACATACTCTGATTCAACAATAGATAGAGCTATACAATTTTGCTTTTTGCTGAACCATGAGACAAGATTATTCTCAAGGTAAAAACATCTACCAGAGGTACTTTTTCGATCAGGAGTACTTCCTGCCCAATCAGCATCACAATATCCTACTAGTGTAGAGGACGTGTCGAAAGAGTATAATAAGCCTAGCTCAGATGTACCTGATATATATCGAATAATCATGTTGGCTTGAGCTAGATGACTTATCTTTGGATTTGCTTGGTAGCGAGCACAAACTCCTACTGAGAAAGCAATGTCAGGACGACTTGATGTAAGATATAATAGGCTTCCAATGATGCTTCGATAGAGACTTTGATCAACTAGTTCGCCTTGATCATCCTTGGTGAGCTTTATATGGGCAGCGATGGGAGTTCTTTTGTGTGAAGCCTTTTCCAAACCAAACTTCTTTATAATGTTCTTCATTATAAATTTGTTTGATCTGGAAACCTAAAAAGTAGGTTAGCTCATCGACCATACTCATCTCGAATTCAAATTGCATATGTTGAACAAAACGTTCTACCATCTTGCCCGACATTCCTCCAAACACAATGTCATCAACATAAATTTGAGCAATCATAATGTTGCTTCCTTCTTTCTTCAAGAATAGAGTTCTGTCAACTCCCCCTCGAGTATATCCATTCTGAATTAGAAACTATGTTAGAAGTTCATACCAGGCTCGATGTGCTTGTTTGAGACCGTATAGGGCTTTCTTAAGCTTGTAGACATGATGTGGTGAGTTGTGATCTTCAAATCCCTTTGGTTGAGTAACATAGACTTCTTCGTTTAGATATCCGTTCAGGAAAGCACTCTTTACGTCAATCTGATAGAGTTTGATTAGTAGATGGCAGGCAACGCTGAGAAGAAGTCTGATAGCCTCAACTCTGGCTACAGGAGCAGATGTTTCGTCGAAATCCACTCCTTCTACTTATGTGTATTCTTGTGCCACAAGTCTAGCTTTATTTCGAGTGATATTTCCCTGTTCATCAGTCTTGTTCTTGAAGATCCCCTTTGTCCCGATGACATTAACATTGTCAGACTTGGGTACTAATTCCCACACAGTGTTTCTTTCGAATTGAACCAGTTCTTCTTGCATGGCACATGCCTAGTATTCATCGTTGATGGCTTCTTGCACATTTTTAGGTTCAATTTTTGAAACAAAACAGAAATTATCTATCATCTCTCTGTAGTTCACTGAAGCCTTTTGTCGGGTACGCACACCTTCATTGACATCGCCGATTATGTCCTGAGCTGGGTGATTCTTTTGGACCTTTCTGGATGGGATTCTCTGTTCTGTCGTGAGAGGATCCTCTTTATCAGGACTGGTGTTAGCTTCGTTTTCTGGATTTGAGTTGCTTGCGTCGTCACTGACATCTGGTCTGACATCTGGAGTGTTTGGGATATCCTCTTCATCGTCATTAGGCATCTCAGGAATGTTGTCATCAACAACCACATTTATAGACTTCATCATGTTTTTGGTTCGTTTGTTAAAGACACGATAAGCACGACTGTTTCTAGAATATCCCAGAAATATACCTTCATCGCTTTTAGGATCAAACTTCTGTCGAGGTTCCCTATCTGCTAGAATATAACATACTAACCCAAAGACATGGAAGTATTTGACATTGGGCTTTCCCCCCCTCCATATTTCATAAAGAGTGACTGAAGTACCTGGTCGAAGAGTAACTCTATTATGAATATGGCAAGCTGTGTTGAGAGCTTCTGCCCAAAATCGTGTAGAGATGTCTTTGGCTAACATCATAACTCTCGCCATCTCTTGAAGACTGCGATTCTTTCTTTCAACGATCCCATTCTGTTGAGGTGTGATGGGAGCAGATAATTCATGGGCTATTCCTTCGGTGTCACAGAAGTTGGCAAGACTGATGTTCTTAAACTCTTGTCCATGATTACTTCTTAACTTGACAACTTTGCCAATCTTTTCTCCTTTTTCTCGTTGGACTCTTCTACACAAAGCTTCGAAGATGAAGAATGTATCTGATTTTTCTCGAATAAAATCTACCCATGTTTATCTTGAGAAATCATCGACACATACAAATATGTATTTCTTCCCTCCCAGACTTTCTACTTGCACATGTCCCATGAGATCCACATGCAACAGTTCCAGGACCCGGGAGGTGGTAAGATGTCGCACCTTCTTGTGTGACATCTTGACTTGTTTCCCTATCTGACATTCTCCACATATTTTTCTTCAACGATCTTTAAGTTTGGGATTCCAATTATGGCTTGCTCATATAGGATCTTCTGCATGCTCCTCAGATTTATGTGTCCAAGCTTTTGATGTCAAAGTTTGGTTTCTTGAGCCTTGGATATATAAGACACTTAGTAGACAGATGAGTTGTTGTTGGAGACCACAGATAGCAGTTTTCTTGTGACCTGTGACCGGTCATGACTTCTTTTACTCGCCATTCTTTTAGTGGTTAAGGGTGTACCTCTTTCTGTCTCCATACTTGTTGAGTTCGAGCTTTGGCTGTTCTACGTTTAACGGTGTTCTTTCCATACAGTTGATAGCAGAATGGTCGGATGTGACCTTTTTGCCCACAGTGATAGCATGTCCAATTATGTTTTCTTTTCTTGGAGCTGTCATGGAGATGTTCCTCTGGGGCCGAGTTGTGCGTGGTGTATGTGACTTTTGTTGTGGCATGTTGAGGATGTTCGTTTGGGGAACAAAGATGGTCTGAGATGCTGAAGCCCCTTTAGAATAACCTAGTCCTTCCAAGCAGTTTGCTGATTTCCTGATAGATAGTATTTGATCCAAGGTATCAGTGATTGGGTTCATCATCTTGACGGACTCGGTCATGAGCTCTAGTTCCCCCTTCAGATGAGCGATATCTCTCTTTAGATCAATAATAGTTTCAAGAAGTCTTGTCGTGTCTTCATTGAGCGAGAGAATAAGTGAGTTTTGTTTCTCAATAACTTGAGAATCTTCAAGCCACTTGACATAATACTCATTGTATGCGTTGTTGAGTGTATCATCTGATAAATCATCATCTGAGGCTATTGTCTTCAAGGGTTCAGTGGATGTAGATGCACTGAAAGCTACAAAGTTACTTGTTAGTTCTGCGTCACTGTTTCCTTTTTCTTCATCTGAAAAGAATGCGATATATCCCTTCTTTTTCTTTTTCAAGAAGTTTGGACATTCTCTCTGCACATTCCCATAGCCTTCGCATTCAAAGCATCGAACCCCTCTTTCAAATTTTTCGCCTCGTCTGCCTTCTTTAGTTTCAGTCTTCTAAAACTTTGGTTTCGGTTTGTCTCTGACATCTCGTGAGACATTCTTTCCAGCCATCTGGTTGAACCTTCTCATGACTCGATTGTAGTTTTTGGAAAGCATAGCAATTGTGTCGTCAATATCGCTGTCTGAGTCTGAAAATTCTTGCTCTTTTTGAACATGAGTGAAGTTTTTGAAGGCCACCCCTTTGTGCTTTTTCTCCATGGTTGGAAGGGAGAGCTCGTATGTCATTAGGGATCCCATGAGTTCATCAAACTTCAAAATTTTTAGATCATGACATTCTTCTATGGCAGTGATCTTCATCTTGAATATGAAGCTTAGAGCTCTAAGGGTTTTCCTGACTAAATCTTCATTAGTCATGGGTTTTCCCAATGAGTATGACTCGTTGGCCAGATCCCTGATCCGTACGTTGAACTCAGCTATAGTCTCGTCCTCATTCATAGAGAGAGCTTCAAAATTGTTGGTGAGATATTGTAGTTTCTGCTCTCGGACCTTGGAGGTTCCCTCATAGGCAGTGGCAAGAGTTTACCAGGATATCTTGACACTCATACAGGTGTTGATAAGCCTAAAGACATTCTTCTCTACTCCATTAAATATAGCATTGAGAGCTTTAGAGTTACCTAGGGCTGCTTTATCCTCCTCGATGCTCCAATCCTTCTCGGGTTTTGGACCGGTTTGATTTCCGTGAGCATCAGCATACTGAGATTCTTCCCAGCCGTTGACAACAACCTTCCAGGTCTTGCTATCGAGAGATTTCATGAAGGCACACATTCTTGCTTTCCAATAACCATAGTTGGTTCCATCGAGCACTGGTGGTCGATTGATCGATCCTACTTCTTTTGAGTCCATATTAGCTACACAGAATATTTGCAGGAAATCACCTAAAAGTTTAAGGTGTCTGCTCTGATACCAATTGAAATTCTGTTAAGTAGCAGGGACAAGATGTCGAACCTAATGTCGTAACGTTTGGTTCGATAATCTTGCTTAAGCACAGTTTATGAACAGTAAATAGTAAAGTAATAAACAGAAGACACAATATGTTTACCCAGTTCAGTGACTCCGCACCTACGTTTGGAGACATTCTGCCAGTGGAAAGGTTTTCACTATTCGGTAGTCAATAGTACAACTTCAAGCATCAACTAGCTATCACACAAGCTATTGTCCTAAGCTACTAGAGATCTCATCGTGAACAACCTCGACCAGGGACTCCCCCTGTCTTTAAGAACGTCTCAATTCCACCCTTCGAGAAAGTCTATGCTCGGTTGCGTTGTCTTCGACAATCTTCTTCGTGAGTCTTCAATCACGAACAAAACCCAATAGACTACAAACACTCAAATCTCTTCGAATTGATGTATGTAATCGAAAGCGTCCTCTCTAAATAAATCAACCTCTTAATCCGCTCGTCTTACACGGTTAAGAGCTCTGTCAATTTAGCACAGAGAAAAGGACTGAGTTGCTAAGGGGGTAGCACCTGCTTTTATAGCAACTCACATTGCCTAATCGGATTCCTATTCCGATTAGGAAATCCCTTGCCACCTTGTGTTTCTGGCAAGTGGCAAGTTGGCGTTGCCGCCTTCATTAAACCTTGCTTGCATGTCTTTCTTCTAGCTAGACCTTGCCTAAACCTGTCGTGCTTTGACTT
Source organism: Geranium rotundifolium (assembly GCA_963920655.1). Classification (NCBI taxonomy): domain Eukaryota; kingdom Viridiplantae; phylum Streptophyta; class Magnoliopsida; order Geraniales; family Geraniaceae; genus Geranium; species Geranium rotundifolium. Next base: position 28,751,993 of record OY987316.1, on the reverse strand, counting down.
CTTCGTGCGCACATCTTCTGTGAGTAAAACAGGAAGTCTTCGATGTCTTGCCTATAACTGTGAGTATCATGTCGCACTAACTGTGTTGCAACATCTTGTTTGACATCTTGACTTTGCGCTGAAAAATATGTCAATGCTAAACATAGTAACAAATATTTTTTGTCATAACTAAGAAAGACTAGTTATATAGTTAAGTAGACAGTTTAGAGAGGGGAGGAAGGAAAGAAACATGTAAGTCCATAAACGGAGACAAATGGTAAGGATGGATTGTGGTTTTCTCATATGTATTATGTATCTTCCACATACACATTGATAACGTTATACATAAATGCAAGCATCACTATGACGTCGATTTCATTTCCAAGCCACATTCTTACACATAAATTAGCATACACATCAGATTTGACACCTTTGAGTTTTGAAATAGTAAGGGTCTAGCCGATAAAAACAAATAGTAAAGGTCTAGTGACACCATGCACGACATCCCACAAGAAGAAGGAAGACTAGAGAGTGTCTAGATCCAGATAGATTTGTAGCTAGAAATTTTGAAACAAGTAGGGTAATATACAATAAGGATGCACTCCGCTGAAAACTAACACTTAAATAGAAAAATAAAAATAGATATCAGTCGTTGGATGAAATATGATCAATAACTCTCATAAATAACTATTTTTTGCTGAAAATTAATTCAATGAACATGTTAAAGGGCACATTTGTCACTCTACACTCACCAATTCTGTGTAGAAACTGTTCGCGATTTGCGACTCTGCACGCAATTGATGGCGAAACTACACGCGATTCTGCAGCAACTCAGCAACTGATCGCGATTCTGTAGCAACTGGTTGTGATTCTATAACAATTGGTCTCAATTCTACATCAACAATGACGATTCATCAACCGATCGATCGATATTCAATAATCGATCGTTGGAAATTAAATTTACACTTGTCAATTTTGTGATTCTTCGTGATTGTTTTTCGTGATTACTCAGCAATAATAAATAAATCTCACGATTTTGGTTTCTTGAGTTCAACTCACCAATAACCTAGGGTTTTTGGAAAATTGGTGAATTTGAACATCTGATAATCTGAATCGTGTTTTGAATCTGAAACGCGTTTCGAGCTTGAAACGTGTTTCGAGTCTGATACACGTTTCGAGTCTGAAACGTATTTAAAGTCTGAAACATGTTTTGATAGCAGTAATATGTAATCTTGATATTTTCACATTTAATGTGTTGATCGAGCAGTTACTCAGTCATTGTCGATTGTTATTCATGATTTCTTAGCAATAAAGTGATTTCACCCAAATCTCTAAAACTTTAGCTTCTGTCATATTATAAATGTGTTTGCAACATGTTCCTAACATAGAGTTTTTTAAACATCAATGCATGTTTTCATCAAATTTTGTCAAATTTTAGCTTCTGCAATTGAATAAATGTGTTTGGAGAGATCATTTCACCAAAATGAGCATATATAAGATAAAAACAATTGATATCAATATTTTACAAAAACACAAATATGAAATTTTTGGTAGTCTGAAACATCTTCATAGCAGTAATTGAGAAACTATGAATCCATGAGAAAAGAATATTGAAACAGGTTTTGGAGAGATTATTTCACAAAAATGACCACATATCAAGGGAGAGAAGCAATTGACAACAATTTATTTTACAATAATTCAACACAAATCAGAGAGTTGGAGTAGTCTGAAACATGTTCCTAACAGTAATTGAGAAACTATAAATTAATGAGAAAATAACACTGAAACAAGTTATGGAGAGACCATTTCCCCAAAATGAGCACACATGAACAGGAGGAAGCAATTGACAACAATCTATTCAACAATAATTCCCTATAAATCAGAGAGTTTGAGTAGTCTAAAACATGTTCCGAACAGTAATTGGAAACTGTAAACTCATGAGAAAAGAACACTAAAAGATCATTCATCCACAAAAATTTGAGAAATCTAAACATGTCTCCGGGTGTAACGAGAGTTCCCTGAGAGTAACGAGGGTTCTCCGACTGTAACGACGGGACCGAGTTTCATACTATATCCTAGGGGGAAAGTGAACCCTGTCGGGGAAAGTGTGTAACGAGGGGTTCCATACTATACCCTAGGAGGGGTTCCCCGGGTGTAACGAGGAGATGTCTGAAACATGTTCCTAACAGTTTGAGTGGTCTGAAACACCTTCCTAACAGTAATTGGGAAACTATAAATCCATGAGATAAGGTCACTGAAACAAGTTTTGGAGAGACCATTTCACCAAAATGAGCACATATTAACAGAACAAATCAACTTACATCAGTTTATTTATAGAAATTCCACAAAAATCAGAGAGTTTTAGTGGGTTGAAACACCTTCCTAACCGTAACTGATAACCTATAAATTCATGAGAAAAGAACACTGAGACAAGTTTGCAGATACCATTTCACCAAAATGAGAACATAACAACAGAAAAACGCAACTGAGATCAGTCTATTTATAGAAATTCCACAAAAATCAAAGAGTTTGAATTGTCTGAAACACCTTACTAACAATAATTGAAACCTATGAATCCATGAGATAAGGACATTGAAACAGGTTTTGGATACATCATTTCACCAAAATGAGCACATATCAACATAAGAAAGCAACTAACATCAGTCTATTTACAAAAGTTTTACAAAAATCAGAGAGTTTGAGCAGTTTCAAATACCTTCCTAACAGTAATTGAGAACCTATAAATTCTTGAGAAAAGAACACTGAAACAGGTTTTGGGAAGACAATTTCAACAAATGGAGCATGTATCAACATAAAGACGCAATTGACATCAGTTTATGTTACAAAAATTTCACACAACTTAGAGAGTTTGAGTGGTATGAAACACCTTCCTAACAGTAACTGAGTACCTATGAAGACGAGAATACATGAAGACACGTTCAAAATAATTCTTCTTTGTACATATCAACAGAGAAATAATTGACACCAAGTTATTTACAGAGATTCCATACAAATCAGCAAATTTCATAAATTTGAAATACGTTCTAAAACAATTTGAGTGGCCTGAAACACCTTTCAAACAGTTACTTAGTTTTCTTCTTCACAACACTCTGCACCTTCTTGCGCTACAACTTTTTTGCTATTTTTTTTCCAGAACTTGATGATAATGCATCTTCTTCGATTCGTCTTGTTCGATTCGACTTTTTCGGTTCGTGCTCTTCGACTTTTGTTCTTCGATTCGTCTTGGTCGATTCTTGTTCTTTGACTCATCTTGGTCGATTTCTGTTCTTTGACTCGTGTTCTTCGATTTATTTTGGTCGATTCGTGTTATTGAATCGTGTTCATCGATTCCAAATTTTCCAATCAAAATTGAATTAAACCCTATTTGGAAATGCAAATCTTCTCTCTCAAAATCGTCTCTCTCGCACAACTCAACAGTGAATGGGTTGAAAGAACCATACCACCCATGTGCCAAGTTAGTGAAATAGGGAAAAAACCAAAATAAATTACAAATTCGATTTATTTACACCTATATGCCACCGCGTCAATCTCACATTTGCTCATCTCATCTAACGGCTGAAATTTGTTCCTATTTTCCTATTTGAATGTAAGGTTTCTACTAGAATATCTCCCTATACATTAAGGAAAATGACACTTTGTGTACTTAATTATATCATTTTTTTCCACTTTTGTATTCTAACTATTCCTTTCCTTTTTTCAGTACCCTAACTATTATTTTGAGACAACTTACAACTAAAATACCTATGATTTAAGAAAATAGAATTAAACCAGTTCAATTTGATTAAACAACCCAAAATTGAACTTGTTCAACTTTAGTTATTAGTAAATAATTTGTTACTAATTATAATTTAAATTTATTAATAAATATTACAATAAAATACTTAAAATTTTAATTGCAATAAAAATATTAAATTTATAATTCAATATATTATTTGTTAATACTATAATATATTAATTTGTAATGTATTAATAAAAAACATTAAATTTATAATTCAATATAATATTAATCATAATTATAATGTATAAGTTTATAATTTATAGTAATTTATAATTTAAATTTATAATATATTGTTAATTAACAGCTACACAAACATAATATATTAATAATTACAATTGTATTATTAATTAAAAAATAAATTAATAAGAATCGGAAGCGTCTCTGTTCGCCGAATGCCGTCCGCAACGTTGGTCAAGTTAGAGCGTCGATCGCCACCGGCCTCTCTTCTCCTTGTCATCCCAGATCTCGTCGCCGCCAGCCATTATGCTCCTTGTCAAACCATCAACCTCTGTCACCTCATACATAGTAGCTTATTTCTCCTAGAACAATAGTCTCTTCAACAGCAAACCTTATGTTCAAATCTTAACAAAAATCGAACTTAAAATGTGGGCCAATACGCAAATTTTTATCACGTCTCGACGCCTCAAGAATTATATACCTCTCTCACGTAGCTCAAAACCTATATTTCATCGAACCAAAACCAAAACCAAAACCCAAATCAAAATCTATTTATCATCGAATCGAAAACCTCCCTAATGAATGACTCGGTTCAAATTTTGCACCAAACACTAAAACCCACCTTCAATAAAATACACCCACCTACAAATAATAGACATTGAGCGCATATACAAAAATCAGAGCGAGTGTTGACCTCATAGCCAATCCCGGTGACGATGATGGAGTCGGAGGAGCAACGACACAGAGAGGGGAGCTTCATTTCTCGAACTAGACCTCAACCATCAGACCGTGTCTGTCGCGAAGGGAGACGGAGGTTTGTACTCAAATCTTTCGCAGAGAGAGAGAGAGAGAGAGAGAGAGAGAGAGAGAGAGAGAGAGAGAGAGAAATTTAACCGGTTCAATTATGATTTCTTAAATCATGGGTAGTTGAGGTATTTTTGATATCTTAGGCTTAAGTTGTCCCAAAATGATAGTTAGGGTACTGAAAAAAGAAAAAATAATAGTTAAGGTATGAAACTGGAAAAGTGATATAGGTAGGTGCACAACAATGTCATTTTCCCTATACAATATTGATAACAATGTCATGTAACAACAGTAAAAGTAAAGCTTAAGGAAGGAGGTGTGCCTTTTGAACGAAGATTTCTTGGTCCAAAAACAATTTGGAAAAACAAATTTATGTTTCTTATTCAAATTAGAAAAACTAGTTGGATTAAATATTTAGGTAGAATTCCGAATCATTTTAGTCTATAAACACAATGAATCCTTGTTGAGAATTCGTTGAACCTCATTGATATTTCCATTCTAAATTCTTATAGCTTTTATCCTTTTAAATATTAACCTCAAAACCTGACACCGGATTCAAGTGATTCGATTAATCGATACATCTAGTAGGTCTCTTTTAGTACTATGTTGTTATTGGTGATTTGAGACGTCTCTAACGAGATTCGCCATCTACCGATCTATGCATCAACAAGTGAGAATCAAAACATTTAACTGAACTTGAGGCCAAATAATACCTAAACTCCTACGTACATCAAAATTCACGTTGTTTGCCACCTACCTAAAACTCATTTAAAAAGTACCCAAGAATATTTTTGGAAATTATATTCATATAATATAAATCTATGTGAAGAACACTTTTTTGTTTGAACTTTAAAAGTTAAGTTAATGAAATAAAATTATTGCTGTAAATTAAATGTTTGGCTCTCACCATCAGTGTTGTAAAATTCGTTAGGCGCTAGTCAGTTGTCAAGTGCTTTCTAGAGACTAATTGGGGATTAGTCGGAGATTAATCGAAAAATAAATCGGTTTAAATAATTAATCAGTAATTATAAAGAATTAATCGGGAATTATTCGGAGGGATTAATCGGATAAGTGGGAGATTTGTATAACATTACCCACCATTGCTTGTAGAAGAAACTAACGGCTCTACCATAACTTGAAGAAGACTCTTCTTGCATGCATTCGAAGTGACTTTATGCATGATGTTTCCAACACTTTTACTTTTTAGAATGATTTGCCACATGGCTAAGTTTGCATGATTATATTGCCACATGTTGGCTTGCATGAGTTTACTTTCCCTATAAATATGGGAACATGTATGTCTTGAATGATATTGAAGAACAACTATCCGAGAGCAACTTTTTCCTCCATCTTTTGCTTTCTTTCTCTTTTATTTCTAGCATATGCGTGTTTTTGTTTAAGTTGTGGTTTTGGTTAACTCACTTTGATTGCATCTCTAATAGGAGAAATTGTTGATCATTACTTTCTACTATGCAACTTTTGCATGTCACTACCCTATACTTTTTTTAGTTGCATATCACTCATGTAAAGTTTCATTTAGTTGCACAATCCATCACATAATTAAGTTTGATTTAAAATGTCCATGATACCCCTGTATTTAAAAAAATTCAAAATTTAAAAAATATATTTTTTGAACTTTTTTAAAAAAAAATATTGTTTACCACATGAATAATAAAACACTAATTTCAAAAAAATATTTTAATGGTTTTTTCAAAAAAAAATTTTAAAAATAAAAAACCAATTTTAACATGTTAAACCATGATCTCCGTCGCCACAGGTCGAGAACATATCTATCTCAGTGCATTCAAAATCCTAAACGATTGAGGTTCACTCAACAAACTCTTATCGTCACCCCCATTCATCATGATCTCGTCTCTTGACTGAGCACCTATTCTCAACCGTCTGACGAATTAAAATCTTATTGGAGAAGTTTCATTCAACTCACTTATATTACAAGGAAAATTGTCCAACTAATGATGTCTATAATCTCTAAGGTGCTGAAGAAATGAGAGACAATGTTGCATTTGAGACTGCAAGTCCAAAAAGAGTTCAAAAGTTTGAGGAGACAATGTGTCAATTAGATATTCCTTGTATAAAGAAGTTATCTCTTGATTGTAAAACAAAATGAAATTTTACTTATTTGATGTTGCGGGTTGCCTTGACATACAAAGATGTATTCCATAGGTTAAGATTTAGGGATCAATTGTTCAAATGTTGTCCAACAGATGATGAATTGGATCTAGTTCAAGAATTATATGATAAGCTAGAAGTATGACTAATAAGTTCTCTAAAACTAAATATCTCACTGCTAACCTTTTTTTTCTCTAAATTGTGTGGCATAAGAGTTGCATTATATTTGTGAAATATATCTTCATGTGAGTTGATAAGGTCTATGACAACAAATATGATAACAAAGTTTGAAAAATATTGGTTTGTCATTCATGGAGTTATGTGTGTTGCTGCTATATTGGATCCGAGATTCAAGATAAGACTGTTGGAGTTCTTTTTTTCTCAAATCTTTGAGGGTCAATCTACTTTAGAGCTTGAGAATATAATATCGCTTTGACAAGCGCTTCTTGAGGAGTATCAAGCAAGAGATTCTTCAAGACAATATCTTAATGCAATGCAAGGTTCAATGAAGGGTGTTCGTCTAATGTGGTAAAAAAATGTCATCTCTAGTTCCTCATATGACTGTATGTCTGCATTTGATTCATTTGTTGGGATGCACTCCTTGAGAAACCACCTCTTAGGTACAAAATTAGATACTATCCGTTGGATGGTTTTAAATCTATGGTTCATGTTAATTGAGTGATTTCATGGTGAATTAAATAGAAATAAATTGATAACGACATTAGAGTAAAAGTAACTTCTATACCATAAACGTTACCTATTGCTTCCATTCACATTCATCGTATGCAATTGAGGAGCATGACCACTCGATGCCACGCCTCCGCTCCGTGCTTCCATGGTGCGCCTCCACCTCTTGCCTCTTGCCTCTACTCAGCGCCTTCATGTCGCGCGGTCCAATCTCAGCTGGGACGCCTCCGCTACGCTTGGACTCTTACTTCGCGACTCAAAGCCACCACGAAACATGTTCCGTCGACCGGTTATGGGTCCCGAGGAGTTTGTGATGGTAACGGTTTGTGTTCTTCTCGTTTATTTCTTGAGTTTGTGACGATTGATCTGTTATTTTTCAAGTTTTTGTGATTTTGATTCTCCGTGATTTTTGTGTTTTCGATTCTTCCAAGTAAATAGTGATAATTTTGACGTGTGTTGTTTTTGTAGGGACAATTGAACTCAATAGAAACAAGCCACATATTATGGTGCACAACGAAGCATGCCTGGGCTGGTATGGTAATTTATGATGATGTGCAAAATTTTATTGGATTATGGATTTCAAATCATATCACATGATTACTTTGGAATTCATGAAAAAATAAATTTTCTCCGGTCAACTACTGGTCTCACTTACAATATTCATATGAGTTTAGCATATAATGTGGGAGTATAATACCATATTTTCATGTGCCTCACACTGCTCTATTTCACATATACTTGCATGATGGTTTGAAACTTTTTTCTGTGATTTCTATATTGATTACTAACCTCTATTTTTAAGTTGGATGTTAATAGAGGATACCGATGTGGTGGAGATGGTTCTATTGGGCATGTCCAATGTCATGAACATTGTACAGATTGGTTGCATTACAATTTAGTGACATCAAAGACATCAATTATTGAAACTTTTCAACCTCAATACCATGAAATTATGCACCATCTATAAAAAAAAAATGAGACGAACTGATAAAAATAGACGAGACATCAAAGATAACATCCATCGAAGCTTTTTTATACACCATCTATTAAAAAAGAAGCAACATCTATACCGTGAAATAGTGAAACCATGAAATTCTAGTAATGAAACCATGAAATTCGATTAATGAAATCATGAGATTAATTAACATTTGAAACTATGGAATTTGAGTACTGAAACAATGAAATGTGGTGAATTGACCCATGAAACGATGAAATTGTGGTGAATTAAGCCATGAAACCATGAAATCATTCACGAGATATTAACGGAACATGAAACAATCGTGAGACCAGAATAAAATAATAAGGAAACCATTATAAAATAAGGAATTATGTGCGAATTAAATGAGGTATTAAATACAAATTAAATAGGGCGAATTAAGAAAAATAGTATAAAAATACGAATTTACCCTTTCAATGATATTAAATGACAAAAAGAAATATCTTAAAAAATGACAAAAAGAAATAGACAATTAATTCATATTTACACAACATGCAATTGACGAGTAAGCAAATATCTCAACCTTCACATTATACATCTTATGGTCAAAATGAGTTCTTAATTTTGCACATAAATATATGGTTTTCACCTGAATTCATCCCTCATTTGTTAACAAAACGGATGATATGTCTTTGTCGTCGGAGCTAGACCATTATTTACAAGAGAAAAACATATCAAGAAATGTGAGTGTAGATTTCGACATCTTGGTGCGGTGGAAAGCTAATGGGTTTAAGTGGTCCACTTTGCAAAAAATAGCTAGAGATTTTCTAGCTATTCCAATTTAAACCGTTGCTTCCAAATCTGCTTTTAGTACTAGCGGTAGATGGCACTTATGAAAAGCTTGGAAGCACTTATGTAAATACTTTGGAAGCACTTGTGTGTTTCCTATGGAATGAAGTTAACGGTAAGCACACACTTTTGATTATTTAGTTACTATTAGTTAAAATGAAAAGTTATTAATTTTGATTTGTTTATTTTTTTCTCCACGTGTTTAGAGACTTGCTCTTTAGAGATGGATGATGATTGCCAGACAGTTGAGTTCGAGGAAATTGAAGGCAGTGTTGTAGAAGACAATATTTCTTAATTTATTCTTTTGACATTATTCATTATTTTTAGTTCGTTTAGTTTTAACATATTTCAATTCATATTTTTATACATGAAAGCAATGCAAAGAACTAGAGATGAGCATGGTTGAGGAAGAATTTATCTCTTTTGAAAAATTTAAACATTCTTATATTTTGATGCGATTTGGATTGCTGGACATTTTCCATGTGGATTGTGTTTTGATGTACTTTGGTTGGTGGACTGTTTGTTTGCTTATATTTTGATGTTTAAATATTTTGGACTCTTTACTTTTGCTTAAGTTTGATCTGTAATATTCAAAAATTATTATACACTAATTTCTTTTGCTTGTATTGCAAAATAAGAGATAAAGTATTCATTAACTCATATTTTAAAGAAGAGGGTTGAGTTGTGGGTTTCGGTAAGAATCCAAAACTCGATGGGTTTTTTAGGATTGGGTATCCGTTCAAAACGAATGAATTTTTTTCGGGTCGGGTGCTCAATAACAATGAACGGATTCGGGTTGGGCCAAATCCAACCCATTGTCATTCCTAAATAAAAAGAGCTGGAGTGAGTGAGTTGAGTGGAGTGGAGAGCGTAGAATTGGACATGAATAGGGGTTCAGTGCTGAGCTCTGTATCCTTTGGATCTGCCAACACCTCCATTGCTGGATTCACTCTCACCTTCCCAGTAATTTCTCTTCCTACCTAACCCAACCACATACCACTAACTCTCTTCCCTCAAACTTTTATTTGAAATTCGTTCGCAGGTTTTCAGGTTATCTCGGCGAAGAAATATTGGCTGCACTCATGCTGCAATTTCAAGTAGAGGCCGAGATTTTCATTTTTATTCCCTCTTTCTCGCCAATCCACTCATAATTGATTATAGCTGGTGATTGTTTTGTCAGGTTCTCTTGATCCCGATCTCAGGCCTGTTCTTGAACTCGCCACGGACTCGGAGCTTTTCGAGCTCGAAAGGATTCTTTTTGGTCCCAGGTTTCTTCTTTTTTATCCCAGATTTTGTTTCAATGAATGTTAATGTTACTCAAACTAGTAGCTGCATTGCCTAGGGTTAGAATTCTAACAAACTTGCCCTTCATTTTTGTTAATCAGCTACTTGAGTCCTTTGCTGAAATCAATAACTAGTAGAGCTGACGTGGACCGTGTCATGATTGGAGTAGACCTTGCTCAGCGACAAGATTTTATAGCCGCTTTGGAATCACGCTTCTTGTTTCTTGCTGCTGATGCGCGATCTACATTAAGGTTCTTGAATTCATCTATATATGCCCGCGACTTTACTAAACTTTGTCAATTTTACAAAATTGAAAAGTTATCATAACTGTGGGTTTGGTTCCTTATTGTAGAGGCTGGAGGCCTTCATACAGGGATGTGTTGCTTACTGTGAGGAAAAGGTTAAAAATTCCTTGCTCAAACAAGTTGTCTACTGAGGACCTGGAAGCAGAAGTTTTCCTACATCTATTGGAGGAGTACTCTAGGTATTATTTCTTTTTCATGACCTTGCCTTGCATTTGAAACAAGTTACACCCTTAGCAGTTGATGCAATAATGGGCTGTCCTCTTCGAGTTTTTTTTATATTACATATGTGCATCATCTACTGAACAATAATCTGAAATTCATGTTAAAAACAATTGCAACCTTATTAAGTTAATTGGATGGGTACAAAGAAAATGGTTGATTGAGTCAGATTCACCACTAGTACCATTTATGTATGCTCAGATTTGCCTGAAGATAGCTTTGCAAGCAAAGCCAGGTGGACCACATGTAGCTCATACTTACTGAAGGAGGCGGAAGAGCAAGAGTAAATGTGATATGCGAGGCATGCATATGAGTGAAATCACAAGAAAGAAAATGATATATCATGATCTAAGCCTATTTATCAAGCTAATTATTGAACAGATTTAATTACTTCAAGTTAAATGCATTAATCAGTCAGATACGTCTCTAATTAGTTACTGCCCTCATTTAGTGAAGAAGCAAGATCCTTCCCAGGCATATTCCAGAGTTCTAAGGCTCCAATTATGGATGGAAGTTTAGAACTTGGGCTAAGTCAGTGGAAAGTCCAAACCCTTCCTGCTTTGGAAATTGGGGCATCAGAGCTTCAATCGATGATTGTGAAGGTCTTTCTACTTAAACTACCTTGAGTTGGTGGATGTTGTTCTTTAAGTTCTTCGTGTCTAAAATTCTTTTTGTTGGTAGGGTGGTGGGATGCTTACTTTGGCAAAGATTTATCAATTGGTAAGAAAATGATATGTCAGTTTTACTATACTAGTATTTTGTCTTCATCAGCAATCCTAAGCCACATCCATTATTTGTAGCTAGCGAAAAGATTATCAGGGAAGGTATTCTCAGAAGCGGCAAACTATCTAATAAGAAGGGAAGTTATAAAAAAGGTACTTGCTTGATACACAATTTCCTGAGTTATGGAAGATATTATACCACCTGGAAAAGATTTTTCATTTTTCATTTCCAATTTCCAAGTGATGTTATTGCTTAGGGCATCACTACTAAGACTAAGTGAATCATCTTTAGCGACCAACTAGATGGTAACACTTAATTTTGTACACAAACAAAGACATTCAAGTGCTCAGAGCCTACAAGTAAAACTCGAGTCTATGGGTGCAAATGGACATACCTATACAACCGATCAGGCGCAAATGCTCGATCGTCCGTAGTGGCCGCTTGGTCACCCACCAAAACCCTAAAGGCCGAGTGGCATCCTGCCGGGTCATAAAGCACAAATGCCTTCCACTAATCCGACTGCACCGCCACCTTCATATCGTGTATAAATACACATTCCGCCACTGGGAAAAAGGTCAAGTACATTTTATTCAAACCACTCTTCTAGCTAAACACGCCAAGCAAGTTAGAAAGACAGAATGAGGGGACACTTCCTTCTTCATAAAGGGATATCGGATTGAAAACTATTAAGCATCCAACATATATCATTCGACTATCTACATCTGGTCCTTTACTCCCCGTGCGTAACACTCTATACACAAATTCCTAGTTATGGAAGATAGTATACTAAATCTTCTGTCATATAGAGGATACATCCAATTTTGTTCTTCAGTACAGATCTAAATAAGCAAAAAGTTGAGCAACTCTTAATACATACCTTTTTTCGTTCATACAATTTCCAGTGTTTAGAAATTAAATGAAAACTGTTCTTATTGTGTTCACCCACTTAAATATAACATCTATGTATCCAAAGCTCGCCAACTTGTATTTAAATTCTCTTCTAAATCAAAGCCCTTTCTGATATCCATAATGTGAGCTCTTCCTTGTTCAACAAATGCCAATTCTAATATCTAAGGAATCCAAGGCAATTAATCTGATACAATGCTTGTGATGACCTTGTGTACAATTTCATGAAACAATAATGATATTTTCTCGGCAACATGATGCCTTCAGTATTGCCTTTCTCACAATTCTCATACATACTACTCCCACTGTTACAAAAATAAGTTCACTTTCATTTAGATGAAGTGAAATATACATGGATTATCAACATTATGCTTATGTGAATAAGTTTTTTTTGAAATAGCAATCATCTTATGTGAATAAGTTCTTATCACGTGAGTATCCTAACAAATGGGATACATGGGGACATGGTGGCAAGTGTAGCACTAACCTACACAAATTAATTTTGCTGAAAATCACCAAAGATGGTTATTTTGGAACAAAGAGATTATTAATATTGTAAGTTTCACTTTTCTAGTGTATATTACACCGGGCTTATCTAGTTGGTTGAATTGTCGGCTGACCTAATTACTTATCCACAAATTGATTCCTATGTGATCATATGATAAATATGCCACTGATGGTAAAAGCATATACTACTCTCTTGGTTTTCAGGGCGGAAAGTTAGCTGTTATTAACTTAGAGTCTACAGCAGCCTTGCTTGCAGCAAAGCAGGTGACTAATTTTCTTAATTATGTTTATTTTTCCATTTTTTATTGACATTGTCTTCAGCCCATGAAGGAGTCATTTTTATCTGCACTGTCTTCAACTGTAACCTTGTAGAACACTTTCATCATCTTCAATGGACCATAATAAATTTTTATAACCTTTGATTTCTTTGATCAACCAGTTATACATCTTTCCACCGTTAGCTTGTCCACACACACTTGATTCTATTGGAACTTGAATAGAATGGGCATTCATTTGTTTGAACACGGCATGATTCCGTCGCATATTTTGGGGGAAACGAAAACTTCAAATTGTACCTATTTGTATTATTCCCTTTGTCCCAAAATGAATACTGACTTATTTTTTTAGTTAAGTAAGTCATGCATGAATTACCATAATATCCATAAAATAAATTAGCTAGAACTCTTAGGTTTGTTATTACAAGAAAAGCACGTAGGAGTATATGAGCGAAAACTTAGCACTAACTAGTCATTAAACAATGGAAGGGGACTGCCAATTTAGGACAAGAGTGCTACATTTCACAGCCAGATTGTTGAATCAACTTACGTGATATAAAGTCATATTTTGAAGTTGAATCCAAGTCAAGTTGAGCATTAATATGCCCTTGGCCTGACCTTCATTGAATCAACATATTTCAGGAGGCATTATCTTAAATACTGCATGCTTTTCTATTAGATGAATCTTCGCTGATTGGTTATGTAATAATTGCTGGGGAGCCAGGTTGTTTCCAAACTTGACATCTAGGGGCAGCCTCTTATGTATACTAAAAAGTGATGCAAAATTGTGTGGTCAATAGCATTAGCTTGTAACAACTTGATCGTCTATTATGTTTACTCTCTCCCCCTGTCGTCGCTGACTTCAAAGCGACTGAACTAATTAATAGTTTGAGATGCTTGGTCTGTGGTAATGTGACCACATGAATATGTAATCACTGTGGGTGTATTGAAGTATGCATTTACTGTGTATTATATGTACTTGTACACGCTCCTATTTGATAGGGATCTTCTCTATGCAAATATTATGGGACATGAATGGTTTTCATCACCCTGGTGCTGTAATTCAGAGGTTCTTGTTCTTTCAACTTTGCACAGGGTTTTACGAGTGCTGCATCAAGATATCTGGGACTTAAAAGCATCACGACGTTACTTGGGCCAGTGTAACTGTCACAGAAACATATGTTTTTTGAACATTTTTGTTTTCACAATTTCTTTTTACCAGCTGCAAGAGTTTTCATATCTTGGTCTCTTTGCATGTCTGAAATTGAACCATTTTGTATGTATATGATATCTTGTACAGGCTCTGGGGAACATTGATGGCAGACATTGTAATTCAAATGCTAGGAACTGATTATGCTCGAATCTTGCGAGCAATTTATGCATTCGCACAGGTGATATACTATCATGCAGATATGCTTGTTATGTGTTTGGGGTTTTATTTTCTTGCTATTTTGCCCATTGCTGTAGTATATGGTTGCGAGATTTATGCTATCGTACCTGAAAAAGGGTATGATGTAATTTTATTGATGTCTATAATCTGGTTTTGGCTTTATGGGTGTACAATCATATGTTCACCGAAATTGGAAATCTGACATGGATAAAAATACGTAGTTTTTTTTTCTTTTAATCTGGTTAGTAGCTGCTGAATTGGTCACTTTTTCTTCAGATTCGTATCACGCGCACGTCGAGGTCACCATTGGCAGACGATCGAAGAGCTTAGCCATGTAAGAGTTTCTCTTTTTGTTAAACTCGAAATATGTAGAGATCCGGAGCAAGTTGATATGGGAGTTGAACATAGCCAGCTTTTTCTTAAATGGTCAAACAGCAAATTGTTCCATTACTGTACATATTGCAAGTAGACATTCAATTATAAAAATACCATTTAGTTTTCAGCGTGGATGGGATGGATGAAATTTAGGTATATTATTTCTCAATCTTAGCATTTTCTGGTCAGTTTAAAACTTCAACTGTAATTCAAATAAACCTCTTTCAAAGCTATAAGATGAAGGTTACATAATAGAGAAATTAGACGTTGTTATGAACCGAGCTTGAATCCAGAAATGGAGAAAAAGCAAGAAAAAAGAACAAAGAAACGATTTGATTCTTGCAAACAGTTGTTACAACGATACTCAAAATTCACGAAAGACTGACACTTCATGACCAATCACGGCACTCGATGACTCGCACGAACCGATAGAAGAGCTCCATGTGGTGTTGAGCTGGTGTCAAGGACACGGCTCAATCTACCACTGGATTAAACTCAACCGTATTAACAAGTAAGAATAACTGGTCAGTATAAGAATAGAAGCAAGATTGCGACTCTCAAATATCGATCCCACGAAGAATATGGTCGGTTCTAGACTATTGGTCGTTAGATGTAAAGTGGATATGTTCGGACTTGACCAAAATCAAAGAAAGGGGTTTTTGTTGCCACACAATCACGATTACTCATGCAAATACTAAACTACTCACTCACATGCAATCACTACAATTAATATTAAAATATCTAACACTTGCCAATTAACAAAAGTGATTGGGGTAGAATGTATTTTTCGGGGATTATTTGTGATTTAGTGACAAAATCAATTAGGAAGCTAACTAAGTTATTGTATTTAAGGTATTGAGATCTTCAAGTTTAACCAAATATCAACTCTTGCGAGTTCACAGAAGGTAGTGAATTATTTACCATATCTAACCCGCATTGATTAGAGGTAGGATAACCCCATTCACTTCTTAGAACCCTATAGAAAATTTCTAACTTTCGAGTTGGTACTCTATAGTTGTAAATCGTACCCATCCTCACGACAAGGATGTAAGCCCGATCCTCCATCCATGTTCAACAATTATCGACTAATTGAGAGTCATTAGCGAGGCCCTTAAACATAACACTAACCCATTTTAGTTCAAGGCTAGGTCACCAATTCATTCACAATCCCTTTCAAATCCAAACACCAATCCTAGATCAAGCTACTCATTATCATGCAACTATCACCAATTAAACTAAACTTCATGTTCACAATCATCAATTCGATCATAACTTGACAATCTCACCAAGATCTACTCAACAATTAACGAATCAACACTGTTAACAAGTTCATGTAACTAGCAATATCATCAATCAACCAAGCCTACAAGCCTCCAAGCACATATGTTTGAGCATCGTCATCATCAGCTAAATCTCAACAATCATTGGAATTATTTCATAATCAATACTCAATTCATATTATATAAGACCCAAATTAACTCAACAATCTCCAATTCAATACATGAATATCAAAATATCTAATCCAAACTATAAATCTAAGCTAAAACTAGGTGAAAATCATAATACCCAATACATATGAAGAATCTAAGCTTCCTTTTTTTAAGCTATAAGCTCTAATGACTTCTCTAACCTTGAGCTCCTTCTTCAAGTTTTTCTCTCTTCAAAACTCTCTCTAATGGCCTCTCTCCAAAATTCTAGGAACCTCTTCTAAAAGTGTGAGAGTGTTCAAATATGAGAGCTCTAGGTCTAAATATACCAAAATTCGAGATTGGTGGTAAAAATGGGATAATACTTGTGTCTTGAGGCTGAAAATCCATACCGAGTTGGGTTGGCTCCTTTTCTAGTGACCTGTCACTATTCTGACGCTGTTTTGGCCCTCTTCCAGACCTTTGATGGGAAAACTCCCTTCATGAGAATTGTAGCTCTTTTCTTCCTCTTCAAATGAGACTCAAATAAATTTCTTGATTTGGAGTTTGGATGCTAAAGATATAGCTCTCGCAAGTTGACTCGTTGGTGCTGAAATGAAGCGCTACACGGGTTGCTGGTCAGCTTGTTTGACCAGCCAATATCTTGCAATCTATAACTCCAATGCCCAAGATTTATCCTTCAAAGTTGTAGAAATTTTCAATGCTCTTCATCGTGATGCAAAATTTTGCTCCATTTGGACTCCGGATGATGATGTTATTGCCCTAGTAAGATGGGTCGTCAGTGCTGCCCAAACCTCTCTAATTTTTTCTAAGTGTGACCAACGACACTACAAGTCACGACGGGGTATCATGACTTCGGTGTTGTAGCTTCTTTAGCTCACAACCCCACCTCTCAGACCGTCTTGTCCTGCACCTCATGACTCCAAGTCACGGCAGGGTGACGTGACTTGGGTGTCGCGACTCGCCTTTTTCCTACGAGAGCTCTTAGCCTCTCTTTTCTGACTCACGAAACCCCAGTGTCGCGACCAGGTATCGTGACTTCCGGTATCATGACTTGCCTTTGTTGCTTCGAATTATCTCCAAGTCATCCCGGCTTGATCTCGGTTTTGCTCTCGAGCTCATTTTTGCTCCTAAAATTCTTCGAAATGACTTGTTTTCCTATAAATTCACCATGCACACATTAAACTCAAATGGTATAAATGACTCTAAAATCTACCTAAAATGAACGAATCCACATGAGCCTTTCATCCATCCCCGAAAGAAAGCACTTAAGGTAAGTAGATTTATTCTTTTGATCGCTACTCAATGGAAATAAGTTCTCTCTTTTATATAGAACGACTATTTTCCCATTTTCACCCAGATTATGATAAGGATGCTCATCCAAATCTGACTCAAGATGTCCCCCGTCCTCATCTGGAATTCATCACAAAACCTTGAGATTGCCTTTGTTGTATGTTCCAATTTGCAGTTGTAGCCCTCTGCCTTGTCTTCACAATTCTTAAATTGTGGGAACATCTAGGGGTGTCCACGGGTCGAGTATTCACCACCCGACCTAAAATCACACCCACCCGTTCATATACGGGTTGTAAATTGTAGACCCAGACCCAACCCGTGGAACCAACAACGAGCATAATTTTCACCCAATCGGGAGTTGGATCGGGTGGATACCCAGCAAAACCGAATTATGTGGGCTTAGTAAGAGCCTAATACATATTGAGCCCAACAATGGATTTCTTTTAGTGGGAATCGACCAGCCACCCAACTCACATGCATCATTGACTGTGCGGCCCAGGTTACTCACGCACCTGTAGTCTTTAAAATATGGTCTTGAGGCAGAATTCACCCAGCCAGCAGTTAACCCAGAACCTGATCCTCCTGCCATTGTCCAACCTCCATCTGACGCACCCGCTCCTAAACACCATGGGAAATGCTAGATGGGATGTCAACCCCATAATGTTTTATAATTCCCTCGACCTGGAATAACCGAAGAAAAGTAGAGCAGAAAGGTCCCAAGTTGTTCTGTCCCACTCGTACTTCGCACATAGAATCCTCTTCCACAAGGGATTCGGTTCTGAGGTGAATCTTCACCACCACTTCAAGACTAAAG